>JAQQSE010000173.1:0-600000 GCA_035772565.1 Antheraea assamensis | reverse complement strand
ACAACGCTCCCATTGAGTCCCCACAATGGTCGACTGCCATTTTCGTCAACATTTCTCCCGAGTTTCAACGCCTGTTCGTAACGTCTGTTGTAAATATAAAACAATACTTGTTTATCATGCACAAAAGGGTGGAAGTACCACTCATGTCTCCAGGTGTCTTCTTCATCCGCTCCGAAAGCTTTATGTTCCCCGGCTTCATCAGTCTTGATTTCAAGTTTTAAAAATTGGTTCCGAAGAATGTTCCAAATTTTAAAATAAATCTTATTTCTTTCCCAAATTGTGTATATCTTCCAACTCACTCCGTGGGTCGTCGTACCTTTACTGTCGCCGAATGCTGGCCTGTCGCCATCACGATCAGTATTTATTTCAAGATTGAGAGGTAGTTGATTACGTTTGTCGATAATCAACACCGGATCATCGTTGAAAATCAATCTAAACTCTATTGGGAAGTAAATTTTGACTATATCCTCACCGAATTTGTTCCAAATGTTGTAAGCGTATTCAAGAATGTTCTTTTTACTTTCTATAAGTAGTTTGTTGACGACGGAGCATATGACGTCGCTTCTACCTTGTCTTTCTAATATGAAGGTTTGATTAACCGCGTTTCTGTAGTCGCCAACGACTACACTATTATAAATTTGTTGAACGAGTTCGGGGTTACTAAACTGTTGAGATGAGTTATTGGAGATTGAGCTCTGTTTGCATAGAGGTGTAAGTGAGGCGCTCGTCATCAGCGCGCATAGCATTACCATAGTCAGAATCATTTTGGAGATATCGATTCTAATTTTCTCTTTCACCTGTGGAAATAGAAGTAAATGAGTAAAATAAGCGAGCAGTTAATCGTAATATCTGGGTTCGATAAACTCGAATACCGTTTGATAGAACGTCATGAAAGTGTGTACACCTAAGTGACTCGCTACTAGATGGCGCTCCTGTGGCGCAAAGCTCATACTGTCTTATTACAAAAACAAAAATGTACAGGCGTTTAACACGAGTTTTAGTAAACAGTGTCTAAAATTTTAAACCTTTTCGAATACATGATTAAAATACTTTATTACAAAAGCGTAACCTAGCTGATTCTAGCTAAACGTCTAGTTAATTTTTTTTTATGCAAGCAACTCTGAATAGCATTTGTTCAATTCAATCTCGTCATTCAAAAACTATTCATTATATAGATATATTTTACAAACAATTTGAATTTACGAATAATATTTTTGTTGACATCTTTATTAAGAAAAAACTATATATTTTAAGTATAATTAGTTATTATTATTAGAAATTCTGGTTTATAAAATATTATGGCATTGTTAAAATAAACAGTATAAATATTTACTATATTACGTCAAAGTGCCTAAAGTGTAACTACAGTATAGTACATTACTATTATAATACATTGTCAAATGTCAATAATGTCACATAGTAGTAGTTATGATTTACTTGTGAATCTCTAAAATTACTTAATTTATCCACATTATCTAAATTCATTACATCCATGAAATCCATAATTTAATACGAAACATTTTTTACCAGCAATAGAAATACAATAAAATACAATACAATAAAATAGGAACTGCCAACTTAAATAAATGTTCAACAATGTTTAAATTTAAATAGCGTTTGTGTCTAAACAAGGGTAAGACGCTCTTTTATGTACAGACTTTTTTAAACAAATGTTCAACGCGTAGTTGACTTTTTTGTATTAACACAGATGTTTAACTGAGTGCCACGAAAATTGGTGTACGTTATTTGAACACGGTGAACATAAATAAATAAAAAAATATATTGCGTGTACTCATGCGAAACCGGGATAGATAGCCTAGTATGTTAATTAAATAACTAGTCAAAATTAGTAATATAAAAATGCGCTTGGATTGACGGATAGTATTTATTAAGGTTTATTTTGTATATTAACACATGTTTATTATCTTTACTATTTATACCTGGCCATCGAAAAACCCGTTCATTGTCTATGTTTCCGTAATATTTACATTAAAAGTATTTTGTATCCAGTCGGAGCAGTTTACTTGTATATAAAATAACTACAACTGACGTAATCTTCAACTGGTTTTCATTCACGTTTTGCTACAATGCTAACATCGAAAATTTACGAAGAACAGATATAGATAGATAAATTAATATTGACAGTCTAGAATAGCTACTGTATTTATGTTGTGGCAAGTAATTGCCTTGGAAGAACAAAGCACAAAATATATTATTTGAAAATTATTATTTAAAAATTTGTGAATCTATAATCTACTTACCATAAATAATGGACTGGACCTCTCTATGCTTGAATACTGTTATTCATCCAGACCTTAGTCTTATATACCCAAACAACTTCCAAAAGTGACAACTGACTTAACGCGTTTTATCGTCGAGTACGTTGTTCGCCGTGCTCTGCGTTACGAAGCGCAAAACGTGAAATCCTTTGGATACAAACAATTTTGCACGTGAATTAAAAATCTAATAACATATTAGTATCATCTGTGTTCTCAGTGTAGGGCTAATAATCAAATTATATGTGGATTTGTGTATTACTTACATACGCATAGAGTGAGTTTCAGTTTCTATTATAATCAATACGAGCGCCAGTCATCATCATCATTATCACCCTTATCACACCTAAGTAGCGTCGGCACAACATGTTTTCCTTTTCAACTCTCCCCTGTCAAATATCATCTCAGTATTCATACCTTTTATAAACATATCATTTTCCACACTATCCATCCACACCATTTTCGGTCTTCCTCTAACTCTGTATCCGTCCATTTTCAAACAAAAAACTTTTCTGTTACACGACTTTCATCTCTTCTCATAATATGCTCGTACCATGCTAACTTATTACTCCTCAACTTCTCTGTCACTGGTGCTATTTTCAAACTTCCTCTGATATACTCATTCTTAATCTTATCTATTCTAGTTATACCATACACTCATCTTAACATTCGCATCTTTGCCACATGTAATTTTTTCTCATTCGCCTCTTCAATAGCCCAGCACTCACATCCATATAACACTACTGATCTTATTTATACACCTTCCCTTTGAGTTTCAACGGCATTCGTGGGTTACAAACTACCCTAGACACCTTTCACTAATTCATTCAAACTTTTTTATTATTATTTTTTTATTAACGTGGGGAAATCCATCACGGGCACGCCACCCTCTCGGGGGAGAGAGTGGGTTGTATGAGACTCTTACTCACTAAAACCCCACGGTGTACCGGCCGCCGCTTTGGTTGAGGCGACATGGGATCGTGCAGTGCTATCACCATGTCGCCTCAGTGGCCAGCCCAGCGAAAGGTGTGTCCGCCGGGCGTCTTCTTAACAATGAGGGTCAAGCTGGGTACACCTGCATTTATCCTATTCTTCACGTCCCTGTTTATGCCAACGTCGTTTTGGATCAAAGAATCGAGGCACCGAAAATTGGAGCAGGTTGGTAAGGAAAAAGACTGTTTAAGGTATTATGACAAAAATTGGATGTACCCCCGAAGTCGCAGAACCAATGTTCTGTTTTTATCCTACTGATCCTTAAACCAACAATCTCCAGTTTTTCTCGGAATATCTCTAGCCTACTCTGGACCTCGGCAGCATTTTTTCCGACAAGAAAAATATCATCAGCAAACAGCATACGCCAAGGTGAGGCACCTGTATTTCTGATGTTATTGCATCCATGACAAGAAAGAATAAATAAGGACTTGGCGAAGTGCGAAAATGCATCTGTTGTCACACGTCCAAGCATAAACCTGAATTAATTCTCAGTCACTCGAATTTCATTTCTTATTCGTCTCACTATCACTTTTTCCCAAACTTTCATACTATGTAACCTGCCAATATATTTCAAAAATGGCAGTAAATCTGTACCATCTAATAACTCGCTCTTTTTAGGTAAGTTTGAATCCTAGCAACTGAGTCGTATCTATCGGTGAAGGAAAACATCGTGATGAAACCATAGCATGGAGGTAGGGCTTTTACTTAGTCCGCCTGGTTAGCTACCACCATCAAGTTAAAAATCTGTCATCAAGCACCTGTCGGTGTATTCCAGCAGCTGCACTTGAGAGCCAATCTCTCTCTAGATTAAGCGCGACTATCATCTTAGACCACAGCATCATTTATTGTCAGACGAGATTGTGGTCAAACGCTTATCTATAAAGAATAAAAAAAATGCACTTTGTATATGTGTGTGTGAACACATCTGAACTCAGTTGTGTTTTTTTAAACAGGCTTATATATATAAAAAGTTACGTGTTCTATTATGTAGTAATGCGTTGAAATATCTGTAGCAGGTGCTATTTTATGTTTTGCTAGAAAATTGTATTAGAAAAGCAATATATGTTCAGTTAATTTCGCAACCAATCAAAAGGGAGTTAACAACACAGCTCGGTATAGACCATTAGCGGCTGATTATTAATAAATTTATTTTTATTGACAGTTTATATTACATTTTATAATAATATATATTTTTAATAATAATGGCGAAAAAGGATAAGAAAAGGAAAAAAAAATGCCAGTGAACCTCCTGAATCAGATTAATAGGAAGAAATCCTCACGGCTACGACAGATCTGAAATCAGAGCCTATGGAGGTGCAATACACGAATACATCGTACACAAACGCGTCATTTGAATCCTTACCATTTGTTATCGAAAAGTACAATTGTCCATGTTTAGTATCCATAGGAAGTTAGGAAGTTGTAGTTATAGTGGTACTACAAAATAATCCCTGAAGAGGCTTGAAGGACAGGCGCATGTGGCCGATCGTAAACATTAAGCTAAATTATACATCGCAACATGATAAATATGTTGTGCCGATCCTACTTAGGTGGGATAAGGGTAAGGAGATGATGATGAGTTTATTGACCATTTTAAAACCAGTAAATAGAGTCAATCTCTTACCAACACTCGTTTTTATAAAGGCCAATCATAAATTAAACTGTGTCATTAGAAGAAATATTTTCTATTTCAACGCTGTAGATCATAAAACCACTTTAAGATAGCTATGATGGTCTGGTGTCAGTATGTCAAATAATCACGAATTGCCTGAATGTGCTTAATATACTTTACAAGTCTTGTTGTACAAAACAAAGGATTATATTGAACTCATATAAGTCAGTCGCCAACTTGTAAAGCAAGGTGTTTTCCCCATGGCAAATCTTAGATGAATTTCTTATACATTATTTTTACCACAATATTTACCTTATTAATAAGAAAAAATGACTCTGATTGTTGACCGTACGTCTTCTGCGTTATAGTATCTATTGATTCGGGTGTTTTATGATTTTATCTTATATATTAATAGTACGATAAAGGTCTGTTTTTGTGTGCGCATCACTCAAAAAGTAGTGGATAGATTTCAATTATTTTTATTTTGCTTTTTAGACACTTGGTCCTTGTCTACATATATATAACGTTATTTTCATTTAATACAAACCTATTAAAGTTTTAGGAAACTGCGATTTTTATAAGCTCTACGCGCTCAGTGACATGCGTTTTTTTGCCATGAAAAACTGGTGCAAGCGATGTGATGTTTACGTTTGTTCCATTGTACATAAAATATATTCTTAAGCTAAAAAACGATGCGGACGAAATCGAGGGTATTAGCTAATTATATTTAGGCATATTTAGTGATAAATAAACAACACTAGAGGAGTTGAAAAGAATAGGATGTAAGGCACTCTATCTTACAGGGTAGTTATTAAATAAGTAATGTTGCTAGACAAAACCTACCACCGTGCATTTCCTGTTTACAAAAATACCACGAGTCGCTGTGGCACTTGATACGGACCTTTATAATCAATTCTATAACATGGCTTTGAATGACTGTTTTCGAAATTTTTCTGTTCCCTTATGTTGAAATATTCTATCTCGCGTGGTAGCTATTAATATATGAGTCAATTTAAGTATATTTTCCAGATGGACTGACAACTATATCCATTCCAAAAGGAAAATCAAAAACACTTTATCCAATTTTCGCCTTGAGTAGGTGCGGTGCAACTCGATCTGATTTATCTTTTCATCATATATACATTTTTACAAACATAGATAGTTACATTCGTTTTTGGTGGGTGTAAAGCGAGGGGCTTCATTTTCACACATCACCATCGTTCGCATATTGATTCACTCTGGATTTAATCCAACTAGATTGTGGTTACAATTCTCTAGGCTTAACATTTGTCTTAGTGGCACGCTTAAATGTTACGTGTTCCAAGATCAGCTAGTGGGTATCAGTGTATGCAGCTCAACTGTAATGCTACCAACATACTACATACAACATACATAATAAGCTTGGGGTTAGTGACACTGCTTTGGCTTATGACATTTGACATTATGTGTGATGTGTGTAATGATGACTATGTTGTATGAATGGATTGTAGTTTTGTTTTTAGATAGGATGCAGTCACTTGTTGGTTCTTCGATAAAAAAAGTGGGTACTGCCATCTCCTACAACTACACACACACTAATCTAAAGTAGTATTATATTTGCAATAGTGTTTTTGTTCATTTATTTGTGACATTTTTGTACCTAAATCACAGATGCAATCGCATTTAATTTAGTTACAGTGGTAAATTTTGAAGTAATGAATGAAATGTTTAATTAGTAGCACACTCTAATATCTTATCCCTCGATCTAAAAGGATCTTGAGTTTTCTATTAAAGGAAAAATTATGATATAATAATATCATTGAGTATATGCTGTCTTTAAGTTAATAAGTTTAGTAGGTAAATGCTTTGAAGAACTGTCTTTTAATAAAGAAATATGCTTGTTTAATTGCAATCGTTAAGTACATTTAAGCTTTTATTCTTACCTATGTTGTACAGATACCTTTCTGGTTTTTAACAGCACGATGCCACGTCAATCGACGTATTAATTTTCTCTTTTCTAAAAGAAATGTTCAATATCTAATATAGGCACTATATTTTATTGAATATCGTATAAAATCATTCTGTTTAGCTCTTCTTAATGCTAGCTTTTTAGACGCCACTTGGTCACTTGATGGTTATATAGAGATATGATGTCTTATGATCACAGACAGAATAATTTTGAAGCACATCTTAACTTAGGCTCAGGCGAAATTGTGATCAAAAATTAAGGTATGGACTGAACGAATAGAATTGATGCAATGTGTCAAAGAATTTACACAACACAATACACTTATACGTAGTCATTTTGGTATACAGTATGTGGAGCTTATTATTATGTTAGGTTCTAAGGCTAGATATATACCATCACTACATAGTATAAAACAAAGTCGCTTTCTCTGTCCCTATATCCCTATGTATGCTTAAATCTTTAAAACTACGCAACGGATTTTGATGCGGTTTTTTTAATAGATAGAGTGATTGAAGAAGAAGGTTTATATGTATAATAACATAAATTAAATAGTGGAGAAATGTTGTTATTTTTTAGGTTACTCCAAATTTAACGCGTGCGGGCAACGGGTAATAAATAAATCAAAACTACTGGATCGATTTTAATAATTTTTTCAGTGAATGACATAGGCTATACATGTTATACCCGTGCGAAGCCGGAGCGGGCCGCTAGTGATATATAATTAAATAAACCTTTGATGAATGTTAAATCTATTGAAATAAATTAGACAACGTAAAGCCAGCTCGATATATTTATTTGTCCATGAAGTTTGTTGCAATAATATTGTTTTACATAGCTTTTTTAAAACGGAGCGATTTGCCATCCGTAGTGTTCTGGGTTACCGAAAACGTCCCCATTGTGTCCCCACAGCTGTCGATCGCCATATTCCTCGACGGCTCTCGCGAGCTTCAACGCTTGTTCGTAATGTCTGTTGTAAATATAGAACAGCATTCGTTTATCATACACAACCGGACGGAAGTACCACTCGTGTCTCCAGGTATCTTCTTCATTAGCACCGAACGCTTTATGTTCACCGGCGGAATCTGCTTTCACTTCAAGTTTCAGATATTGGGTATGATATAAGTGTAAAATTTTAAAGTATACCTTATTCTTATCCCAAACGGGGAATAATTTCCAACTAACTCTTGGTACTGGTTGCTTCACGTTCACCGAGCCGGCACCGTATGCTGCTCTGTCACCGGCGTAGTCTGTCTTTAGTTCTAGTTTAAGAGCAAGTTCATCTCGTTTATTTATAAGTATCACTGGACTCTCATTAAATAGCAATCGAAATTCTAACGGGAAGTACATTTTGACTATGTTCTCTCCGAACCTATACCATAGACTATAAGCATATTCGACGATGTTCGATTTGCTTTCGAGAAGCAATCTGTTCACGATGGAACTGATAACTTCGGTTTTACATTCATTTTCTAACGTGAATGTTGTTGCAACCGCTGCCCTGTAGTCACCGATAATGACGCTGTTATATAACTGTATAGCAGGGTCAGCATTGTTGAAAGGCGCTGACGTGTTAGAGTTACTGGAGACTGCGGTGGTGTTACAGAGAGGTGTAAGTGAGACGCGCGTTAATAACGCGCTCAGCACGACGATAGTCAGAATCATTATGTGCGGCACGATTTAGGTTTTCGGTAGCATCTCTGAAAGTTAAAACAACAAATAAAATAATTATACCAAATAAAATATAATATATCTCTAACAAGTATTACTGATGTATCATGGTATGTGCTGAAGAGCATACGTTGGACTATATCTCATCCTTCGTCGTTTACAAAATAAAGTTGGTATACGCATGTGTTTCCGTGTTTACCTAGTTCTTCTATACTACGTACTTAAATATAGCTAAGTATAATAAGTAATAAGTTAACTTAGAATCATCTATGAAAAATTCCACGTCGAATGGTCATAGTCGTACAGATACGTTGACGTTTCACGCGATTGTACCAGAAACGTCCCGTATATAGGGTATTTCATGCCAAATCACCACTTATGAGCTCGACCCCTTTGGGTTTTTTTTTTTAATCTTTTCTATCGTTTACTACCCATATATGTTGTATATCGATAACATTTTTTTTTATTTTTAAAGCAACCAAAAAAAAGTTTGGTACAAAAAAAATAACAAAATAAATTCTTACATTTTAAAGTTCTCTCAATAAGCTAAAAAAAAATCTGAATGGTATTAAGAAAAAAAATGACAATTGAAAAATGTCACTGACAATTTCAGGGAATAAAACACTAAAGTTTTTTATAAGAAAATAAAATTGAAAGTGAGAATCATAGAAAAAAATGTTTTTTTTTTCAAACAAGAATAAATAGAAAGAAGGAAATGAATAATGTTGTTGATTTTTTTTACAAAATTACAAGCAAAAACAAGAATATATAAATATTATCGTTCGATCCATTTTCAAGCAAGCCATAACAAGATTTTGTTTTTTTTTTTAATTGTTTTAAATTGAGAGCAATATATATAAAGACATAAATGCCACTTTGAAAATTTGAGGAAATTTGCAGACAAAACATATTAAAAAACATACCGGTAAGTGGAATTTAAAAAATATATGGCTAAAAATATAAGTCATTTATTTTTAATCCTGAAAAATGTTTTCAATATGTTAGAAAAAGACAGAACAGTTTCAGAAAAATCAAAATGGGTCGATCTGGTATGGAATATAACCCATATATTGACAA
The DNA here is from genome assembly GCA_035772565.1 of Antheraea assamensis. NCBI lineage: Eukaryota > Metazoa > Arthropoda > Insecta > Lepidoptera > Saturniidae > Antheraea > Antheraea assamensis. Next base: position 590,426 of record JAQQSE010000173.1, on the reverse strand, counting down.
TACATGATTAACAAATGAAGGTTTTTTGTAAAACTGTTTAGCCCAATATAATATTAATTCCTACATAATAAAATATGTAACTTTGATTGAATTTGAATATAAATTTCATGATATAATCTATATATTTTTAAAATATTAAAAATTACGTGTAACAATGTAAGATTTTTTTTTTCACTGAGAACGAAGCTGCTTTGATTGTAATGAACTATAATTGTCAATGTTTCAAAAAATGGATCGAATAGTACATGTTACCGAAGCTCTTGGACACTTGTATTTATATTATAAGTACTTTGCAGCCACCCAAAGCTAGCCGGGAGCTAAACCAATATGATGGAGCTATGGTATTCTGGAAACTTCCGTCTTTGCTTCGTTAAGCTTCTGAATCATTTCTGACGTCTAACGTTATACAATTAATTGCCTACAGTTCCCAATGGTATATAGGTAGATTATTGTAAAGATAGCCTTTTTTTTTATTAACGTGGGGAAATCCCTTATGGATACCCATCCTCCCGGGGGAGAGAATGGGTTATGTCCGACTCGCACGGACTAAAACCCCACGGTGTACCGGCCACCGCTTTAAGTTGGGGCGGCATGGGACCGTACTGAGCTATCACCATGCCGCCCCCAGCGGTCAGCCCGGCGAAAGATGGCCGCCGGGCTCCGTCCCTATAGGGAGGTACACTGGGTACACGACCAGCTACCTCCCCTCGTCCGCCGAACCTGTGCAATGAGGAGATGAGCCCCCCGGCTCATCTACTCAGGTCCAGCTACAGAGGTGGAAGAAGGCGGGCAAAACGCTCCCTGCGAGCCAACCGGTGCAGGTATCAGCCAAAACAGCCATGGCCGCTGAGTACCTGCACCAGCCGAAACGTCAGGGAGCCCCACTCCCTATTTAACCACTGCGGCAGGACCGGGCGGACGGCGTCCACTGTATACCGCCCATACCGCGCGTCCGCCAGGTCCTGCCGCCACCGCTCTATAGCGGCCTCCCTTCCTTCTCTTCGCCTTCCCTCTATCTCCCTGAGAGCCGGAGGCTCCCCTAAACGTTTCCTTGCCGCCGTGAATTCGTACACGGCGGCAAGCACCCCAGCCTCCAACTCCCAGAGCAGAGAGCCGGCGAGCGCGAAGGCCACCGACGAGGACACGGTGCGGTATCCTCTGATTGCCCTCAGTGCCACAATGCGCTGCGCAGCGCGCAGCACCCGCACATTAGCGGCACCGAGGGCATCGGACCACACCGGGGCCGCGTAGACGGCCATCGCCCGCACGACTCCCATGTAGAGTCGGCGGCACCCGACACTTGGCCCCCCAATATTGGGGAGCAACCGGCCGAGCGCCGCCGCCGCCCCTCTTATCCGCGGTCCGAGCCCCGCAAAATGGGGCTCGAACCGCCAGCGCCCATCCAGGGTGAGGCCCAGATACTTCATCTGGGTCCCCACCCTGATACGGGCGCCATCCACCAATAGGTGAGCCCCTGGAGGTGGCCCTCGCCGAGGCCCATAGAATAATATGGCCTCGGTCTTATCGAGGGCCACTCCAAGGCCCAATCGCCGGATGCGGCCGACCACGACGGTTGTGGCCGTCGTGGCCAGACGCACCAAGTCCCCCCAATCACCTCCTCCCTGGGCTACGACTAAGGTGTCGCCCGCGTAGCATATAAGACGCACTCCAGATGGAAGCGCGCCGCGGAGCACCCAGTCGTAGCCCATGTTCCACAGGAGTGGACCCAACGCCGACCCCTGTGGAACACCCCGCCTGGTCTTTCGCCGAACCATCCTACCGTCGCCGTCAACGTAGGCGATCTCCCTGTCCTCCAAGTACGCCTCCAACAGCCGCCGCAGGTACGGGGCCACCCCAAAATACCGGAGCGCCTCCCGTATAACTCCATGCGGCAAGCTGTTGAAGGCGTTGGCAATATCGAGGGACACTGCCAAAACCCTCTCACCGCGGGAGATTGCCTCAGTCGACAGCGACTTTAGGAGGCACAGGGCATCCACAGTCGAACGCTCTGTCCGGAAGCCGTACTGCGCGTCCGCGATGTTCGGCCCCGCTCGATCCAAGTGCTGGACGACCCGGGAAGCAATGATCCTCTCCAACGCCTTCCCGGCGTCGTCCAACAACACCAGAGGCCGATATGCAGACGCGCAGTCCGGAGGGCGGCCCTCCTTCCGCAGCAGGTAGAGCCGCCCCTGCTTCCAGGGCTTCGGGAACTGTCCGACCGACAGACACTGGTCGAACAGCCCCCGAAGCCACCCCCCGAGATGATCCAGTGCCAGGCTGAGCACCCGACCCGGGACCCCGTCTGGGCCAGGTGCTCTACGTCTGTTGCCGAGGCGCTGTGCAACCCTCTCCATCTCCTCCTCCGTGACTGGAGGGGGAGGGCCGACTAGCTCCTCCGCAACTGCCGCCTGAAGTGGAGGCATGGGAGGAGACGACATACTCGGAGGGTCGGGGAACAACGTTCCCACGACCCTCTCTACCACCTCCGGCTGGAGAGTTTCCGTAGTGGGAGGCGCCCGTCCGCGTAGCTTCGCCCGCATCATGTGGTACGGGCGCCCCCACGGGTCCCTCTCCAGCGACTGGAGCATCTCCTCCCATGCCTCCTCCTTCGCCCGACTGATGGCGACTTGCAGGACCTTTTTTTTGGCCTTGTAGTTACCGTACAGCCGGGCCTCCTCCTCAGGGTCCCGATGACTCCTCCGGCGGCTGTGCCCGAAAATCCGCCGGGCCGCGGAGCAGGCCGCCCGAAGATCGGCAATCTCCGGTGACCACCAGTACACCGCCCTTCTGCTTGGGCGGTGTACGCTCCGCGGCATCGACGCGTCGCATACCTCCGTGAGGGCATCACGGAGGCGGGCAGCGGACGCGTCGACAGCCTCCTGGTTCGGGGGGGGCATGGCCCAGGCCTGGACAATGGCCGCCTCTTCTGCCATTTCGCGGTTAAGGCGGCTCAACGCCCAACAGGGGAACGTCGTACCTCTCCGAGGGCGGGTTACTCTACTGGCTTGGGAGGTGGAGACCTCGAACCTAATATATCGGTGGTCCGATAGGGTCTCCACCTCCTCAAGCACCCTCCACCCCCGGACACGGCGTACGACAGACGGGGTGGCAAAGGAGATGTCCACCACGGACCCCCCGTTATGTCGCACACACGTGTGGACGCTCCCCTGATTGAGGAGGGACAGCCCCAACTCGACTGCCCACTCCTCAACGGATAGCCTACAATAAGAATTGCTATCTTTTCAATATTAATGCAAAATAATTTATTATTTGTAAAATTATTATGCCAAACTATGGTATTAATTCTTATCCAACCGAACAGTTTATCTACGTTGAGTAGTCAGTGTAGATGAAAACTGTTCATGACTGTATATCATTTTAATTATTTTTTGAGGAGATATTCCAAGACCGTACCTTCCCAGGGAAACGTGAATAATTATTTTAAAACATTGAAACATCATCGTAAAGAGTAAAAAAAGAAGTAGAACTGTGTAGTAATTATTACAAGCTCTGTAGTAATAAATGACGTTCGGTTTTGCCTAATTAAAAATCTATGGTCTTGGATTTATTACCGTGTTTCAGCAAAAGTGTTTTATAATTGTCGCGTAACATTAGATGCGATACTAGTATTGAGCCAGATAACATTAAGAATGAGTATGTGACAGAGAAGTTGAGGAGTAACAGGTTACCATGGTACGGGCATATTATGAGAAGAGATGAAAGTCATGTAACAAGAAAAGTTTTGAGTTTGAAAATGGACGCATATATGGGTAGACCGAGAAAGGTGTGGATGGCTTGTGTAAAAAATGATGAGTACAAAAGGTGTGAGATGACATCTGACAGGAGAGAGTGGAAAAGGACATGTTGTGTCGACCCTGCTTAGGTGGGATAAGGGTAAGATTATAATGATGATGACTAGTATTGTGCCAGTTGATAAGAAAGAAAAAAACTATAGGTATATGTAAAATATACATACATAAACTTCAGTGGAGTAAGCAGTACGGAGTCGTCAAGGCCTGGTGTAAATTTTAACAGCAAAAATGATAATAAGCTAAAGAGAAGACAAAGAAAAAACAGTTAATCGCTTCACAGTTCACAAAACACAGGCTACTGAAACTATTGAGTGAATAATTAACCCCTGACTATGATGTTTATATATACGCACACAGATATAAATAACCCAGTAATTGATAACAGTATCATAAAAAAAGTTTAATGTTGTAAATGAATCTATATGTATAAATAAAGTTTATTTGACTGTTCGTCTGTGCTGATCTTCGAATCGACCAACCAACTTTGAACAACGGCAGAACCAATTTTAATTAGACTTACTGGCAGACGCAGAACTTTATAAGCTCCGGTAAGTTTGCAACATAAACCTCCCTTGATATTTTCAATTTTTCGTGTTTTTTTTTTACTGACGCTAGCCCACGCATACGTAAATCTATGATAAAAAAAATTAGAGAGGTGGGAAATGCAATCCTTTCACCAATATCCAAATTCTACACCTTCTCGAAGCTGAAATTACATAGTTATCTCATTACGCTTACTACGCCTTTAGTCACTGAGTATAGCATTTTTGTTACTTCAAGCCTTAAGGAGGTGAAAAAGGCGATGAAAAACCGTCATATTTCAACTTAGACCTATGATAATTGCTATGTTATTCAGTTACAAAATAAAATACAGTATTTCATTATTTATTCAAAACGAAATAAAATCTTATGTAGTATTTTATAAAGACATAAAACGCAAATGAAGTAACAAGCGGCTGCTAGTATAATGTAAAGAATCTATGAATAAACAAAATCATTTCATCCATATATAACGAATAGCGAATCAGTGTTTTACCAAAGCTGAATGTGGAAAATGATAACAATTTGCTATCCGTGTTACGGTCAAGAGTCAATGTAAACAGTTCACAATATTAAAATACATACGAGTATATTAGAATTTATAAAAAAAAAAAATAGTACTGGTCATTGTTAATTCAATGTGAATTCGTTTCACTTCGATTAGGATTTGGCCTGTTTATTGATTAACTTATAACTGATCCACAGTGAATTAAGATTCGTTTTCTTTTGTGTCTTTTTGAGATTAAAAAAAATACTGCATAGATATTAACCTTGAACAACAATCTCACCTGGTATTTTTTTTTTTTTTTTTTTTTTTTTATGCCAAAGGGCAGCAAACAGGCAGACGGCCCATCTGATGTGAAATGGTTACCGTCGCCTATGAACAACTGCAACACCAGGGGCATCGCTATTGTGTTGCCGACCTTGAAGAACGTGTTTCAATCCTTTTTTGAAGAAACCCATGTCATAACTCTGGGGAAACACCGTGGCTGGTAACCCATTCCACAACCTTAGCGTGCGCATAAGGAAACTTCTAGAGAATCTTACGGTTGTCGCCATTCTACTAGGCTTTAGGGTATGTGGATGAGCAGCCAGCCAACGGCGGGTGGTGCGAGTTTGAAACGGTGATGAGGGCACCATACCAAAAAGTTCATCAGAGCACTCTCCGTTATACATGCGGTAAAGCACACATAAGGACCCAATGTCTCTGCGATATTCTAGTGACTCTAGATCGTATGTCAATTCGGGATCGTCAACAATGCGAATAGCTCGCCTTTGCAGAGAGTCCAAAGGAGAAAGCTGGTAGGCAGGAGCACCGGCCCAGATGTGTGAGCAATACTCCATATGTGGACGTACTTGTGCTTTATAGAGCACAAGACGTTGCTTTGGGGTGAAGTACTGCTTTGACCGGTTGAGGATACCCAGCTTTTTAGCTGCCAATTTGGCCTTGCTTTCCAGATGAGATCGAAATTGCACATCGCTGGAAATGTTGATACCAAGGATCCCGATATCGCTAGAAACATTCAGAGAAGTGCCCTGAAACTTAGGTGCTTTGACAAATGGGGTTTTTTTCGTGGAAAACGCACAGACTTGTGTTTTTGAGGGATTGAATTGGACAAGGTTTGCCTCTCCCCAATCGGAGGCCCTGTCCAACGACATTTCAATTTCAGACACAAGTTTGGTTCGGTTTTGCTCCACGAGTACTCGAGACATGTTTGCATTGCCCGTGTATACCGCATCACCCGTACTGTCGTCTGCATAGCAATGAACATTAGGGATATCCAAAAGTTCATTGATATGTAGAAGGAATAGCGTAGGTGATAGCACAGAGCCTTGTGGGACACCGGCATTTATTACCATGGCATCAGAGGTACAGCCATCGACTACAACTCTTATGCTCCGCTCGGACAAAAAGCTCGATACCCACATGCAAAGATCCTCGGGGACACCGTAGGACCTCAGTTTGGAGAGGACAGCTTTATGCCAGACCCTGTCGAAAGCTTTTGCGATATCAAGACCAACTGCCAGTGCTTCTCCCTTACTCTCTATAGCTTCAGCCCATCGTTGTGTGAGATATACCAGAAGGTCACCAGCCGAACGACCGCGGCGGAAACCATACTGGCGGTCGCTGACCAACTGGTGCTCCTCGAGGTACCTCAACAACTGTATATTGATGGCTCGCTCCATCACCTTAGAAAGAAGGGAGGTAATCGCAATCGGCCTGTAATTATTGGGGTCCGTCAGATCACCTTTCTTGGGTATAGGATGTATGTTGGCTGTCTTCCAAGATTTCGGAACCTGACCAGAAGTGTAGCAAATCCTGAACAAACGTACGAGAACAGGAGTCAACTCAGGAGCACACGTTTTTAAAACTATTGCGGGAATTCCGTCTGGCCCACTCGACTTATTGATGTCAAGGGAAAAAAGAATGCGCCGTATCGCTGTTTGCGTGAAGATTATGTTGTGCATTGAGTAGGCACACCGTGAGATGTTGGGCGGTGGTGCATCCCCGTCATCTAAAGTCGAGTTAGATGCGAAGAGGTTGCAAAAAAGATCTGCTTTTTCTTTTGCAGTATGAGCCAGGGAATTATCGGGTTTACGTAAAGGTGGAAAAGACGACTGGCAGAAATTCCCATTAATAGCCTTGGCAAGCGACCAATAAGCTCGACTTCCAGAAGGATACCTAGCTAGGCGCTCACCTATCCTTCCAACGAAATTAAATTTCGCCGCAGCAATTGTCCTCTTCGCCTTTCTGGAGACCGCATTGAAATTTTTTCCTCAAGTGTGCAGTGTTTGGATCATTACGTGCTCGTGCCAAAGTCCACTCCCTGAAGACGGCTTCCTTGTGGTTTGTAGCTTCAGAGCAAGGCTTATTGAACCACGGCTGGCTCTTACCACCAACTGGTACTACCGAGGATGGGATGTAGCAATCCATTCCCTGCAGCACGACCTCAGTAATAGAGTCAGCACAAGCACTTGCATCGTCAGATGAAAAACAAAGCTGGGACCAAGGGTAGGATGCAAAAAATTCACGCAGTCCGTCCCAGTCTGCTGAACTGTAGTGCCATATTTTCCGGGTCCCGACAGCATGGCGTCTGTTAGGGCTCAGTAATGGCACTATGGAACGCACCAGGCAATGGTCAGATGTTCCCAAAGGCGCATCGACGGAGACCTGGTAGCCCTCCGGATGAGTTGTCAGCAGAAGATCCAAAAGAGAAGATTCGTGGCCCTCGATATCAGGTAATCTTGTAGATTCCTGTACTAATTGTGAGAGACAATATGCCAGAGCAAATTCTCGAACCGTATTCCCGGCATGATCGGTTTTATTAGATCCCAGCCATTCTTTATGATGTGCATTAAAATCGCCGAGAATCATCAGTTTAGCATCAGGATACTGTTCAAGAATGCTGTCAGTCACTATTTGGACGTGTTGAAAAAGTTGTGTTGTCTCCTCGTTTCCACGATGAGACCTGTATAGGCACATGTAGACCAAAGTGTGGCCACCATAGTCAACCCGTGCACATAGTAAGGACAGATCCCTGTCTTCGAGATTGTTAAGACGACGAACACAAATATCCTCCCGTGCATACATGCATACCCCAGCTCGGCGTAAAAAAGAGTGCTCAAGCTTATAACCAGGATAATGCAAGTATGAAGAGTCGTTCGGACAGGATATCTGCGTCTCGGTAAGAAAGAGCAACGCCGGTTTTGCTGTTTCAAGATGGTGGTGTACAGCGTTGATGTTTGAATGAAGACCCCTTATGTTGCAGAAGTCCACAGAAAATGTGGAAATGGAGTCCGCTGGGTTAACGTTTCTCTTTTTCTTGGTCATCTTCATATATTGGGATTTGGTAAAAAAACACATAGAGGGTAAGTATTGCGATCCGCGCTGTCACTCGTGTCGAAAGGCTTAGTATACAGCCACTGAACGGTCGAGCCACACGAAGAGCCGCCACGAGGCACGGAAGGGCCCCCGGTCCCCCCCGAGAGCAGCTGCCGGGTTCCACTCCGGTCTCCTCATCCGGCACGACAGTCACTCCACGGGATTTTTCGCCAGTTGGCGGGACAGCCTCCCGAGTCGGAGTTTAAAAGTAATACTCGGGTTCGGGTCCCCTACTGACTGGCGGGCGGTCAGCGGACAACCGTTTCACCGGGTCTCCCTGATTCCCGTGGCAAAACTCGTCGCTGTTTCAACAGTTTCAGCAACTTTAACTAAAGCGGACCCAAGACAACTTCGCGGATAGCAACACTTTTCAAAGGGCTGGTTCTCGTTCACTATGCCGGAACACAAAGATCCATATAAAACCTTTATTTTGCGACATTCTAAACCCGAGGGTGGTTGCTAACCAGTCGGGTTATAACCCTACCACCACGCTAAAATGGATCCAGGATTACATGGTATACCATCATGACCAAAACCACAGTTGGAACCAATGATCGCCAGAGCCTCGTCGGTTAGTCGGCAGGGTGCACCACGTGCAGGTGAGGTTGGCTTGGATATCTAAGAAGATGTGCGATACCCCTTACACCCCAAAATTATTATTATTATTATTTATTATTTATTATTATTATTTATAAATTATTCAATGGCGATGTAGCCTGTGATAGTAACACAGTAAATCTAGGGTACTGGAACTCAAGTGCGGTAGCTTGAACAGACTTAGAAATCCTTGGTGAATTTTTTCCTTTAATACCTAGTCACACGAGTATTATAAAGAGTCCTACCGCCATGCTATGATTTCAACACGATGTTTTCAAAGGTTCACAAAACTCACTTTAGGATTCCAAATACGCTGAGCCAGAATCGTTTAAAAAGTTGAAATAAACTTCTATAAAAAAGAATAGTCTAACAGATATGATATTTAAATTAGCTTTATGATGTAGCAACTATGGATTGATGGTATTTTTAAAAGATGACTTTTGAAATGAAAATTCCTTAGAACTTTGAGATTCTGATCGGCAACCTTTTTGTGTGATGAAAAGTGGTAGGGGTAAACAATATGTCGGAAATAGTGTTGAAAACATCGGTTCTCGTCGGATCGTTGAAGTTAAGCAACGTCGGGCGCGGTCTGTATTTGGATTCCTAGTAAAATGGTGTGACGTTGGCTTTTTGTTGTACTTTTTTAATTGAAATATTCCAATATAATACAAAAGTTTCCCTTCTATCGTGTGTTTTAACGATACACCCCGTTTGTGTGTTTTAACGATACACCCCGTATTTTTAAAATCTAATATCTATCGGTACGAATAGCGATACAAATAGCAAACTTTAAACGGAGCCTGTAAAACTAGATTATTTAAGTAAAATTATTAATTAAGTTCATAAGCGCCTTCTTAGGGCCTAAATTGAATAAAGTATTTTTGATTTTGATTTTGAACAGAGGTTTTCGAACTGAAATACCCTGTTGGCTCTTTTGGCCTCTACACATTCACCGGACTACTCGTATACAGTTTCAGGTTAATCTCAGCGTCAAACATAATATATAACACATATTTTTAAGAACATGTATAGTTATAGATATAGATAATAACATTCAATTTTGGGGATGCATAGAAAGGGGCGTCATTTCCATACGTCACCATCGTTCACATATTGATCGACCCTATCATTAAAACCTGCTTGACATAGTGCTTGAACTTAGTATACGGCAAATGGGTAATGTGCGTTGGAATTTTGTTATAAAACCTAACACTATTACCTAAAAACTGATACCGGTCTTAGTGAGCCTACAACATGGAATGAGCAATTTGTCCTTGTTTCTTGTATTTAGATTATGTCGGTCTTTTACTAAATCTAACATATCTAAGTTTTTGCGGACGTATATTAGATTTTAAAAAATATATTGAGAGGGCAGAGTAGATACCGAATAGATATCGATAAGATACCGAATTCCTGGAACTTAGTCTAAAATTATTCGTTAGGTTCCATATCATAAATTGCTCGAACTGTTCGTTTTTGTAGTATATGTCCCCCACAGCAAAATACCATAAGACATTGAGCTATGGAAGTAAGCGAAGTAGACCAACCTACCAGTAGCAATATGTATTAGTTGGCAAATCTTTGGAACTGCAAATGCAGCAGAACTTAATCTTGTTGCTAAATTTTTATATGAGGATCCCACTGTAATTTAGAACCAAGTGAAGACCTCCAAGAACACGGTATTGTCCACTAAGCCAACTAGATTCCCTTCGATCTATCTTCTACTATAAATATATACAACGTTAGGTAATGTACATTTTATGCATTTTGTTTTGTCTGCCTTTAGCAATAAATTATTTAATGTAAACCAATCGGAAAATTTATTAATGGTATTATTTAGATTCCTAAACTCGGAATCTATTCTTTTTACTTTGAATATTAGCGAAGTTTAAACTATGTACGAGTATATATGGTAATCCAATATTTCTGTTAAATATCAGCCAAAACAAACGTAATATTAATTATAAGTATTTGCGACATATCGCAAACTGTGGAAAAAGACCTCCCCGACCCCATTTTGTGCATAAGTAACATTCGAATGGCTTCTACTGTATATGTTCTTGTGGTGTAAAAGCGGGGCAAGCGGTGTGGTGCATTTCCAGGACAACGTAAACGAAGTCGCGGGTATCAGTTGATCTTAAATAAATCATCGAAATACAATTTTGTTTTGTAATTTAGAGTAATTATTATACTGTACTGTATACAAATTTACATAAGATACGTAATATATTTGAAGATAAAATAGTAGTAGCTATTATAATTATCTTGTCAATATTACGACGAATATAGTAAGTACTTTCGTAACATTCGTAAACTGTAATCCTACAAAAACAACGCCGAGAAACTGCCATACACTAACACTAAACCGACCACAGTATATCACATTGGTTGCAGCATTTTAGAACTAAATAAGCTAGAACAGTATAAAATAATATTAACTTACTTTTTGTATTGCTTTTATTGTTTGTATTGTCGTTATAATTCGGTCGAGTGCAAGTGCTACAATCTTACTATTAAGACAGTTCATTTTGTTTTAGAACTAAGTTTTTTTTTATTACACTTACTTAATATTGTTCTATACATTTATTAATACTTATTTATATTTTATAGATAGATATCAGCAGTGTTAGTTGATGACAGGTTCTACCATCTGTCAACATCGAGTTTAACTGCCAATCAATGACGCCTTTTAATTACTTTTTGTTGTTTCACACCCTTTTTCTGTCGCAGTAAAACGTGACGAAAGGATCGAGAATTTTGGAATTATGCATTTGAATCTACTTCTTTCCCATGTTTGCCCATCTTTTACTTTTTTCAAAAGTCAAAAGCAAAAATTGGGAGAAAAGGAAACGTGAGAGGTCGAGAATTTTGAAGTGTTGCATTTCAATCTACATCTATTTCCCAAGTTTGCCCATCTTTTACGTTTTTGTAATGTCAATTTCTAAGGGTTAAAAGTTGGGGGGAAAATAAAAAAGTCAGGGGTCGAGAATTCATCATTTTATTTCGATTTACACATACTCGTATGTATTAATTAGAATATGACGGTCTACTCTCTGGCGGTAATCAATTATACTGTGCTTATCGCACGATGAATTGTGGAAAACTGGGACTTAATTAGGCTCATTCTCATACAGAAGAACATTCTTTTGGTTGCCCATCATTTTTTTTGAATTACCGATTACTAATTGACTTGTCAAAAAAAGTAAAAGATGGGCAAACGACATACTTCAAGAATCCACCTTGACATTTTTAATTTTTGAAAATTTTTTCGGACGCTGGCCCATGCAATTTTAATTTTCATAGCTTTTATTATAGAGGAGGTAAAAAAAAAATTAAAATATGGCCAAAAATGGGCAATCGATTGGCAAACCCTTTACGAATTTTCAAATCCTTACGCGAAAAATGAGGGACCGACTTCCCGGAGCTATGGTTAATGAATTATGTAGACGCGAGCGCGGTAAATAAAACAAAATGGCCGCCAAATTGAACAAAAGACAAATGACATACAAATACAATTAATTACAATTATATTCATTCTTGGAGTACAGTTCAGTGCACGCTACACGCACATGTTAACAGTGAACAACATACTTTTACTCAATTTCACGCGGAAGAAGATGTGGATGACAACTAGTCTAAAATAAAATAACCTAAGTTAGTAGTTATAACTTGAGTTTTCTGCAAGTGACAGTCATGTGAAAATTGGTCCAATCGTTCCAGATATTCCACACGGATGAAATCGCGAGTAACAGCTAGTTGAATATGAAATAGCTCAAGTTAGTTCTCATTACTTTAGTTATATGTCAGTGAAAGTCTCGTTAAAATTGCTCAAATCGTTTTGGAGATTCCACATTGGACTGGAAAAAGTCGCGGTTATCATAGCCTACAATTCCAGCTCTCTGCCAGTTACATTTTCCGTCAAAGTTGGTCCAGCTATTACGGAGAGTACCCGGAACAAACAAACTGGTAGACTGCTAAAAAAAAATTAATTAGATTTTTCGATAAGTAGCTTATACATTTTCAAATACAGTAAGTAAAAAGTAGGTATTTTGATATTATCTATAGACATTTCATTTTTATTACATCTATAGACTGCAAATCAAAAATTTAAAATAATACTGACATAAAACGACATTATTGAATGAAAATTTACTAATTCAATGAACACAAAATGAATAGGGGTATATAACTTAACGAATTAATTGATAACGAATCGAACCGAATAATACGAATTGAAATCCGAAATAAACATAAGAATAATTCCAACTATTCGGATTATACAAATAATGTAATTTATATGTCAAATAAGCATTGACTATAGAATGTTACGAACTAACCAGTAACGCCATCACAGTCGACACCAACTATTCAGTGCGTTCAAAAATACTCTATCTATATTTCTAGCCAAAAAGTTGCACAAAAAACTGACAATTACAAATTCAAGAAATTAAATGTAATTTATTTTTATTTGAAAATGTTTTTTTTCAACAGTACTGATAATTTTCTTTATGCACTATAATCGATTTCTTGATTTATAAATGACTACACAAAATATTCCAATATAGTAAAAGCTATAGGTGTGTACCTTATTAGTTCTTAACGAATTTTGAGCGCTAAAATTTAAAACTATTATTTTTATATTTGTGATAAAAAATAAGAGCACAAAATTCTAGAAACCTGATAAAATATGAAATTATAAAAATATAGAAATTTGTTTGAAGTAAAATAATTAGGCTATTTCTATCAAAATTTTCTTAAAATTGAAATATTATAAATTGTATATACATGTTTTAAATATTATATTTACATTTAAGGGAGGAAGTATATTTTTAATAAATATTTTCACAAATATTTATTATTGTAGTGTGTAATTATTTATTATTGTAGAATTGAGTCACATAGTAATTTAAAGGTCTTTTTCAAAGGTATTTCAATCTTGATGTTTAAATAATAGATTTTCGAAGTCAACTTTTTTTTTTAATTTTAAAATAGTGATAAATGTCGTATCTTTTCCTATAACTGTTAGTTTAATAATTCTACTTTATTTAAAAAATATAGGAATTGTTCGAATTTTCTAGTCAAAATTCGAATTTAGCATTATTATTCGATTCGGTTCGATTTGAGCATTATTTGCACACCCCTAAAAATAAACTTATTGCTACGGGTATAATATTATTGGTTACTATAACAACGGTTGCCTAATGTCAGGGATTGTCGGTGTACCGTGGGAGAAAACCACGTTAAAAAGTTACGGGTGTTGCGGAGACAACCTCATTAAAAACAGACGGGAGGCCTTCGGGCGGAGGGAGGTAGAAAACTTCGTTAAAAAGTTACCGTGGGAGGAAACCACGTTAAAAAGTGACAGGGCACTCCCTTTGGGCGGAGGGAGAGGGAGAAAACCTCATTAAAAAGTTCCTGTGGGAGGAAACCACATTAGAAAGTGATAGAGGGGTGGCTTTCGGGCGGAGGGAGAGGGAGAAAACCTCGTTAAAAAGTCACCGTGGTAGAAAACCACGTAAAAAAGTTCCAGGTGGTGGTGGTTGGAGGGGGTGACCCCTTGACTGCCAAACCGGACCAAGGAGGGAAGGGGCTGGGGACCTGACTTTCCATTGCACATTGGTTCGGTAGACGGGTAGGCAGCTTGACCGGGCTGTCGTCGCGGTCAGGGCGTTCGCGCTGAGCCTTGTCGCCGGGGTGGCATGGTGCTTGCTTGTTCGATCCTGTGCCACTCCATAGCGCGGCAGACGGTATCTCGTGGGTTTTTTAGTCAGTAAGAGATTGACACCCCACAGATCCCCAGGGCTGTGGGTGTCCAATGAAGGATTTCTTCCACATTAAAAAAAAAGGGATTGAAGACCGCATTACAATCCATTTATTAGTTTTTGAGTTTATCGCGAACATTCAGACAGACGGCGGACGACTTTGTTTTATAATATAAAAAAGATTTAAAGATGGATCTATATTAGGTAGATACAGTGGAGCAGCATTTATAGACCCACAAACTTCCAGTCATATCAATTTAAGAATAAGAAGTAAAATATCCATAATGCAGACAGAGCTGATTGCTATTTTAGAAGCCTTATCATACATACAAGATTTAAATTATAATAAGTTTGTAATATATACTGATTCCAAATGTGCAGTTCAACATATTAGTACATGCAGTTTACCTAACTTTCGTGGCATTCCTTTGGCTTATTCAATTATTAAGTTAATACAAAAACTTGTAATTCTTGATAAATGTATTATAACACAGCTGGTGCCTTCTCATATTGGATTAGAGGGTAATGAAATGGTTCCAAGATTCCAATATGAGAAGGAACATGATTGTCTTAGTTTTGAGAATTCGTGCCGGACATATTTCATGGAATAAGTTTAACCTTCTAATGAAAAGAAACGAAAGCAGTAAATGTACAATTTGTCACCGAGAAGAAGATGACTATCATATTCTAATGAAATGTGTCCGGAACGATTCTCAAAGAAGGATAACTATAATATAGGTTTTTGTAATGAAATATTATCACGCCCAGTATCGGAAGAAGCCAAATTAATTTATAATTTGGTAGACGTAAGGGCAAGTTTCTGTTATTGTTTGGAATTTCTTTTTTGCTATACTTTTATTTTATAATATGTTGTTTTTAATTGTTGTTTGTTGTATGGATGTGGGTGATATGTTCTTTTTGAACAAACCCTCAACAAAAATAAAGAGAAAAAAAAAACATTACTTTGGTTTCTCATCTTGGAACTACGAGCAATAATTATATACATTTTTATGCACTTTATTGATTAATCAAACATATGATGGGTTGCACAAACTCAATATAAAATATTAATATACACAGGCCGCTATACTATCACGAGCATGTCGAGGTCATCGGTGACGCAAACCCATTTGTCCTCTACCAAAAACCACTTAACGCGACTACAGAAATTTTCACTTTAAAAAATGTATTTTCATTGTCGTGTAAATATACAATGAATCCAACAATAAAATACTTTTGACATTCTGATGTTTAGTTTTATATGACGTCACGGTCATTGCACTAGTTAAAGGATGTTTGTGTGTTCAACATTAATTATTTCATTACACAGAAAATAAAACATCGTACAATATGCTAGACAAATAAAGAGTGCTTTTATTTTAAAATCGGAATCCAAAAGCTTACGTGAAGTGCAAAAGTTTTCTTTAAATTGGAGAACATAATTAGCTGTATAATACGAGTATGTATTGATATAATAAATATATACACCAGTAATATATATGATTCAAACTAGTGTATTACTTTAAGTATTTACTAATACAAAGTAAAGTGTATGGTCCACTATATTAGATCTTTTCATATTCACTGTGAAGTCGTAAGTACCATGCGAAGTGTTCTGGATTACCTAGTGGGCTTCCACTGTGTCCCCACAAAATACGATCGCCAGCACCGTCGACGTCCCTTCCAAGCTTCAATGGCTGATTGTATTCCACGTTGATGATATAGAACAGCATTTCATTCGCAACTAACACCGGATGAAAGTACCATAGATGTCTTCGACTACCGTGATTGCTATCTCCAAATCCTTTACGGTCACCAACATCGTCAGTTTTGACTTCTAGTTTTAAGTACTGATTAAAATGTACGTTCAGAATTTCAAAGTATACTTTCGAGCCCTCATACCATTGGGGAATTATTTTCCAGGCCATTCTTTTACCATCCCATTCATCCTTGTCACCGAAAGCACCTCTGTCGCCATCGCCATCTGTGTTCCATTCGAGTTTAAGAGCCATTCTATCTCTTCGGTTTATGAAGGTTATTTCTTTATCTGTTAACATCCAACGAAACTGTATAGGAAAGTGATCGAATACTATGGTTACTTCGCCATTTTTCGCTAAGTTTAACGCATAATCAACGACATTCTTTTGACTTTCATCCAACAATCTGTTTACGATTAATGTAATTATGTGACCTCTTCCATCAGTTTTTAGTTTTACGGTAAATTTTGTTGCAGAGTCGTATTGGCCTGAAGTAATATCTTGATATAATTCGTTATAGTCCAACAGCAAGTTAGAATCTTCCTGAGGTATAAGTGACGCCTGCATCACCAGCAGAAACAGCACGGTAATAGACAAAATCATTTTGTATTAATCTGTCCACCGTTTTGTATGTACCTGTGGAATATTACTTAAAATTAAAACAAACCTTGAAAAAACCTATATATTTATATCTCTGTATGTATTTATATTTTAGATTCTGGTATACTTTTACTCAGGATTCAAATTACCTACATTTTTGGTGCAATATTTAAAGATTCTTATGTCAGTGTTGTATGAAAGAAAAATGCACTGCAATAGAACTACCATATTATATTTGTGGATTTTTTGGCTTAGCTAATTGAGTTCTTTTATACTCGACCTGACGACAAGATTCAGAAAAATATAGTACGACTGTAAATACAGCTTGTGACTGTACATAAGCAATAGATAGAAAAAAGGAATAACACTCTTGTAATGATTCAAAATGTTGGTCTTATCGATCAAAGGACCTAACAAAATTTTATAGATTTCGTATTAATTCTTTTCTACAACCGCTTGATGTTGGTTTTTTATTGTATTCTAATTAAAATGTTTCCCTGTAATATAAGAGCTTCACTTCTATCGTGTGTCTTTACTACACACTCTGTTGTTGTCTTTCAAAATTGCTCGTGCATTCGGCATGTCTCAAAAATATAATGATTTAGTATGCGTCGATGAAAATTGACTGTAAGTGAATGTCATACACATAGTCTTACATTATTATAATCTATGTAAGTTACTTGGCGATGATATTTTTTTTACGCTTCTAAGTAAATATACTAGAAGATAAATTATTCTTTCAGTACGTTTATACGCAAATCTGCCGTTTATACCGTAATAATCTCTGTTAGAGAACTCTCTGAGAATCGTAAATTTACAATTGTAGATATTTGACATAAAGCTTTGATATGATTTTACTTGGGATTTATACTTTATTTAATTACACGTAACTTATATTTATCTCGAAAAAATAATGGAAATATCAATACACTACTCACGACTTTTGATTCAAACGAATATATAATTTGTATACTTTGCTACCATTTTTTTATTCATGTTTGTTTATCATCATCTCATCTCCATACATTTTTGTCGTTTTTATTAACATCTTAAACGTCTCTACGATTTAATGTTAGCTGATAAAAATCTATTCCCAATACTAGAATGCAAAACTCCAGTATGCTTGTATAAAAAGACCGTTTCATGATAACATAGTAGGTATGTTTATATAAAATATGAGATAAACTTAGAATTTTTATGAAATCGTAAATTGTTCAAGTGTAAAAATTAATATTGATAATAAAGCTATTAAGAAATAATTAATTCATAGTAACTCATCAAAACAAGTTTAACAACGTCGCTCAGGGACTTGATAAGCAGATGGCAGCTAATACTGTAGATTAATATAATACCAGAACAATAGGTAATTATACCCATAATCGCTAATTTACATTGTTTAAGAGCGAATGAATAAAAAAACCATATGTTATATAACTTTTTTATAATAAAAAATCACTAACCTGTCTGTTCACTTTGAATTCGGTGGTCGAATGTTTAAAGTACTGATCACACCACACGTGCACACGTCTGTAACTCGGAGTAACACTGATGCAAAGTTTACGGAAATGTTAATGTTTCTTGCGGCATTTATTATGTTTGATTTTAGATAGATCTCGTATTAAAATTATGACCTTGTGTGACGAAAGAAGATTTACGGTTTTAGGCAACTCATTGTCTCATCTAGTATATAGTAACCAATGTAACCATACAGCCAGGTTACCCATTACAGTTGCAGGAATATCAACCTGTATGCGCAATATTAATGCGAACTTTGACACTTCCGTTAATGTTGTTTGAAATTTTACGAGCCGCGGTAATAGTTAACGTTAAATCGTGACGTCATTTTAACCATTGTCAATCGGTGCAACCTATTTGTTGCCTAACAATAACTTTAACCGAATTTTTAACTTTAACATTATCTGGTGCAACTGAGCCAGTGTTCAGTGGAGACCAATTTGATTAAACTAGGTAGAGAAGTTTCTTTTCTTAACAATATTACCTACCACTTTCAATTTGAAAATAATAACACGTGTAACTTGTAAAAGGAAAAATATATTTGGTTGTATATAACATAGTTGTCTTGTGATTTCAGTGATAGAAACGTTCACAGCCACGAGTACCTTTTTAAAAATAAGCGGTCTCCGTGTACCTTATATGTTGCGTAGTCCGGTGGAACTGTAGAGGCCTGACGAAGCCAACAGTGTCGATTAGTTCGAAATAAAAAAAAAAATGTTACTACACTATGTTCAACACGCGTTTTTTTTCTAAATAATAATAGGAAATGTCTTGTTTATATGTTTAAATCATAAAATACATTTTAAAAAATGCTTATCATTAGATCAAACATATACTCGTACTTTTGTAACTGTGATCAAAAATGTTTGCTTACTGATAAATATAATATAATATAATGTGATGTGATGTGATGAGTATGAATATAATATAATACGTATTTATACCAACATTTGTGCTCTGCGCATCTATATTCGGAGCGGTCAAAAAGTTTGGCGCTGAATGTACAGTACTGATTTTACATACACTATCAAATAAGAGCTGCATAAATGTCAAGGCGACGCGGCACCTACTCGTATGTATAAACAAAGATATCAAAATTAATACTAAAAAAAAACACTAAGATTCCTAATAGACCAGAGATCAATAGTAAGCGTTATTATCATGCAGTTCCAAATACCACAGCAAAAGGCAATGAATAATTGGTTGAATACTCACTGATTTCGAAGTACCACAGTATGGTGGGTTAAATTACTGTAGTAATACAGTTACGAGTGAGTTCTGTTACGGGTATCAGGGAGCAATATTACTACATGCTGCTATTCAAGAAAGTACATCCACAATGCCACTACACAAAATAGTACAAATTGTGCAATAGTGTCAGCGTAAAATTAAAATACTGACAAAGGACTGAGGATGGTGCTGGTGGGCATGATAATTGTGTCCAAATTCCTTTGAAATTGCGATTAAACGCTAAAAAAAACTATGAAGTATGAAAAGAAAATTTGTTCTTGTCATCATTCTTATGACAAACATCTACAGGTTTTGGAAGGTTATTAATCTGTCTGGGATTTGTCGACGCTAGTTTCACTTTAACACCTACCATTAGCGCAAAGCGGCAGAGTCTGAATTACGTTCAGCTTTGCTACGCAAAGGTAACAACTTAACGATAACTAACTTCAATAAAACTACAGGGAATTATAAGGGGTTGACCTTGATAATTTTCTATTTTACTATGAAAGTGATACATTACATCAGTCAACTAACCGAATATATTTACAATATGTATAAAAGATAATGAGGGACAAAGTATAATTGCTGCAAACTGTGAGATAAACAAAAGATTACGAGAAAAAGCGTTGCTAAAAATGTAAATATTCACTAAAATGTAAATAAATTTAATTCGGTATGTTTTATTGATATGTAATGTATTCGTATGATGTCATGGAGTAAATTGTAAAAGATATACAAAATACAAATACAAAATATCTTTATTTCTAGATAAACTTTACAAAATATTAGCCTTAACAATGGCCCCAAACTAGGCAGTGCCTGTGTTATGGAAGCCTAATATCTAGTTGATATAGCTTGTGGTGGCGCATTTTAACTTGAAATTTACATTAATGATTAAAAAATAGAAAGAAAAAAACAACAACGTTATATTAAATAATTAAAACTACAAAAATGTGTAAGAAAGTGCGTGTATGTATAGTTATGATGAGTGTACGTGTGTGAAGGTAAGTCAGTGTACGTGTATATGCTCGTACGATATAGATGTATAGATCCTAGGATGGTTGCTAGCAGAGTATCTTAAGTAGATCTTCCGTCTGTTCATAAGAAATGCTAAGAAGCCATCTTTTGGTGACAGTTTTGACATGGTAGCGTGAGCAACGTATGAAGTTGTAATCGTCCACGATTTTAGCAACTTTATTGTAAACGTGTGGTCTTAGAAATCTAGGCATTCTTTGTGCGAAAGATGATTTAACTGCTGAAACGGGCATGTTAAAAATGCGCTTCTGTAGCAAAGAGTTAAGATTATCAATTTCTGTTATACGTGCGTGTGTCATAATAGTTGTTTTTTTAAATGAATAGCTTTCGAACGCTTAGGACAGATGCTTCTTCATACAGTAATTCTGTCGGGTACTTGTAAGGTTTCTTCAACATTACTTTTAAAATGGCGCGTTGCGCTCGCTCCAGTTTTAGCATGTGTGTTAAAGCAGCTCCGCCCTAAATGCCAACACAGTACTGAAGAATCGACTGACAAAGAGATACATACACCAGTTTTAGTGTTTCGAATGGCGCACTATCACGAAGTAACTTCAAAGTATATATATATTATCGTACTCGCTTCGATAAATCTGATATATGTTCACTGAAGTTTAGTTTTTGATCTATGATAACGCCAAGATATTTTGTAAACTTAACCCGTTCGATTAGACCGCAACTACAGTAAGAGTTACTGTGCTTCGAATAATCACAATGGAAATTTCTTATTTGGATTCCTCTATCTGGTGGGCTTCTGATGTATGACTTACTAAAGATAATGTATTTTGTTTTCTGAATATTAAGGGTCAAAAGGTTCGTACTCAGCCAAGTGGCTAATACACTTAGACCTTTATTAGCTGAAGTGAAAACGTCGTCCCAATCCCGCCCGCTAAATATAACGGCTGTGTCATCAGCATAGCAGATAAGTTCTGCATTTGGAATATCCGTTCTGAATATATTGTCCATATATATAGTAAAGAGCGTCGGACTCAAAATACTACCCTGTGGCACACCGAAGCAAATAGTTGAGCTATTACTTATGTAATCACCAACTCTGATACATTGGCGACGGTCGGTAAGAAAACTATGAAACCAGTCCAAAGCAAGCCCTCTGATACCAATAGATTCTAGTTTTTTTAGTAAAATAGGCGAAGAAATGGTGTCAAAAGCCTTGGCAAGATCGAGGAATACACCTACACAGCGGTTACCGGTATCTAAATTTTGTGTTATCAAGTCTAATACGAGTTCCACTGCTTGTTCAGTAGATTTACCGGGTCTAAAACCATATTGCCGATCAGACAATAGAGAATGCTTTTCTAAATAGTTTATTAATCTTTTGTTTATTATTTTCTCCAGCAGTTTTAAGAACACGCTGAGTAGTGATATAGGTCTATAGTTTTCAGGACGATCCTTCGCTCCATTTTTATGAATAGGAGTTATTACTGCTAATTTCCAGCATTCCGGGTAAGTGCCTGTAGCAATGCTCAGATTGAATATATGGGTCAGCGGTTTGAGGATATTATCCTTAATATCTTGAATTAAACTGCACTGGAGACCATCAAGACCTGGAGCACTATCCTTTTTTAACATACATATGTTATTGTACACTTCGATTTCATCCGTTGGTTGTAGGAATAAAGAATCACTTCCCGTACTACGATTCGGTATTAAAGAACAGAGATCTTGCTCAGAATGGTATAAACGAAAAAAGCAATAAAGGATTCAAATAAAGAAATGTAATGATAATGATTTGGCTGTAATAGCTCCATCATCAAGATCTTCTTACCGTTATCCCACCTAAGTAGGGTCGGTAAAACATGTTTTCCTCTTCTACTCTCCCCTATCAGATGCCATCTTAGTATTTACACCTTTTATATACATATCATTTTACACACGATCCATCCACACATTTTTTTGGTCTTCCTTTACTCATATATTCGTCCACTTTCATGCTCAAAACTTTTTTTATTACATGATTTTCCTCTTCTCATAATATGCCGGCCCGTACGATGCTAACATATTACTCCTCAACTTCTCTAGCAGTGGTGCTATTTTCGATATATATAGTAAATTGGGATGAATGAATGAAAAAATTAAACTGAAATTTTGTTTGGTATTAGGATAATTCTAAGCCCGCCTGGTTAGCTTCCACCCTCAGGTTGAAAATTTGTCACTAACCTCCTGGCGATGTATTTCAGCAGCTGAGTGTCGACCCCTCTGTGTTTAACATGTTTAACATCTCAGAAAACATCCTCAATTTGGTCAAAGGCTTAAATCTATAAAGCATAAAAAATGTAAGAACGTACTAATAATATATATGTAAAAGTTACAGACAATATTTTAAACTCAACTGACAGAATCAATAAATAAATACTAAAGTTCTTAGTATTAAATAAAACATTGTAAGTCGATTAGAAAAAAGTATTATTATTCAATACACAGAAACTACATAGATCACATGACTTTTCTTAAAATTAGAGTATAATATCTATAATTACACAATAAGTAAAATACATTACTATATAAAGTAGTACAATAAGAGAGCTATATACAATAATAAATCTATATGCTGACTCCATAATCATGCTTTATATCAATTATTAATACCATTTGCAAGTTACAAATGAAAAGTATTTTACGATAGAATATTATTACTCATAATCTTTGTGAAGTCTTACGTACCACGCGTAATAATCAGGACTACCTAATGGGTTTCCGTTGTGCCCCCACACGCGACGATCGCCATCGCCGTCTACATACCTTGCTAGTTTCAACGGTTGGTCGTATTGCCGGTTGAATATATAGAATAGCAATTCATTATCAACCATCACCGGATGGAAGTACCATAGATGTCTCCGGGTAGTGTGATGACTATCGCCAAATCCTTTGCGTTCACCGTCATCATCAGTGTTAACTTCTAATTTCAAATACTGGTTGAAATGAACGTTGAATATTTCAAAGTATGCTCTTGAGCCCTTGAACCAGTGAGGGATTATTTTCCAGGACATTCTTTTACCTTCCCATTCGTTCTTATCGCCAAATGCACCTCTATCGCCGTCGCCATCTGCGTGCCATTCGAGCTTAAGAGCCATTCTATCTCTACGGTTGATAAAGATTACTTCTTCACCCATTAAAATCCAGCGTAATTGTATTGGGAAGTGCTTATTGACTATGTTTGTTTCACCTTTCCTAACTAGTTTATACGCATAATCAACAACATTCCTTTGGCTTTCAGTGAGCAGTCTGTTTACGACTAATCTAACCACGTCACCTCTTCCATCGTTTTCTAGATCCACGGTAATTCGTGCAGCAGAGTCGTATAAACCTAAAATGATATTTTGGTACAATTCGTTATATTTTAACAGCGCCTCTGAATCTTCCAGTGGTGTAAGCGAAGCCTGCATTACCAGCAGGCACAGCACGGTTATGGACAAAATCATTTTGTAGTTCTCTCCTGCGTTTTGGTCGTGTCTGTGAAAAGTTATTAACTTAAATGAATTTAAATTGAAATAAGCGATGAAATAAATTGTGTTTATATATTTTTAGGTTAAGGTATATTTTTATTTTGGATTCCAATAACAACCATTAAATTCGACAGAGCATTGGCACTTCGTGTTTACACGTATCACTGTGTATATTTATATATGTAATTAATCGCATCAGACAAACATATTGCATTTATAGATTCCTTTGTTCTAGGTAGTTGGGTTTCTGTAATCTGCATGAGAAGAGAAGCTACACTAGCTCATACCGAAACGTGATAAACTAAACAAGAATAATTAAGGCTATTTAATCACCGTGTATATGATGGTTACGCTCAAGTCAGGTGCACACGCCTTGGTAACTCGTTCGATGACTGGATACGAGTATATACTGTCTGAACCTATAATGCGATTTCTTTCATCGTGTAATAAAGACTGATCTTACTTCTGTTATGTGATAATCGTACATGAAATAATTGTCATGTCCTATCACCCATACTCGGTATTCACTAGGTGTATTTAAATGTTAACTGCCTTAAGCATCTATAAAATTTCGTATTAATCCACTGCTCATTGTATTACAAATCGATACACTACCCAGTAAAGTATACGACGTGGAGTCTTATATGTATTTGTATAAAAAGATAAACCATCAATAATATAATAGCGCGTTACATTTAGAAAATAAGTTAAACTAGTAATTCGTATGAAAAGATGTAACATAATAAATTTGTTGAAGTGTACAAAATAGTGTTCGTTCCAATACGATAATTTACAAAAACAAACAACAAAGCCACACAAAGCATTGATAATTAACGAGGAACAATAGGAAATACAGAATATATATAAATGTAGTAAACATCACATTTTAATCTATGGCACTTTATCTATTACATTGCTTAAGAGCAAATAAATTATATTGAAAAAAAAACAAAAGTAAATAAATGAATAATAAATTTTACTAACCAGTACGCTCTCATTAAATTCCTACACTTGGATGCTGTAAGTACCGACCGGGACGTAGTATTTAAGCCTCACACGCATGCCAGCCACACGACGGTGACTAACAGTGCCGCAGACCAAACTGATGACATAATTAAATAAATGTTGTCAATGTTAGATGCGAGTTCTGTTGTATCTATAACTTTGTATTGATCTTTAACCTCGTACTGAAATTGGGGTTTTTTCATAAAATGTATGATGTACAGCTTCAGTTTTTACACTTGTTTTTAGGTAATGATGGGCTCGAATATGTTAAGCCTACTTTAGGTTTTCGAGTGGACATGCCGGAATATCAGCTATTGGGTAAAATAATGGTACGAAGTCTAGGTTTTTCAGTGGAGTAAGATGTGAGAAAATATTCTTGTCCTAGTCTTATTAACGACCACCCTCAATTTGACGATCTATCGGTAATCATTTTTTAATGTCTCTAGTAGCAGCATACGAGTGTCAGCCATATTTTGTATACAATCAGTAGGTATATCATTATTTACTATTTTCAAAATTGTATTGAAATGCTATTCAACTTTTTTTAAACATTCTTATATCGTACTATTACAGTTAAATCATCCTTCCATTTATTGATTTGATTTTCTTGCTGTTTCTTTTATTTGTATATTGCAAACCTTTTTTTCATTTCATTTAGCCGTCACATACTCAGTGGATAAAGTCTACCAGATTGTTTACTTCAATAGTGAATCATTTTACTCTTTTAGGAACGCTTATTTATCTTTCTGTCGGAATCCATAAAATCTTGGTGCATTGCTATCTACTACTTTTATTGTATTCAATGGCTTTGTTAATTAATAAGCACTATTGCGGAATTTGTAATATCTTGTGTCAGGGCATTGGGGATATATATTACTTGTTTAAATGGTAGGAAATGTCCTCCCTGTTACTCGCACTAGAGTTCTACTTGTTTATATGGTAGGAAATATACTCCCTGTTACTCATACTAGAGCTCTACCTATAGCATTAAGGTATTTCGCCATCATAATGCCGTATTTCAAAATCAATGAGTATTTAACCAATTATTAAATGTCCTTCGCTGTAGTATTTATTTGTAAGTGCATGATACCAGCCCTTACTACTTGATATCTCGAGTCTGTTATGAACCTCATTGTTTTTATATTTTTATTTTTGATACATTGTAGGCGCTCATACTAATATAAAATATTTACGATTGTTAGCTGATACCGGACCGCTTCGATGTGCTTTACACAAATAAAAGAGAATGGCAGACGGTCAATGGAATCCAAAAAATGAGTAGCATAGAATCATTTACGATAAATTCCGTATCGAATTCTCATAGTCCCATACCGGAATGCTTTGTAGTTTAGTGGTCATTGAGCCTCAAAGAACCTGGGTTTTCATTATACCCACACGTATAAATATATTGGTATATAGATACTCCTTGTTAGATACTCCTTGTATTTGTAATTGTTTGTGTAATCTCATTATTTTTCATAAAAAATATATTTTAAATACCTTGACTTGTTTGCATGTGTTTGTTTCGATGAATAGCTTAGAAGGGCATAGGTTATCATTATACAATGTATGGGTATTACCGGACGATAAGATTTAATGTAAGAAAAAAGTTTTGCTTACGTGATCTTTCACCTAGTATTATTAGATAGTAATAAACTTTGATAATACACTTTGTTACCTCAAACATTTTCAAATATAAAATCTAAATAAAATAGAGTCAACCATACATAGGAGAGATATTGTGTATGTCAAAATATATATGGGGCGTTTCACGCCAAATCGAATGGATTGAAAAAAAAAATTTGTTTTACTTCCTCCATTTTGGTGATATGTTTTGGTCTACCCCTCAAAATAGCACTCGTGGTAAGTTTTGAGATTTTTTTGATTACTTGTTCAAAGATAGTTTTTGGACATAACTTTTTAAAAAATGGTCTAAATTTGATCTTTTTTTTTAAGTTTTTGTTTTTACATCGCCATCAAAAATAAATAATTACAATTTTAATTTATTCATAAAACTGTGTAAAATATACAATTAGGTTCTGATGACACTGAAATGAACTACTTTAGATTAGTAACTTACTCGATATTAAACTAGCAAGCACAATATACGAAAGTTAAAATGGTATAAAAACTAGTCATTGACAACCAAAATTTACATTTAATTTAAATTATTAATATATTTTTTCTACTGAAAATTTATTCAGACTAGAAAATGATAGAAAATATTCAATTCATATTGGAAATTGTTCCATTTGTAGTATATCCAATAGAAGAGCGATTCTTCTGTTATGTCCTGTTTAGCACTTTGGTATAAAGAATGCTTCACGACTCTGCAAGCAACTGGTGGTACAAGAAACCACCATTATTCATTTAAATATATAAAAATAACAAAATCGATATTATAATAAGTAGTCCGGTGAAACTGTAGAGGCTTTACCAGGTCAACAGTGTAGTCAGTTAAGAAACAAATATATAGTAAGTTGGGTTATTTTAAAATTCTCAATGTATTCAATTATATTTGGCAATTGACAATCGGTCAATAATTAAGAATGAAAAGTATATTAGACAGCAAGGCCTGAGATCTTACGTAACCTTGTGCATCTTTCAAGTTTTGCAATAACTAAATGTACCGAGTACAGTCATAGGATGTGGAAGTGCATTTTGTCGAGAACACTAAATAGCAAAACCTATAGTGTGAGCTTGAAAAAAAGGGGTGCTATACAAAAGTATGCTCAGATAGCGATATGTTGGGGGATTACTATTGACCGGCGTCTATACTATTGACTCGCACTAATGACTGGCTACTATTTATTCCGTCTTGAAATACTATTGGCTGGAGATATCAGCTACTCATATGCATTTTGATTATTATTGGCTAGCTGTTTAGGCTGAATGGGTTAAAAGGTAACCGACGACTTGACACTGGGCGGAGTCCGATTCGAGCCGCGGTCGGGGACGCACGTGCGCTCTCTCGCAGCTCTGACGGTCCGTTCGGTTCGCCGCGCTCGGCCATCCTCGGTTATTTCCGACTCGCCGCGCCGCGCTCGCCTACCTGCGCACCAGATGTCCGCATTCCAACGGTCTCGTCGCCGCCCGACCCGCATTGTCATCGAGTGACTCATCGGCCGGTGCTTTGTTCGAGCGTTTTTGAAGAAACAGACATCTGCTGCGACGCCGCACTTTTAGTGCAAATATAAAACCGCACTTTTCGGTGCGACATCCCGCGCTGTCAATCGAAGACCACGCTTAGTGGCTACTCACGGGAATACGTGTCACGGTGCCAACGAGTGAGTAGAGCGCCCTGTCCGCTCGCCGGTTGCCCCGAGGCAAACGGTAAAGGCAGTTGGGCCTGGGTTGTCTGGCCTTGGCGAGTGCGCCTAGTCAGGTCCAGGTATCGCCCTCCCACCCTCCTATTCCCTCATTCCATCCCCGGGTGTCTGTTTGGGCGTAGCCCGGTTTACCGGTCTGCGTTCTCTGCCCTGGGCTTGATAGGGCCTCCCCCTAGGCTTTATAGGTTCTTCTCTGTGCGGCATTGCACTTCGCCCACAGCTCTTTTGGTCCGGACTCGGGATAGTCCCGTAAATTTAATTTTGGCGTGCCCCCCTGCCCCTCAGGCAGGGAGGTTTAATTATGTCCTCCCCCGCCCCCCTCGCAGGCCCCGGGATGGCCAATATAGAAGACAGAGTTTATTGGTTAGAAGCAATAATCAGGCGCGTCCAACGTAGTGCCCCGCAGCTATTAGTTGAGCCGGTTAGTATAGACGAATTATCGCCCCGCGTAGCGACCGCGAACTCTTTCGCCGCGCTAGACTCGCCTAGTTCGCCGGAAAACCCGCTAGATAGAATTAGTTTAGTAGCACCTATTCCATGCTCGGAGGCCGGCTCTGACATGGAACTAGATAATATTAGTTCCGCGCCAGCTAACGACGGCTTCACCGTCGTAAATAGAAAACGCGTTCGCACGCCACCCATTGCCGCCGCGTCGCGCGCCTCCGATACTGAGTCAGGCTCCGGTCGCCCGGCTCAGAAAACATTAAAAGTAGATGGCGCCCGGGTGCCCGTGAAATCAGCCGCGATCGCAGCCAATCGAACGCCTCGCTCGGGCAACGCTAGCCCCGCCCCCTCCCAAGCCGACGCTACGGGTCCCGTAGCCGAGGCTAAGAAGCCCCGCCCCCCGCCCCCCGTTACCATTCAGGACAAGGCCTCCTGGCTCGCGATTTCGACCTATATGAATGGGTCGGGTATCCGTTACACCTCAGCCCTGAATACCGCTCAAGGTATTCAGGTCAAAGTCCCCACCTCCATCGACCACCGCAAGCTGACCTCTCACCTCCGAGAGAGGAAGCTTAATTATTTCACTTACGCGCTCGAAGAAGAGCGCCTTCTCCGAGCCGTACTCAGGCGCGTCCCGGTGGAGTTGTCCACCGAGGAAATCTCAGACTCCCTTAAGGAGCAAAATTTCCCAGTGCGGGAGGTACACCGGATGTACCACCCCCGCACCAAAGCTCCCTACCCTATGGCTCTGGTCATCCTTGACCGTTCCGTAGAAGGCAAGGCCATTTTCGGCCTCACCACGGTCTGCGGCCTCACCGGTATCACCGCCGAACCGCCGCGCAAGACTCATACCCCGTCTCAGTGTCATAACTGTCAGAGTTATGGCCACACAGCCAGAGGCTGTCATCTCCGTCCCAGGTGCGTCAAGTGCCTCGGTGACCATCCCACGAAGGAGTGCGCTCGCACTCCCGACACTCCCGAGCCTCCCAGCTGCGTTCTGTGCGGTAACGCGGGCCACCCTGCGAGTTATCGCGGGTGTCCCCGCGCGCCCCGCCCGCAACGCCCTCGCCAGGCGAGACAAGCCCGTAGGGCTCCTGCTGTCTCTGCCCGCCCTCCGCCTCCACCTCTTATGTCCGTTGAGACCTTCCCGGGCCTCCCGGGCCCCTCCCGTACCCCGGTAACTCCGGCCCCGATGCCGTGCGTGGCACCTTCTGTGCCGCAAGCCCCCCAGTCCTGGCGGGCCCCTGTCGCCCCCTGGGCTCCTAGGCCTCAACCTCAGGCTTCCAAGCCTCAGGCGCAGCCCCAGCCTCAGCCTCAAAGAGCGTTGCCCGCTCAGCCCTCTCATGCTTTTTCATTCTCTCTCTCGGGCATCGATTGGCTGTCTCAAGTCTTACTCGAGCACGACATTAGCGAAATAGTCGCATTCAATAAAATTTTAAACAGTAATAGGGACATCGGTCTTCTGAATGCGGTCTCTGCATTCCCAAACGTTGCCGCGACGATACAACGCCTCGCCCGCGCCGCAGTAAATAACAATAAATAGTATTCACACCGCCGAGTAAAATTAAACCGCGCGCTCTTTGTCTTTCGTTTTTTAACGCGAGAAATCTCCGTACGCAACGCGACTTAGTAGCCGACTACTTACACGATAGGCAGATAGATATATTGTTAGTACAGGAAACGCTCCTTAAGCCGAAAATGAATAATCCGCGTATCGCGAATTATGATATTATCAGAAACGACCGTGTCGCCCGCGGGGGCGGCACTTTGATTTATTTTAAACGTTCGTTATATTGTATGTCAGTAGAGCCACCCGTTCTTACAAATATGGAAGTGTCAGTGTGCAGGTTAGGAATGACCGGTCACGCGAACATAACGATAGTTTCTGCTTATCTTAAACCGAGTAAAGAGCTTCTCAAGTCCGACTTGGAGGCGCTGTTCGCGTTAAGTAACAGTGTTATCATAGCAGGGGACCTCAACAGTGGGAGCGTCATTTGGAATAGTTCGAGTACTTCCCGCAACGGGGTGACACTCGACAAACTAAGTGGCGATCTCGCTTTTGACGTCATAGCCCCGCCGGAACCCACTCACTATCAGGATCGCTGTCGCCCGACAGTGTTAGACGTAGCTCTTTTAAAAAACGTCCAGCTTTCTGTGCGACTCATACAAGTCGTACACGAACTAGACTCAGATCACCGCCCCGTTATCTTGCAACTAGGTTCAGATTTCGATATCGACTGTCAGTCCGTGCGCGCAGCTGACTACGCGAAACTCCGCAGTCACTTGAAAGACAATCCGTCCTCGGAGAGTCTAAATAGAATTCCGGACGTGTTGGTGTCTAAAGCCGACGCGGATCTGGCTATCGATTCCCTGGTCGACCACCTCCAGACCGCCGTCAGGGTGACCTCGAGAGAGGTACAAGCGGTGAACGATCGCCGCTTTATACTCCCTGACGACGTGAAGGCGTTGATCACGGAAAAGAACGCCGCGACCCGAGCCTACGACACTTACCCGACCGAAGACAATCGCGTTCGATTACGTTCATTACAAAAGTTAGTTAAAACTAGTATCGCAGAAATCCGAGCCGCCAGGTGGGACAAACTCCTGGAGGATATCCAGCCGTCCCACGTGGCGTTTTGGACGTTCACGCGTAAGTTCAAATCAGAGCAGAGTGCATCGATGCCCCCGTTAGACAGAGGTCATGGGTTGCCTCCCGCGTTCGAAAGTATAGACAAAGCGGAGTGTCTCGCCGCGAGCTTAGAGGAGCAATGTTCTCCAAACACTGCTAACACTGACCCTGTCCATATCGAATCGATAAAATCCGCGGTAGATAGCTTTCTCGCGTCTCCTCGCGCGGATACCCTAACCCCGGTTACTTTTGACGAAGTGACGGCCGCTATCAAGCGTCTGAAGCTTAGGAAGTCCCCAGGTCCCGATGGAATCAGGAACGAGGTACTGAAGCTCCTTCCTGACTTCATCATAGCTCTTTTGGTATGCATCTTCAATGCTGCCATGTCCCAGGGTCACTTTCCAGCCGTCTGGAAAAAGGCCATAGTGATAGGCATTCACAAGCCCGGCAAAAAAGCTACGCTTCCCGCTAGCTATCGCCCTATCAGTTTACTGGATACACTAGGCAAGTTATACGAGCGGCTCCTTCTGAACCGCCTACAGACCACGATAACAAGGTTGAATCTGCTGCCGCCTGAGCAGTTCGGTTTCCGTGCACAACACTCGTGCACGAACCAAGTACACCGCCTCACGGAGTACATATTCTCTAAATTCAACAAAGACCCCCAGCCCCAGGTCAGTCCGGCCAAGCCTAAACCGAAACGTACAATAGCGGTCTTCTTTGACGTCGCCAAGGCCTTCGACAAGGTCTGGCACGACGGGCTAGTCTACAAACTGTTCAAGTCTAGTATTCCGGATAGTTTAGTTCACACCATCCGCGAATTTCTCACAGATAGGACCTTCCGCTATAGAGTGGAAGGTGAGTTATCCCAGCCCCACCCGATACGTTCAGGAGTGCCCCAGGGGTCCATCCTCGCGCCCTCCCTCTTCAACCTGTTCATCAGTGACCTACCTCGGTCCCCGGGGTTCGAGGTAGGTTGTTACGCTGACGATACAGTAATCTACGCTTCCGATTGGCGGCCGTCGCATTTAGCTATCCGTATGAATAGGGCCATCGAGGAACTCGGCGAATGGTTTCTTCGATGGCGTATAGAGGTTAATCCCGAGAAAAGCGCTGCGATCTTTTTCGATCCGGTTCAGCGTCCGCGTCCGAGAAATATAGAGTCCCTTAAATTGTATGACACCGAGATTCCTTGGGCCCTTACGGTCAAATATCTCGGTGTCACGTTAGATAGACGCCTCACGTTTAAGCAGCATGCAGTGAGAGTACGAAACAAAGCCGCTATGGTTTTGGGTCGTCTGCATCCGTTATTATGCGCTAAGAGCAAAATGTCCGTCAGACATAAGCTCACACTTTACAAAATGTGTATTCGTCCGATTTTGACGTATAGCTGTCCCGTTTTCGCGCATATGTCAAAAGCGAACTTCAAGATTTTACAAAAAATACAGAACCGTTTTCTACGAAAGGCGATCGGTGCCCCGTGGTACATCCGGAGAGTCGACCTCCATAGGGACCTGGAGATGCCGTCTATCTGGGAGTACGTAAAAACTCTCACGACTAGTTATTTCGACAGAGCCATGAATCATCCCAATCCGTTAGTGGTATCCGCCGCGACTTACGATACCGTGCCAGGCGCGCCGCGTTACAAAAGACGTCCGCGTTACATTTTCACCGACCCTCCCGAAGAAATTTCGCTAGGTAATCAAGACTACCCTTCCGTCCCTCGAAACACAGCGTGTGCGCGCCCACGCCCGCGTAATCACAGATCACGCCGCCGCGGTTTGGCTGTGAATTTTGCCCCAGCACACATTCTTAGGCCTCCCTCGGCAACTGCTCTAGCCGAGGTCCGATCCCCCGGAATGGAGCCCTCGAGCAGCTTGCATGCGCGAACAGAGTACCACTGATTCGATCAAACACTCGTCTACAACACAACACCGATCACCCCACACACGTGCACACACACTCACTCGTAGGTACACATAGTGGTGGGCTGTTTTTGTTTGTTTTTTTGCCCTTCGAACTGTAATAGTTTAGAACACAGATAGATAGATACAAAATACATGTACGGGATCGTAAAACACACATGCTTGGTAACCATGTATATTTCACGAACCCATACAGGTATGATACGGATAGGCTTAGCTTAGTTTAGCTTAGCTAGTTAGATTCGGGTTTTCGACGACAGCCCAAGCCGAGGCGTGCCGTGCGCCCTTGTGCTAGTCGTCCATATAAAATCGGGTGAGTGCCTTAAGCGCTCCCCTTAGTAGTCCGGTGGAACTGTAGAGCCTTGCCAGGCTAACAGTGTAGGTCAGTTCGAAAAAAAAAAAAAAAAAAAAAAAATGACACTGGGCGAGTCTCGTTCGAGCAGCGGTCGAGTGCACACGTGCGCTCGCTCGCAGCTCTGACGGTCCGTTCGGCTCGCCGCGCTCGCCTACCTGCGCTACCTGCGCACCAGATGTTGGCATTCCAACGATTTCGTCGCTGCCCGACCCGCATTGTTGCCGAGTGAGTCATCGCCGGTGCTATTGTACTCGAGCTTGTGAAATTCGAAGAAAGAAAACATCTGCTGCGAAGCCGCACTTTAGTGTGTTTACTCGGCTATTGTCAATCAACACGCTCTTTTCAGAGCGACGGTGCACCTCCTTTAGTGTACCACATAAACCGCACTTTTCGGTGCGAAGCCGTACACACTGTGCAGTGCGTCGTTTCGCCGTGCTACGCGTCGTGCTTCGTGCTGCGCTTCGAGAGTCGTGCAGCGCGTCGTGTGCCGTGCAGAGCGTCGTTCTTCGCGCCGCGCCGTGTGCAGTTTCGAAGAGAAGATTCGCGTTAGCGTCGCGTTGCGTTTTCCCTTTGGCCCGGACACGGATTGTCCGTTAGATTTGAATTAGGCGCACCCCCCTGCCCCTCAGGCAGGGAGGTTAGTCATGTCTACCCCCGCGACCCCGCGTGCCCATCCGGCCCTTCCGGCCGTTGATGATACCGTCCACCTCGAAGAACTGTTACGCTTCCACATGTTCGTCGAAAAGGAAGACCCGCAACTCGTCTCGGAATACAACAGACTCCGGAAAGTCTACGCGCGCAATCCTCCCGGTAAGATACCGCGTTGTTTCTCCGCGAACCCTTTCGCGAATCTCCCGGACGACCCGTTCACGAGGCTCTCGGACGTCGATTCCGATGACGACTCTGATATGGACTACGATACTGTCCCCGCGACCGCGCCCGCGACGGTAACCACGGCCGCGACCGTGCCTGCGCCCGCGACCACGCCCGCCGATGACGACGGTTTCACAACCGTCACGCGCCGCGGTAAACGCCCACGCGCCGCGAATCAGACCGATAGCGACTCTGCTGCGGGACGTCCAACCCCAAAGCAGTCCAATATAGGTGGCGCTCGGGTGCCCCGAGCCTCTCCCACGCCCTCTGCCGCAAATTCGGCTAAAGCCTCGGCTGCGGAACCCGCGGTCGCGGCTAAGAAGCCACGCCTACCGCCTCCCGTCACCTTCCGTGACAAAGCCCGTTGGGTAGAGATTTCTGAAGACCTTAAGTCGAAGGAAATCGTCTACAAGTCCGCCGTCAACACTGTTGCCGGCATTTCTATTCGTGTGTCGACCCCCGATGAGCATCGCAAGCTCACGAGATATTTCAGGGAGCGTCAGCTCCCTTTCTTCACTCACGCGCTCGAGGAAGAGCGCCGCCTCCGTGTCGTCATTCGGGGAGTTCCCTCTGAGCTCACCGAATACGACATCTGCGATTGCCTGAACGGTCAGGACTTCCCAGTCCGGAGCGTGCAGCGCATGCACCACCCCCGTACGAAGGCCCCCTTCAACCTGGTGTTGGTCACTCTGGACCGCACCTTGGAAGGCAAGGCTATTTTCAGCCTCAACTCAGTTTGCGGCCTGTCCCCTGTCTACGTCGAGCTTCCTCGCAAGTCCCAGGTACCCTCGCAGTGTCACAACTGCCAGGTGTACGGTCATTCCGCCCGACACTGCCACCTGCGTCCCAGGTGTCTCAAGTGTCTCGGGGATCATTCCACTAAGGAGTGCCCCCGCACTCCCGAATCCGTCGAGCCTCCGAGCTGCGTCCTCTGCGGGCAAACGGGTCATACCGCGAATTATCGCGGGTGTCCCCGTGCGCCTCGCTCGACCTATCACCGTCGCGGCGGTCGTGCGACCCGTTCCAGGGCGCACGGCCCGCCGACTCGGACGAATCGGCCTCCGCCTCCGCCCATACAAAGCCAGAAGGCTTTCCCCGATCTGCCGGGCACCTCCAGTGCGCCGGCAGCATCCGCTCCTGCGCCGAGCGCGCTCTCTTGGCGCGTAAGGCCTTCCCCGCCAGCTCCCTCGGCTCCTAAAGCCAAGCCCCAGCCCCCAAAGGCTCTGTCCACTCCTGCGCCACCTATCGCGGCTTCAGCATCGACCTCCGGTATAGACTGGATAGCTCGCTTACTTTTGGTACACGATGTACAAGAGATAATCGCATTTAACGCGTTAGTTAATAGTACGTCTGAGCTCGGGCTCTTAAACGCTATCTCCGCTTTCCCGGCCGTCGCGACCACGGTACAGCAACTAACCCGCGCCGCGCATAAATAAATTCGCGTAAATCAAAATATCAGATCGAACCCGCGTGTTCATACACAATAGACCGATACATTAGGATTTGTTACGTAATTATTTAGTTAAATCGGCACCGTGCCGTTGTACTTTATTTTTTAGCTCGATTCCCTCTCAAAAGATGCGTGTTTGCGCCCACGCCCGCGACTCTCTCTGCTCACGCCTCCGTGAGCGGGGGGTGAAGATTCGATCCCGCACACTCGTCGCGATTTTTCTTGTAACAGCTCGAGCCTAGGTAGTCCCTCGCTGTGGAGCCTTCGAGTATGTTACTCGCGCGAATACAGTGATTTACACATGTTCTACACTTACACGATCACCCTACACTCTTGCACACCTAGGCACTCAGTGGTGGGCTGTTTTTTTGCCCTTTTCGGACTGAAATAGGTCACGTAACACAGTAGTCAGATACCAAATACACATATACATTCGTGAAACATGCATGGTCACACATGCATTTTTCACGAATTCATATATGAGTATTGTATGGATAGATAGCTTAGCTAGCTTAGTTAGTTCGGGAATCCGGCGACAGCTCAAGCCGAGGTGCACCGTGTGCCCTTGAGATGTTTCGCCTAAAAAACAATCGGGTGAGTGCCCTAAGCGCTCCCCTTAGTAGTCCGGTGGAACTGTGAAGGCCTAATAAGCCGGCAGTGTAGCAAGTAGTCCGGTGAAGTTGCAGAGGCCTGTCAGGCCAATAACGTATCTAGTTCGAGAAAAAAGGACATTGGGCGTTCTCGCTCACATCGTTTGACTATAGTATTCACGTCCACGGATAATTCGTAATTATATTAAGTATTGGATTTCTGTATCGAATAACGTTTTATAATTCATATTTGATTGGTGTTGGTGGATTTCTCATTCAAATCATAACAATGGATGATGTCATACTTTTGTATGGATGCCACTTTATCTACGCCCCGATAGATATTTTGTAAATAAAAAAATATATGTTTATTTCGAACTGACTACACTGTTGGCTTGTTAAGGCCGCTACAATGTCACCGGACTACAAAAAAAATTTATTAAATTGTCGTGGATAGTTATCTATAAAAATATATTTATTTTAAGATTAAGAGTTGAGCTTATTGTAAAATGTTTGTATTTATACTTATTTTTTAGAAATACAGAGATAAATGGTTTATATAAGAACAGAAGTTGATGATAAATAAAACATTGTAATTTAATTACAAAAGAGTATCTTTATTTTAAGTTACAAACTGAAACTATACAATTGGAGTACTCTTCGTTATTATAATTATTATGATTATATACGTAATATTCATAATTATATAACAAAAAAATTACAGCACCATAAAAACTAAGTACAGAAAAAAAAAAAATATATAACAATAATATATCATATGTTCCTTCCGAAATCATATATTACATTAAATAACATACGAATACACTGTATTCTGCGATGTATAGAAACTATTCAAAATCACGGTGAAGTCTTACATGCCAAGCGAAATTTTCAGGATTACCCATTGGGCTTCCGTTGTGTCCCCAACCACGACGATCGCCAGCACCATCGACGTGTCTTCCAAGCTTTAACGGCTGGTCGAATTTTCGATTAATAATATAGAACAATGTTTCTCCTCCAACTACGACAGGATGAAAGTACCATAGATGTCTCCAGGTGTCGTGTTCATTAGATCCAAACGCTTTATGGTCACCGTCACCGTCGGATGAACTTTCTAGTTTCAAGTATTGGTTAAAACCAACGTTCAAAATTTCAAAGTAAATCATTTGGTTGTTATACCACTGTGGGATTAATTTCCAGGCCATTCTCTTACCCTGCCACTCGTTACTGTCGCCGTACGCACCTCTGTCGCCATCGTTGTCTGTATTCCATTCGAGTTTAAGACACATTCCATCTCTTTGGTTGACAATGGTTACTTCTTCGCCAGTTAAAATCCAGCGTAACTGTTTTGGAAAGTAGTCGTTGACTATGCTATTATGCCCCATTGTAACTAATTTCCACCCATAATGAACGACATTTCTTTTGCTTTCACTTAGCAACCTGTTTACAACAGATCTAATCACGTTCCCTCGGCCTATGTTTTGCAGTTCTGTTGAAGTTGTTATTGCAGTGTCGTATTGTCCTAAAACGACACTATAATATAATTGTTCTGACTTCACTTCTGAATTGTAATCTTCCTGAAGTGAAAGTGATGCCTGCGTTACCAACAGGCAAAGCACCGTGATGGAGAATATCATTCTGTGTAACTCGCTTCTGCGTTTCGATTGTACCTGTGAAATGAAATTAAAACGACGTATGAGAAAACTGTCACGTTTTTTATATCTTTTAAATACAAATATATTTTTATTCTGGGCTTTCTGCTGAAACT
This sequence comes from Antheraea assamensis, assembly GCA_035772565.1. Classification (NCBI taxonomy): domain Eukaryota; kingdom Metazoa; phylum Arthropoda; class Insecta; order Lepidoptera; family Saturniidae; genus Antheraea; species Antheraea assamensis. Next base: position 551,866 of record JAQQSE010000173.1, on the reverse strand, counting down.
TTGTTCCTCTAAAAATGGTTTTCCTACATCAACGGAACTTTGTACTTCATCTGTATGAACTGTGGAGACTGTCTTTTGATTATTTTTTTAGGATAAAGAAGGAAGTTATTGTATTCGGCTGTATGTGTTTTTTTATGTATATCGATCTATATCTTTGTCAATTGTGAACCGATTTTAATATATTTTTTTTTTTATTTGAATTGGCTGTACTCAGAGGTAGTCCCATTTCAAGAAAATATTCAATCCCTAAGGAAGTGAAATGCCACTTATTTGATTTTCATTCAATTCTCGTCTACGCATATTCGGTGACTTTGTGCCGATTTCGCAGATTGTTATTTTATTTGAATTATTAATATTTGGTTTCATTCAAATTTGGAAAAAAAATCCAACTCTAGGGTTGGAAAATAAAGGGATAAACTACGCTTATACAAATTTCACTCACTTCCCGTCAACAAACTCTAACCGGATTTGATCATGAAAATCGAGGCAATGGAATGGAACTCCTCAGCGGCTTACAGCAACTATCTTGTGTTTGAGCTCATATGATACATTTTAACAAGGCCTTACATCGGGGGTCTGACTATTATCAAAAAGGGCGTAAAGAGCAGAAGTGGAAGTGTGGTGTTGCGGAAGCAATAATAGATTCATATGCTATGGCCGTCGCGTTATTTCTTTTATACCCAATAGAAACTGTACGTTTATTAACACTATTAATGGAAAAACCAATAGAAATTTTACAAACAAAAGTTAAAACGACTTCAATATCAAAAAACACTACAGAGAGGCACTAAAAAGCGAAAAATAACTAAATTATTAAATTAAATAAAAAATATCAGTATATGCGCTACCTAATAATATATTTGAAGTCGGCGCCAACCAAAATTTGTGAGAGGTAAAAAAATATATATATTTATAGTACTACACGCGGGACGCGAGAGTAGACCTAAACTTTGCCCGTAGATTAATATAAGAAATCGTCTAACAATTAGTAACTTGATCGGTGAGTACAGGAGACAAGAGTTTAATGCAAAACAAAGTAAAAAAAATGTATTATAGGAATTAACTATATTTAATGCGGTCAAAAAGGTTGTCGAGGATTTTTAACAACTAAATATAAACATAACAAGACCGCATAGTGACATGATAAGTATTTAGGAGTGTATAATTTGTTATACACTGGGGCTTAAATGAAATGACTTTTAGCAACTTTTAAGTACTTTATAATCAATATGGTGCACACAGAGTAACCTTCGTTGGTGAAGTGACGATACAGACTATATCGGCCGAATAATACAATGAAGGCCTGAATAGGCGCAATAGCAAAGCCAAGCGTGTGAGGCATTGCGCCGGAACAAGGAGTCAATACTACAAATAATAAAGTACAATAAATTATAAAGTCTTACACTAAATGAGAACTTACCTTTTATTTTATTTAAAGCCAAAAGTGGCTAGGAAGAAATAAAAATACAGGAATAAATTTAAATGAAAGCCACTAACCTGTCCAGTCCATACAAATTCAAAGAACGAATACGAACGGATCGAGCGAGAAGTCGTATTTAAGTTCCACGCGCTATGTAAACGACTGTAACTGATAGTGAAACTTATGTTTCTGTGGAATCTGTGGAAGTTTTTACAATTTACTATTACTTGCCCGCTCGCATTGTAAGAATCAACATTAATCTCAAGATACTCCGTATCGGAGCGAAGCCCGTGTCAATTCGACGGGTCTACGAATTCTTTGAGTTACATTTTTCTATTTTTACGTTTCATCGTAGGTCATCGTTCGTCATATAAGCTCTGATTTCAATAAGAGGTCGAAGGTCGACCTAAAATTATAAATACGGTAAAACCCGCATAGAAATATTAACGATTTTTTTTAATGATTACGTCAGTTTCACTATCAGTTATTAGTGATGTTTACATTGCGTGTGGAACTTATATACGACTTTAGTCGCTCGACCTATCAAGCACCTATTCGTTCTTTGAATTTGTACGAATTGGACAGGTTAGTGGCTTTCATTTAAATGTATTCCTTTATTTTTATTTCTTCTTAGTCACTTTTGAGTTTAAATAAAATAAAAGGTAAGTTGTCATTTAGTGTAAGAATTTATAATTTTATTGTACTTTATATTATTGACTCCCAAATACATACCATGTAGTTTTGTGCGGTCTTGTTATGCTTATGATTAGCTGTTTAAAACCCTCCACAGTCCTTGTGATCACTCTGAATATAGTTGCGTCGTTATAATATCGAGACAACTTAAGGATAATTAAATGCTAAGTTTAGATTATTAATATTTTAACTTTGTTTTGCATTAAAATCTTGAGTGTACTATGCGGCAAGTCTGAACTTTAAGGCTTAATATTCAGAACGACCAATAATATTGATGAAGATTGCAGTTGAAACGATACTTTTTTATTATTTTACGCGTAGTAAAATATTATCAAGTAGTCGCTGATCGAGTTATTAATTGTTAGACAATTTCGTATATTAATATTTTATATGACACCAATTTCAAATATAATTATTAGGTAGCGCATATACTGATATTTTTTATTTAATTTAATAATTTAGTTATTTTTCGTTTTTTAGTGCCTCTCTGTAGTGTTTTTTGATATTGAAGTCGTTTTAATTTTTGTTTGTAAAATTTCTATTTGTTTTTCCATTTATAGTGTTAATAAACGTACGGCGTCTATTGGGTATAAAATAAGTAACGTGACGATCTTAGCATATGAATTTATTATTCCTTCCACTCTGCCACGCTTCCACTTCTGCTCTGTTCATGGCTGCGACCTTTTTGATAATAGCCAGAGCTCCAGATGTAAGTCCTCGTCAAACTAAATCTTATGAGCCCAAATACAAGATAGCTGCTGTAAACGGCTGAGGAGTTCCATTCCATTGCCTCTATTTCCCTGATTGAATCAGGTTTGAGGCCCCATATGTTTTATTTTTATTCCAACTGCAGGTTGTGTACCATGTTTACATTAAAATTAGCTGACGGGAAGTGAGTGGAATTCATATAAGCGTTGTTTATCGCTTTATTTTCGAATCTTACAGTTTGATCTTTATTTTCAAATTTGAATGAGACCAAATATCAGAAGTTGAAATGAAATAACAATCATCGAAATAGGATTAAAGTCGACGAAAATACGTTGAAGAGAAACTAATGAAAATCAAATAGGTGGTATTTCACCATCTTAGGGACTGAATATTTTCTTTAAAGCTTAAATGGGACCACCCCTAAGTATAATCATTTCATATAAAAACAAATTATTCAAATCGGTTCAAAATTGACGAATATGTCGATTAACATACATAAAAAACAGCATAAAATACAGCCGAACACAGTACCCTTTTTCAAAGTCAGTTAAAAATTAAAAAAAACGATCCACAGTTCATACATACGAAGCACAAAGTTCCGTTGACGTAGGAAAACCATTTTTAGAGGAACAAAATTTCAGCAGAAAGCCCAGAATAAAAATATATTTGTATTTAAAAGATATAAAAAAACCTGACAGTTTTCTCACACGTGGTTTTAATTTCATTTCACAGGTACAAACGAAACGCAGAAGCGAGTTACACAGAATGATTTTCTCCATCACGGTGCTTTGCCTGTTGGTGACGCAGGCATCACTTACACCTCAAGATTACAATTCGGTTGTGAAGTCCGACCAATTATATTATAGTGTCATTATGGGTCAATATGTAACTGCAGTAAGAACTTCAACAGAACTACAAAACATAGGCCGAGGCAACGTGATTAGATCTGTTGTAAACAGGTTGCTAAGTGAAAGCCAAAGAAACGTCGTTCATTACGGGTTGAAATTAGTTAGAATGGGGTATGTTAGCATAGTCAATGATTACTTCCCGAAACAGTTACGCTGGATTTTCACTGGTGAAGAGGTAACCTTTATCAACCGAAGAGATGGAATGGCTCTTAAACTCGAATGGAGTACAGACAACGATGGCGACAGAGGTGCATACGGCGACAGGAACGAATGGGAGGGTAAGAGAATGGCCTGGAGAATAATCCCTCATTGGTATAAGAGCCAAAGGATTTACTTTGAAATTATTAACGTGGGTTTTAAGCAGTACTTGAAACTAGAAAGAACATCCGATGGTGATGGAGACCATAGAGCATTTGGAGCTAATGAACACGATTCCTGGAGGCATCTGTGGTACTTCCATCCCGTGGTAGTTGGAGGAGAAACATTGTTCTATATTATTAATCGAAAATTCGACCAGCCATTAAAGCTCGGAAGACACGTTGACGGTGATGGCGATCGTCGTGGTTGGGGACATAACGGAAGTCCAATGGGTAATCCTGAACATTTTGCGTGGCATGTAAGACTTCACAGTGATTTTGAATAGTTTTAATACATCGTAGAATACCTACAGTCTATGTGTATATAATAAATGTTGGAGGAAATATGTTGATATATTATTGCATTGTTTTATATGTCTCTTTTTCTATACTTATTTTTATGCCACTCTAAATTTTCAATTTCATAATAATTCATATTGTATTCTAATTTTAAGGTGTCTAACCATGTGTTTAATTACTATAAAGAAACATATATATTTTATCAATTAATTTACAATGTTTAATTTAATATTAACTTCTGTATTACATCTTTTAAGAGTTAAAAATAATTAATCTCTTTATTTCTATGTAATAAGAATAAATACAAACATTTTACAATAACCTCAACTTTTAATCTTAAAACAAATACATTTTTTTATGATTAAATGTCTATGATAATTTAATTTTTTTACTACTACAAATGGAACAGCTTTCAACAAAAATGTAATATTGTCTATCGTTTTAATATAAAATTGTTAATTATTTAATTTGATGGCCATGTCAAAACAAAAACTTAAAAAAAAAGATCAAATTTGGACCATTTTTAAGAAAGTTATGTCCAAAAAACCATCTTTTGAACGAGTAATCAAAAAAAATATCAAAATTTACAAGGAGGGCTATCTTTAGGAGTACTAAAACATATCACAAATAGAGAAAATAAAAAAAAACAAACTGTCTGATTTAGCGTGGAACGCCCCATATATATTTTGACACAGACAATATCTTTCCAGTCTTTGGTTGACTCTGTTTTATTTAGATTTTACGAATGTAGCCTTGAGTAGAGGTGGTTGAGTTGGCTTGGCTGTCTTTACTGTTATTCCGATCCTTTTTCTTAACAACTAATCTGGTTTACCTTTTTGGTGGTGGTTTTGTGTTCATTAATACGGAGTAAGTGTTTTTTTTTTGTTTTGTTGGCTTATTACCTGTCCATGGTTAGCGGCACTTGGCTGCCCTAACAATGGACGCACGACCGCCTGAGCCTCCAGATCCTCCTGACCAACGGCTTATTAATGAGCCTATCGTAACCCGATCTGGCTTAAAACTAATCCAAACAGGATCTAAACGACCGTTAGATTCAGAGAATCGCCCTGAACCTATTAAAAAAACTGTTATCGATCCATCTGAAGCTACCCCATCAATACAGACGGTGTATACGCACTCTAGCCTCTTAGAGGGAATTAAAAAATACGATGAATCTGACAAAGGCCCTTTCATCATACATATCTCACGCACCGAATCCGACCTTGCTTCGGGGACCACAATTCGTCCCATCAAGTTTGGTCAATTCCTATCTCTCAACAAGATTGAAAACATTTGTAATGGTGGTTTAAAAAAAGTAGGCAGAAACCGTATATCAGTAGAATTTAAAACCGCAGCTGATGCTAATAAATTCTCGGAGAATCCATTGCTACATCAAAACAAATACAGCCCAAGCATCCCAAGTTACAATGTAACCCGAATGGGTCTCATTAGGGACATACCAGTCGAGTGGTCTATGACTGAGTTGGTTGAATCCTTGGAACTGCCTGAAGGTTGTGGTCTAGTCCTGAAAGCACGCAGACTAAATAGAAAAAAAATTGTCGATGGCACAGCCAACTGGATTCCTACACAATCAGTTGTACTTACTTTTAAAGGTCAGTTTCTTCCAAAACATGTTTATTCTTTCTATATGTCTCTGCCTGTTGAGACGTATCAGCTCCCCACGATTCAATGTTTGAATTGCTGCAGATTTGGGCATATCAAATCCCAGTGCCGGTCAAAATCTAGGTGTTTTAAATGTGGACAACCTCATTCTGGCAACGAGTGTGACATACAAGAAGATAAAGCGTCGTGCCTTTATTGCTCTGGCAAACATTTCTCAATTAATAGAACCTGCCCAGAACAAGATAGGCGAAAGTCTATTAAATTAGTAATGTCACAAGACAGCATTTCCTACGAAGAGGCAGCACTAAAGTTCCCAGCTGTACAAAGATCATATGCTGAAACAGCAAGAGAACTATTCACTTCTCCAGTTCCTTCATCGCCTTCTACTCCTTTCCATACCGTAGAATCAGATACCAGAACATACAAAAAAACATTCTATTCTAATCCAAGACCTAGAGCTCCTCTCGGAAAGTCGTTTGATAAGGCTGCTCACCAGGCCATTATTGCCAACGAACCTTCCTCATCACCTAATGGATGTGCTCTTCAGCCAAACCAAACCGTGTTGGAATCATCTAAGGAAAGTTTATTAGAGACTATGTTATCTATGGTCTTAAGCTTAATATCAATGTATAGTGATAGTTTACCGCCCAACGTTGCCAAAAAGGTTAGTGAAATTGCTAATATTATCCCTAAAAATGGATCCACTCAAGATTTTACAATGGAACACTAAAAGTATTCGGCATAGAAAACCTGAACTTCTAAACTTAATATCAATGCTTTCCCCATCTGTCATAGCCATCTCAGAAACATGGTTGGTGCCTGGATCTCAGTTTCGTGTTTCTGGCTATTCCTGTGTTCGGGATGACAGAAATGATGGGTATGCAGGCACAGCCATATTTATAAAGAGGTATGTGAGCTTCTCTCAAATCTGTTTACCTCCTCATAGCCCAAATATCAATGCTGTGGCTCTTACAGCAATCGGAATTACTTTTATTTCCTTATACATTCCACACCCTCACTCATCCCTTATCCCAGATATACTATTAATCTTATCTGCACTCCCTGCTCCAGTGATTATTATGGGAGATTTTAATGCACACCATCGCTCATGGGGCTCGTACCATTCTGACCTTTTTGCATCCTCCCTGATGGACATCTTTGATGAAATAAATGTTTCATTGATTAATGATGGTTCTCCAACACGTAGAGTTTCTCCTCTTCAAGATCCTAGAAGCGCCGTTGACATAACCCTATGCTCTCCATCACTTGCATCCAGGCTTTCTTGGGAACTAATCAGAGACTCACATGGAAGTGACCATTACCCTATCATAATCACCATGCCCAGTCGAGCCATGCCAAGGTATAAGTCCTTCTCTACCAATAAATATAATCTAAACAAAGCTAAGTGGACATCCTATGCTGATGCTCTAGATATTAATTTAGACTTCATTCCGACTCCTAATAAAAATAATATTCTCCAATCATTCTCTTTATTTGTGGATACATTGATTTCTACAGCTAACTGTCACATTCCTAGAAAACGGAATGCTCCTTGTAATAAAATTTCTCCTCCTTGGTGGGACTCTGAATGTACGGATATTATTCACGCAAGAAAAGAGGCTGAAATCACTTATAATTTATCTATGACAGTATCTAACTACATTAACTATCAACAGATTGCAGCACGCTGTAAGAGACTGTTAAAGTTAAAAAAAAAGTGTGGGTGGATTCACTTTTGTGAAAACCTGTCTCCCCTTACTCCTTCCAAAATAATTTGGAAACAAATAAAAAGATATCGGGGTGCTTATGATATCGAAAATCTGACCTCTAACGATTCATCTTGGGTGGAAGAATTTTCAAATAAAATAGCACCTCCTTTTGTTCCCAACTTAAATTCTCTCCCTGAGAACCCCTTTACTGTTTCGCATAGCATCCCTAGTCCATTAGTTTCAACTCACTGGTTAGATTCACAATTCTCGCTAACTGAATTACAGTATGTTCTTGATAGGCTTGTAGACTCTGCTCCAGGCATAGATTTTATACCTTACTCCTTCATCACTAAAAGTAACAAAAAGACAAAACTTTTATTTTTAAATATTATCAACTCATTGTACTCCAGCGGTGTAATTCCCGGATCCTGGAAATCACAGATTATTGTCCCCATATTAAAATATGGGAAAAATCCTTCAGACCCTAATTCTTATAGACCTATTTCTCTATCTTCTACTTTATCTAAAATCATGGAGCACATGGTTAAAAACCAACTGGAATGGTTTATAGAAAATAATTGTTTATTAGCAAAGTCTCAAACAGGATTTAGGAAAAATATGTGCACCATTGACAACCTCAGCATAATAACAACGGATATCCGATGTGCTTTTAAAAAAAAGGAATTTTTGGTAGGAGTGTTTCTGGATGTGGCTTCAGCTTATGATAAGGTTCTCCTTCCGGTACTCAGGAACAAGCTCGTTCAGCTGAGTGTCCCAGAGAAGATGACCAACTACATAAGCAATCTTCTGATGGAAAGAGTGATCCATATTAAAACTCGAGAAGGATTGTGTAGCCCAAGATTTGTATGGGAAGGCCTACCTCAAGGCTCTGTCCTGAGTCCTATGCTTTATAATATATATACTGCTGATCTCAGCCAAACAGTAGAATCTTTTTGTGAAATATTACAGTATGCAGATGATTTAGTACTATACGTTTCTGATCCTTCTATTGCGTATGCAGCTAATCAATTAAATACAGCTTTATCATACTTAAGACAGTGGCTTGATGCCCATGGTTTGTCATTATCTGTACCTAAATCTTCAGCTGTTATATTTTCTAAAAAAAGGCAGGTACCGTGTATAGAGATAGTATATAATGGAGAATATATCTCTTTGAAGGACCAGGTAAAATTTCTTGGTGTAATATTGGATAAAAAGTTAACCGGCGTCCCTCACTTTGATTTTGTCATAGAGAAATGCGAAAAATCAATAAACATACTTCGAACTTTGGCTGGCGTTTGGTGGGGTGCTCATCCTTATACGCAGAAGCTTTTGTATAATGCTATTGTCCGAAGTCATCTAGATTATGGGGCGTTTTTACTTGACCCTTGCAAAAAAGATGCTTTAATAAAACTAAATGGCATTCAATCCAAGTGCCTGAGAATAATCGTGGGTGCTATGAAGTCCTCCCCAACCAATGCACTACAAGTGGAGTGTGTAGAACCGCCACTGTATCTTCGGCGTCAATACCTATCAGATAGGTTCCTTTACAAGTTGTTCCAAAACAAAAGTCACTCCTTAATCCCCAAATTGCAGATCCTTTTGCAAGAATTTGAATCCCTTGGCCATCAATCCTTGCAAGATCTTCCTTGTATACTCCAATCATTTACTAAAATTAACAAGTTACCATTTCCAATTTTTAAATCCGAAATCAATCCTTTATTTAATACTAATTATTTTGCACTAACGTTTCAACCGACCATTATGTTGGAATTTGATATTCATAAGGACACTGTCGAAGCTAACAGAAATTTTCAAGATAAACTAGCTAAAGATTGGGATGGTTGGGTTGCAATTTATACTGATGCCTCTATGCTAGTCAGCTCGGGACATGTTGGTGCTGCGGTTTGGGTGCCGAAGCATAAAATTATATTAAGTTATAGATGTCCTCCCGGCACTACAGTGTTTACTGGAGAAGCTATAGCTATCCTTGAAGCTGTCCTCTTTATAAATGCGCACAAATTAACCAGGTCCATCATTTTTACCGATAGCAAAAGCTGTCTTGAAGCTATTTTGTGTAACCCTTTTCGGTCTAAAGATAAACACCCAGTAATACTTACAATTAGGAAAGCATTGTATGAGTGTCACAATTTAGGTTTTAGTACGGTTCTTGCCTGGATCCCGGGGCACTGTGGTATCTCGGGCAATGAGACTGTGGACTCCTGCGCAAAATGTGCTATTCAGTCTGGGTCCTTGGACCACTACAGGATTTACGCGAGGGACTTATGCTTATTGTGTAAACCGGGGTTGTTTAATGCATGGCAAAGGAGTTGGAATATGTCCCGAAAATTAAAGGGCAAGCATTATGGCTCTTTGCAAATTGATATCCCACAAAAGCCATGGTTTTTTAAATTTAGAAATTTTACCAAAGATGTTACCTCCATCATTTGTCGTCTCCGCCTTGGTCACGCATGTACACCAGTACATTTGGCTAAATTAAGGATAAGGGATCACTCTATTTGTGAGTGTGGCTTAGAGGATGGATCACTTGATCACATATTTTTTAATTGTTCTAGAAACCGTTTCTCTTTATATGATATTCTACCACCTTCTATTCCTCGTCCTATTAACATTATGTGTCTCTTAACTCTTGTTGCAAATAACCACCTAATTGTAGAATGCTTATCAAAATTTATTAAAACTAACAAAATTAAACTGTAGGTTTTAGGGTCTTTCTCTTTTTATTTTTCTGGTGTGTGTTTGTAATCTAACAATATGTTTTATGTGTAGCTTACATGGGTTTCTTTTGTGGTTTCTGTTTGTAGGTAGTCCGGTCCGGAGATGTAAAATAAAATAAAATAATAATATTAAAAAACTGTTGGGTACAATCTCTATCGTTCATGGCTCTATTCACTTGACATTGGCGAAATTGTGTGCACACACATGTTGCCATTTTAAAAGAAGAAGAAGAAGAATCTAGCCTTATCAACGAATTTATCCTTAGGAACAGGCATCATAATTAGCGTGGTGTATTGTTATCATGTAGCATTTATATGAATATTTTATTATATTTTAAAGTTTTCTTTATCTTTTTGTGTTTTTTTTTCTTATGATAAAAATCGTGCACAAGTTTTGTAGAGGGTTTAAAGTTTAAAGCTACCACAGGCCAACAGTGTTTTGTATTGTTTGCAACTTAATACACGGAGACCGCACTTTTATTTGGTGTTGATTATAACCACTTTTTATTTTATATATTATTATCTAGTTAATATTTTATTGTATTAATTAACAAAGCCAGTTTATATTGTAAGTGTAGTAGATAACAATGCACCAAGACTTTGTGGATTCAGATAGAAAGATAAATAAAAGATGAGGAGAATAAGTATCGCGAAGGGAGTAAAATGATTCAATAGTAAAGTAAAAAAATATAAATTCGGTATATATCATCAGTCGATTACTCAGTGGAGTATGTGACGAATAAATGTAATAAAATTGTAAAAAGCTTGCAATATACAAAAAAAAAAAAGAAACAGCGACAAAATCATACCCATAAATGGAAGGATGATTTGGCTGTAATAGTACGATTTATGAAAATTAAAAAAAAGTAACTGAATATTATAGATAGCATTTCAATACAATTTTGAAAATACTAAATGATGATATACCTACTGATTGTATATAAAATATGGCTGACCCTCGTATGCTGCTACTGGAGACATTAAACAGTGATTAATGATAGATCGTCAACTTAAGGGTAGTTGCTAACAAGGCTAAGACAAGAATATTTCCTCATATCTTTCTCCAATGAAAACCTAGACCTCATACCATTGTCGTATTTAATAGCTGGTATTCTGGAATATCCACTCGAGAACCTAAAGAAGGCTTAACATGTGCGGGCCCATTATCACTTAGTACCAAATGAGATAATGGAAAAATTGAAACTGAACATCATCTATTTTATGGAAAACCCTATTTTAGTATGAGTATAAGTTATAGATGCGATAGAACTCGCATCTAACATTGAAAACAAGTTTTGAATTATTTCATCAGTTTGGTCTGTGCCGCTATTAGTCACAACCGTGTGAGGCTTAAGTACGACGTTCCAACCGGTACTTACAGCATTAAAGTGTAGGAATTTACAGAGAGCGGACGGTTAGCGAATTTTATTATTTATTTATTTATTTACGTTTGTTTTTTTTCAATGTAACTCGATTGCTCTTAGATAACTTAAATCGATTTTTAGATTTTTTAGATTATATAGTTTAAAATGTGATGTTTATTTCATTTATATATTCTGTATTTCCTGTTGTTCCTTGTTAATTATCAACGCTTTGTGTGGCTTTGTTGTTTGTTTTTGTAAGCTAATTATTATATTGGAACCAACATTACTTTGTACACATGAACAATTTATTATGTTAAATCTTTTCATAACAGTTACTACTTTAACTAACTTTGTTAAGGTAAAGCGTAGGATTTTATTGATGGTTTATCTTTTTATACAATTACGTATGAGACTCCACGTTGTATATTCTACTGGGTAACACATCGATTTATAATACGACAAGTAGGTCCGGCGGACATCGCCCTGCACTGATAATAAAAAATATATACCTATGTGCATGAAATGTTTATGGTAACTAATGTATTCAATTTAATAAAGACTAATACTGTATCCGTCTAAATAGCCTTCCAATTACCTCCTTGCATGTGACAATTTTTTTAGAAGATAGATGGGTATAGTAAAATAGATTAAAAGATAAAAATAAAACTGCCATCGTAGACTTTTTTGTAGATCTATAAAAGAGGAATATCTCACTATGCATTGTTTTATTATATCTCAAAAGAAATAGGCAGCGTTTTCGACGAAGGCTCCCAAGCGGCTTGACGTTTTCCGACACTTCCAACAATTATCGTTACATTTCAACCAATTTACCCTTGATAAATTATATACCTAAACCTTCCTCAAGTTTTACTCTATCTATTCGTGAATACCGCATTACAATTTGTTCAGTAGTTTTTGAGTTTATCGCAAACAGACAGACAGACAGACGCGGTGGACGACTTTTGTTTTATAATATGAAGTGATATATATAATACGATGAGCAGTGGGCTAATGGAAATTTGTTAGATGCTTAGGGCTGTTAATATTTAAATACACCTAGTGAATACAGAGTATGGGTGATAGGACACGATAATTATTTCATGTGCGATTATCACACAACATGAGGAACGTCAGTCTTAATTACGCGTTTAAACAAATCGTATTATATGTTCAGACAGTATATATCTAGTAATAGAGCGAATTACCATGGCGTGTGCACCTGACTTGTGCGTAACCATATTATACACGGTGATTAAATTGTCTTAATTATTCTTGTTCAGTGTATCACGTTTCGGTATGAGCTAGTGTAGCTTCTCTTCTCATGCAGATTGCAGAAAACCAATTACCTAAAACAAAGGAATCTACAAATGCAATATGTTGGTCTGATGCGATTAATTACATATATAAATATACACAGTGATACGTGTAAACACGAAGTGCCAATGCCCTGTCGAATTTAATGGTTGTTGTTAGAATCCAAAATGAAAATATACCTTAACCTAAAAATATATAAACGCAATTTCTCTCATCGTTTATTTTAATTTAAATTATTTGAAGTCAAAATATTTCACAGGTACGACCAAAACGGAGGGGAGAACTACAAAATGATTTTGTCCATAACCGTGCTGTGCCTGCTGGTGATGCAGGCTTCGCTTACACCACTGGAAGATTCAGAGGCGCTGTTGAAGTATAACGAATTGTACCAAAATATCATTTCAGGTTTATACGACTCTGTTGCACGAATTACCGTGGATCTAGAAAACGATGGAAGAGGTGACGTGGTTAGATTAGTCGTAAACAGACTGCTCACTGAAAGCCAAAGGAATGTTGTTGATTATGCATATAAACTAGTTAAGAAAAATGAAACAAACATATTCAATAAGCACTTCCCAATACAATTACGCTGGATTTTAATGGGTGAAGAAGTAATGTTTATCAACCGTAGAGATAGAATGGCCCTTAAGCTCGAATGGCACGCAGATAGCGACGGCAATAGAGGTGCATTTGGCGATAAGAACGAATGGGAAGGTAAAAGAATGTCCTGGAAAATAATCCCTCATTGGTTCAAGGATTCAAGAGTATACTTCGAAATTTTCAACGTTCATTTCAACCAGTACTTGAAATTAGAAGTTAACACTGACGATGACGGTGAACGTAAAGGATTTGGGGATAGTCATCACACTACCCGGAGACATCTATGGTACTTCCATCCGGTGATGGTTGATAATGAACTGCTATTCTATATTTTCAACCGGCAATACGATCAACCGTTGAAACTCGCAAGGTATGTAGACGGTGCTGGCGATCGTCGCGTATGTGGACATAATGGGAACCCATTAGGTAGTCCTGATTATTACGCGTGGTACGTAAGACTTCATAAAGATTATGAACAATAATATTCCATCGTAAAGTACTTTTCATTTGTAACATGCAAATGGTATTAATAATTGATATAAAACATGTTTTTGGAGTGAGCATATAGATTTATTATTGTATATCTCTCTCTTACTATTTCTAACTCGTACTATTTTATATAGTAATGTCTTTTGCTTATTATGTAATTATAGATATTATACTCTAATTTTAAGAAAGTTATGTGCTCTATATAGTTTATGTATATTGAATAATAAGACTTTTTTCTAATCGACTTACAATGTTTTATTTAAAACTAAAAACTTTAGTATATATTTATTGATTCTGTTAATTCAGTTTTAAATATTGTCTGTAACTTTTACGTACACATTAGTATGTTCCTAATTTTTTTTATACGTTATAGATGTAAGCATTTGACCAAAATGATGCTGTGGTCTAAAATGTTAAAAACGCTAAACCCAGAGGGAACCAACTCTTAAATGCACCTGCAGGAACACACCAACAGACAGGTGCTTGAAGATAAATTTTCAACATGAGGGATAGCCTGCCAGGTGGGCTTAGAAAAAGACCAATAACCATGCAATATTTTAATTTAATTTTTTCATTCATTCTTTCCATTTTTATATTCAATATCGAAACTAGCGCTAGTGACAGGGAAGTTTAGGAGTAATAGGTTAGCATGTTACGGGCATGAAAAGAGATGAAAGTCATGTGATAAGAAAAGTTTTGAGTATGAAAGTGGACGGGCAAAAGAGTAGAGAAAGGCCGAAAAGGTATGGATGGATTGTGTGAAAATTGATATGTGTATAAAAAGTGTAAATACTGAGATGATATCTGACAGGGGAGAGTGCAAAAGGAAAACATGCTTTGCCGACCCTACTTAGGTGGGATAACAGTAAAGAGTCTATTACACGTAAGCAGTACAGTGGCGAGACAATAAAATGATACTAGGTCCAGAGAGTCGGATGAACGAGTAAGTGTTTACACGTAGTTTGCTTGTTTAGCGAGTCAGTTTAGTTTCGACGCAATAACCGACCTATTAAAATGTATCGCAAAAAAAAAAATTCTTTAGATAATTTTCAACCGGCTCATACCACTCATCATTGAAGAACTATGAGGGTTATTGGAAGAAGGGAGTAGAAGTATTTGGACAAGAAATTAGATTATAAAAAGGCGCGGCTATGGCGCAACAAATAAACTTTTAATGAATTTAAAAAAAAAAGAATTTAGGGTACTTTTAAGAATGATTGTAGAACGTTTTGCGACATTGTTGGTGTACATAGCTCAACAAACTGCGCACAGAACTGGCTAACAAGTTGGCGAGTAACGGGCGAGTGCATGTTCATACGTATTTGAGCGAGCGGGATAGCGTGTTGCTGCGGGGACAGAAAAAGGAAGCGGGAGGTGGGTACTCAGCCTAGTAAACAAATCTAGATTCTAGTGACTATCTCAGCACTCTGTTCGGCCTAGCACGTTAAATAGTATATAATAATAGTATATAATAATATAAATAAATTAACGTACTCTGGTACTCTAGTAATCTAGTACATGTAGTTGTCTTTTGTTTTCTGTCTTTGGCAAAATCTTCTTAATTTGAATTATTAAGTTCGGGATATGAATAGGGACATAGACAAGCAAAGTCAAAATTAAGGTCTCTTATTTATGCTTTCAGAGTAAAAATGTAATAATTGTGAAAAATTTTGTTCTTTCATAAATGTCGAAAGTCTAGGTTTTTCAGGTTATACTACTTTCGGGAATAATTATGTGACTGAAGTTTTACGATGCGCGCGCACAGCGACACCTTTTGGAGCGACAACGTGAAGTTAATTGGTAATTGTTTGTTAAATTTTCGTGAGAACTCATAACTATGTTCAAGGTCGTTATTTAAATATATAATAATCTACAACACGTATTTTATACGAAAAAAATATATTTATAAATAAATATACATGTCTACTTGTGTGTCATTTTAAGTGAGTTTATAGATTTGAGGTTAATTGTCGGTTTGTATTGTTGTATTGTTTTTATTTGATTATATAATTAATGATTATCATTACATTATTATTTGATAAATAGTTTAATTTACTTCTTTTCGATATCTTACTTGTTTCTGTATAGATATATACAAAGTTATTTTTAAAGCCTTGTAAAGTTGTTATAATTTTCGGAGTTTACTCCTTTAGAATCGATTTTCATATATGGCACCCGGTGTTAAAAATATATGAAGAGTAAAATTTAGTGATCAAATGACAGCGTCACGTTTTTTGTGCGCAACCTATTGTTCGCCACCTTTTACAAAATGACCGGATTGAGATTAATACAATTTTTAAAATCCGAATTTAGTTTAGATATTGTTTCTGATAGTACACTGAAGACTACGAGATATAGTTCTACTTATGTAAAATGTTAGATGTATAATATTTTGCCGAATAGTTATAAAAATATAAATAGAATAAAAATATATACACTCATCAAAAAAGTCTAAGCAACATGTACTAATTTAAATTTTAGGATGGTTCTTAACATCATAACGTTGTATTTTATTTTAAAATAATATCTTTAGGGTTCTATGATGTTAAAAATAACAGCTGTTGTCTTTATAAGTTCTTTTAATAACAGAAATGAACAATATTAGAATATACTGTAGAAACTAAGATACATAAGAAACTAAACTTTTTTCTTACAAAATGAAATTTCTAAAGAAAATGTATTTATTGTGAAAGAATAGAACAATTTAATACAAAGTATGGTCTCCTCTGCTATTCAGAACTTATCGGCAACGATTATTCATTGAATTAATGAGACTGTTTATGTCATCTTGCGGTATTCGCTCCCAATGGAATTGTAGCAAATCCTTCAGCTGTTGGGTTGTTGTCATTCCGTCCAAGTCCTTCAAAACACGTCTCTGGAGCATGTCCCATGCGTGCTCGATGGGGTTGAGATCTGGCGATTGTGCAGGCCAGGGCAATACCCGGATGTTCTCCGTTGCAAAGTATTCACTGGTTCGCCGAGCTGTATGTGAACGCGCATTGTCATGCATTAACCTAAAATCTGAGCCAAAGGTTTGTACAAATGAATAGACATAAGGTCTGAGAATATCCTCAATGTAATTTTCAGCATTCATGTTTCCATTTACAAAAACGAGCTCAGCTCGCCTGTTCTTCATAATACCCGCCCATAACATAACTGTTGAGCCGCTGTATGGATGAACTTCCTGAACGCACCTGAGCCTTTCAGTATTTCCGGGCCGACGATACACTCGCACCCTTCTTGTATCAGGCTTAAACCTGAATCGCGACTCATCGGAAAACATAATTTTATCCCATTGTTCCTGGGTCCATGTTATGCGTTCTCTACACCATTCATATCGACGAGCGCGATTCCCGTGTCATATCGGTAGGCACCTGATTGGGCGTCGAGCTCGTAGACCGTACTCATGCAGTCGATTTCGCACAGTTTGAGGACTTACATCAACACCACTTGAAATTTGTAGCCTCAAACTTATCTCTCGAGCGGTTAACCTAGGTTGGCGTCTTGCAGTCAGTTGTATGTACCGGTCTTGCAGAGTGGTTGTACTCCTTTTACGGCCTGGATGCTGTTCAGCGGGTTCTCCTGTATTATTGTAGCGCTGCCAAAGACGACAAATAACACTTCTATGAATGCCAAAATGTCGAAATACCTGAGATTGATTACTTCCCGCTTGCAGCATCCCTACAGCTCTTTGCATCTCATCTGCCATCAAATGACGTCGCTTCATGACGTAAAGAAGATCTAGAAGATCTAAGAAGATCAATTCAATTTTGTCGCTAACTTTATTTAAATGGTTGGTAAAATTATAAAATCAAGACTAAACGTAACAATTAAAATTCAAACAAATTCGCAGTCATTAGAATTTTATGAAAAAACAAAACATAATCGTTTTTTTTTTACAACCAGCCAGTATGTCATCAATAACAAAAAAGTTTACTTACCTACGCACTTTGTTTGAGTCAATACTTAGAAATTAATTAATATAAATGGTAAAATTTGTAATATCACGCATGTTGCTTAGACTTTTTTGATGTGTGTATATTCTGTAAGTATTTTCATGGATGCGTTTATTTACCCTTTGATATGGTATCGGTCTTTTTTTTAGTGTAATGAACCTTATTTTGTGCCTGTTCAGAGACAATCGTTCCTAAGGAATAAACTCTGGTCGTGCGTCGGAGCCGACACACACTTTTTATTAATTAAAATGTTATCAATTGCAATTTAATGTCTTTTTTAAAGCTAGCCAAGTAACAATTCTTACTTGGGTATATAAATAGACACATAGGGTGTTTGTTTTGTTAACATCAATTTCATTTGTTTCATTTTAATTCGTAAAGTTTTTAATTGCACAGTTTTCAGCTTACGTACTATGCGTATATTGAAAGTGTCTTCTGAATATCAAATAAGAACGTGTATGCTTCCGATCGGCGATGGGTTAGTTCTTTGCATATAAATTCATTAAATGTGTCGAGACGAAGACAAACAGTAATATTATCACATTTTTGTAACTACCCGCCTAACATTCTATTCACACAAAAATTTCGATAAACCAAACAGTTTTGCGTTCAAAGAATAATAATAATGTTTCCTTCACTATGGAAAATTTTCAATTGAATGACCTAAATACAACATACATTCCAGGTACTTGTAAACAAATTGAACGATAGTAATAATATATGACACTTGCCTGCATTTCATGTGTTACCTACGGAAGTGTAGACAACAGAGCTATCAAAAAACAAACCTTTTTGAACACAGTTAAAAAAAGTATATGTTTGAACTAATTACACGCTTTTTTTATGATTCAAGCATATGAACAACACGCATGATAGTATTTAGAAAAAAAAAAAACGCGTATTTACTACAGAAACATATAAGGTACAAGGAGAACGCTTATTTATTAAAATTTACTAGTTAGGATACAATTTTTTAACGTCTTTATTTCGCTCCTGACGCAAAATATTGTTGGATATATGTATAAAAAAAATTTGAACCGTTAATATTAACTCTAAATATTCTGTCAGTGCGTGAGAAGATTTCTCATATAAAAGACACAAACTTTGTGCCATCACAGAAGATGACGAAGAATTACTCAGGATTGACCACCCTACAACAGTGCCCATTGGAACTTAAATGTAACTCACACCTTTGAGGCAATACAGGTCACACTATAGTCAAATTTTGTACATATTTCTTGTTCTTTTTTTGTTATTTTCTTAATGTCTGCACCAAGAGGAAAAATGTTAATAATATAATAAAACAGGTCTCCACTGAACACAGGCTCGTTGTAAGGTTCCAAGCAATATGAACCAAAGTGTCAACGTTTGCATTATTATTTCGCATAAAGGACATTTTGCAACTCTAATGGGTAACCCTAGACATATGGCTACTGTATACTAGATGAGACAATGAGTTCACTAAACCATAAACATTCTTTCGTCATACAAGGTGATAATTTTAAAACGAGTTTTATTTAAAATGAAACAAAATAAATGCCGTATCGAATAATAAAATTCCGTAAGCTTTGCATCAGTGTTACTCTGAGTTACAGACGTGTGCACGTGTTTTGTGGCCAGCACTTCAAACATTCGACCAACTAGTTCAGAGGGGAAAAAAACGAGAACGGACAGGTTTGTGGTTTTTATTATAACCTCATCTTATTGTAGTACATTCACTTTTAAATAAGGTAAATTAACGTATATTGTTATAATTACCTATTGTAATTGTATTATATTAATCTTTAGTATTAGCTGCCATCTATTTATCAAGATTCTGTGCGACGTTATTAAACTTGTTGTTGATTACTTTCTATGAAATTATTATTATTTTTATCAATATTCACTTTTATACTTATACAATTTGAGATGTTAAGTCTTTTCATAAAAACACTACTATTTTATTATGTAAAGACCTTTTATACTGGAGTTTGGCATTCTAGTGTGGCGAATATATATTTCTTAAATATTATAAAATATTATGAGCTAACAGTAAATCGTAGAGTTGAATAACACTTGAATATCAGCCAAGTTACCTTTTCACTATTGTTAATGCTAATAAAAAAATGACAAAAAAATGTATGGAGACACGACCGTTAAGAGGAGAGAGGGAGGAGGGAGGGAGAGGCTCGAGGCATCCGAGCGCCGCCTACATTGGACTGCTTTGGGGCGGAAAGTCCCGCAGCCAAGTCGCTGTCGGACGGATTCGCGTCGCGTGGGAGTTTACCGCGGCGCGTGACGCTTGTAAAACCGTCGTTATCCGCGGACGTGGTCGCGGACACGGTCGGGGGCGCGGGTGCGGCCGCGGGAACGGCATCAAGGGCCATATGGAGTCGAAGCCCTCGGAATTATCGTCGGAGTCGCGGTCGGGACGAAATCTCGAACTGGATTTTTTCGAAAACGACGCGGGACTTTACATCCGCTACTAGCGCGCGCGAAAGTGCGTTTAAGTCTATCGAACTCGGAGACTAACAACGGGTTCTCCTGACACGCGAACATATGAAAACGAATAAGGTCTTCGATTTGACTAACAGCGTCTAAGGCCCGAGGGGCTGAAGGGGCCGCGGGGGCTCGAGGATGGACATGACTAACCTCCCTGCCTGAGGGGCAGGGGGGTGCGCCTAATTAAAATTTAACGGACAAATCCGTGTCCGAGCCATAGGGAGACGCGATATCTTCTCTCATCGTATCTGTACACGGCGCGGTACGAAGAACGCCGCGCTGCACGTCACACGTCGCGCTGCACGACTCACGAAGCGCAGCACGAAGCACGACGCGTTGCACGGCAACTCGACGCACTACACATAGTGTGCACGGCTTTGCACCGAAAAGTGTGGTTTAAATGGTACACTGGTAGAGGTGTGCCGTCGCTCTGAAAAGAGCGTGTCAATTGACAATAGCCGTACGAACACTACACTACCGAACACTCACAGAAATATCCGACAACTGCGCACGAGTTACCGAACGAACGGACCGTCAGAGCTGCGAGTGAGCGCACGTGTGCACTCGACCTCTGTTCGAACCGTATTCACAGTGATGCTAGCGGTGTCTACGTACATTTGAACTACACGCTCCCGCACAAGCACCCGCACCCACCTGCCCTCTGAAACAGGCCCAATGCTAAGATCCTATGGAAAACGCTAAAAACTTTATAAAAGTAAGACTAATAAAAATGTGTCGTCCACATCATGTGTACAGTCACTATTTATATTCCGAGATTCTGTGTATACTAAAGTATTAAAATAACAATGGCGTTAAATGAATCCTTCTATATACATTCTTTTTCTTATATTTAGTATCTATAGAGTACTGACAGTAATAATAATAAATTACATTCCGTATTATAAAAACAATAATACTTTGAATACTGCTCTAGCCAAGTCCTGTTTCTTACAATTAGATGTAACTGATGCTTGAGATTGCTTATGATAGACTAAAATCAATGTTCTAACGATCGGCGTTGTAGAACGAGCATTCGATACGATCATGTTACTTACAGTAAGGTATTATTAGTGATTGTACAAAAAGAATTGATACGAAATGTATACCATTTTAATACGAACTTTAATCCGATAAGATTAGCATTTCGCAACTTTATAGAAGTATTATTCCTTTTTTCTGTCTATTACTTATGTATAGTCAGAAGCCGTATTTACGGTCGTACTGTATTTTTCTACATCTTGTCTTCTGGTCGAGTGTAAAAGAACTCAATTAGCTAAACGAAATAATTCACAAATATAACAAAGTGCAATGTAATTGCACTGCACTATTGCAATGTATTCTTCTTACATACAACACCGACATTAGGACTTTTAAATATTGCACAAAAAATGTACATAATTCAAATGACTGATACTCGAATCCTGAGTAAAAAGTATACATGTCTCTAAAATATAAATACACATAGATAGTTTTTTTTAAGGGTTTGTTTTAATTTTACGTAATATTCCACAGGTACATACAAAACGGTGGACAGATTAATACAAAATGATTTTGTCTATTACCGTGCTGCTCCTGCTGGTGATGCAGGTCTCACTTATACCTCAGGAAGATTCTAACTTGCTGTTGGACTATAACGATTTATATCAAGATATTACTTCAGGCCAATACGACTCCGCAATAAAAAATACCGTAAAACTAAAAACCGATGGAAGAGGTCACATAATTACATTAATCGTAAACAGATTGTTGGATGAAAGTCAAAAGAATGTCATTGATTATGCGTTAAACTTAGCGAAAAATGGCGAAGTAACCATAGTATTTGATCACTTTCCTATACAGTTCCGCTGGATTGTAAGAGATAAAGAAATAACCTTCATAAACCGAAGAGATAGAATGGCTCTTAAACTGGCATGGAACCCAGGTGACGATGGCGACAGAGGTGCTTTCGGTGACAGGGATGAATGGGATGGTAAAAGAATGGCCTGGAAAATAATTCCCTATTGGTACGAGGGCGCGAAAGTATACTTTGAAATTCTGAACGTACATTTTAAGCAGTACTTAAAATTGAAAAACAAAACTGACGATGTCGGTGACCATAAAGGATTTGCGGATAGCAATCACGGTAGCCGAATACATCTATGGTACTTCCGTCCGGTGTTAGTTGAGAGTGAAATGCTGTTCTATATCATCAATGTAGAATACAATCAGACATTGAAGCTTGGAAGTACTGTCGACACTCATGGCGATCGTACTTTGTGGGGGGACAGCGGGAACCCAGTAGGTAATCCTGAACACTTCGCATGGTACTTACGGCTTCATAGTGAATATGAAAAGAAAATATAGTGCACAATACACATTTCGTAACTAACGAATCATATATATTATTGGTGTATATATTTATGATATACATACATATATTATACAACTAATTATATTCTCTATATTCTCCAATTTAAAGAAAACTTTTGCACTTCATGTACTTCTTTTGGATTCTGATTTTGAAATAAAAGCACTCTTTATTTCTCTAGCATATTGTACGATGTTTTATTTACTGTGTAACGAACCAATTAATCACGAACACACAAACATCCTTTATCTAGTACAATGGCTGTGACGTCATATAAAACTAAACATCAGAATGTCAAAAGTATTTTATTGTTAAATTCATTGTATATTTACACGACATTTTTTTAAGTGAAAATTTCTGTAGTCGCGTTGAGTCGTTTATGGTAGGGATAAACTTATGGGTTCGCGTCACCCATGACCTCGACATGCTCGTGACGTATTGAGCCTGCGCCAGACTAGCGACGAGTAGTATAGCGGTCTGTGTACATGTAATTTTGATATTTTGTATTGAGCTTCTGCAGTCCATCATATGTTTGCTTAATTAATAAACTATAAAAATATATACTTACTAGCAGGCCCGGCGGATGTTGTCCTGCCCTGATAATAAAATATATATACTTATGTGCGTGAAATGCTTAAGGTAACTAATGTATTCAATTTGATAAGGGTTAATACCGTTTCCGTCTAAATAGCCTTCCAATTACCTCATTGTATGTGACCGTGTTTTCGGAAGATAGATGTGTATAGTAAGCTATACTTAAAAGATAGGTATATGCCATTGTAGATTTTTTTGTAGATCTATAAAAGAGGAATATCTCAATATGCATTGTTTTGTTATATTTCAAACTAGCTGTGCCCGCGACTTCATCCGCGTGGAACGGAATACAAAACACAGTGATTAATGAAACAATCTTAATTTATATCTGTATATCAATTTATCATTAAATTATTTTTTCGTTTGTACGAACTTTGTGTACTAAACCATAAAATTTACACTGTACGATGTAGTGAAATAAAAAAATAATTGAAAATATAATCTGCCATTTTGAGATCTGAGTCTTAAAAAATCAGTCGAGGGCTTATAATATTCATTCATATATATTTCACATAGCTCATTATTATTATTATTTTTATGTTATACTTCCTTTCATTTGCACTGCCTGCAGTCTTTTTTCTCCACGGTACCGCTGGAAGAAAATGCAAGCTCCCTAATGCATAAACCAAAAGGTATTCATTAATTCAAAGCCTAATTAAGACATTAGAATCAAGGTAAATTTATGAAAATTATAATTCGAAATAAACCTAAAAACAGAGAAATTATCTCATTGTTATCTATACTCTTCCCTGCTTTAATATTTTTATATACAGTGTACCAATAAAATTATAAGTTTAGCGCCATCTGTTGTCGTCAAAAATGTAGTCTGTTATTGCTTCTAAAGATATTTTTTCTTACATATTTTTTTATATATTATAGGGGGCAAACGAACAGGTGGGTCACCTGATGGTAAGTCGCAAGTGCGTTGCCGGCCTTTTAATATATGTGGGTCTCCGGCGCTTTCACTGACCGAACGAAACGCAACAGTGCAAGCACTGTTACTTCACGTCGGCTTTCTGTGAGAGGGTGGTACTACCCCGGGCGAGCTGACCCATTCATTCTGAAACCAGTGATAGTTTCAGCGTAGCTCTACCACCTACAAAAATTTATGTTCAATGAACAATTTCGGTCTCTTTATTTTTTTATTATAATAAAAATTTGTCCTGAAATGTGATAAGGTTCAATAACTTGTAATATTTATAACACGAAACTAATTAGAAATTTACAAATTTAATCATAAACCATATGTGATCGAAAAATAAAAATCATATTTTACTTATACAAAGTAAATTATTCAATTTATAGAAATATGTTATATATCTAATTGGCCAATTTTTAGAATGTATGTTATAGTAGTAATAGATATAGAAAATGGCGGTTGAACGCCATCTATTTGTAATAATGCATATTAATTAATTACTGAACTTCTTAGGTTATTAATATTTATTTATATGAAAATAAAATATTAACCATTCTTCTTTCGTTCTATGTCTTAGTAATGTAATACTGTGGTAATGTTTATTCATGTTATAAAATACCCTGGTTTTTAGATTAGGCTAAAGTCCATTTTATTATCTATTAGTCTCTCGTACTTAATTCCCGTCGTCAATAAAATTACAATAACTTTTGATAGAGTTAATTTAATGAAACGAAAAAATTATGTTGGTCCGGAATATGCTTGATTATTTTCTTATTGGAGTTTTATCAGAAACCTACTACTTTACCATTGACGCCTGTTCAAACAAACACACAGACAGACATTTCTAAAAATGATCGAAATGGATTCTATTACTTATTCCTAGACACCTGCAACAATTTTTTTCTCAAAAATCAAAAAAGTACAGACACGTTGGATTTACATTCTTATTATATGTATAGACAATTACCATAAATAGAAATCGTGACATTCGGCCATCCGACGATGTGTTGCCTCCCGGCAATACACTCTATATATTTAATCGTAGTATAATGTAATATTGATTAATTAAGAAGCCTACTACACAAATCGGTAAGTACATCGATTATTTAGTATTATAGTAAACACCTACAACATAAGACTACACCTAACATAAATCATGACCTTCAATTCTTATACAATCAAATTAATGCATTATACCTTAACTTCTTTAATACGATATATTGGACACGTGTATGAATCAGATAAGTACTATACTCGTAATTTAACTATAATAGTTATCTATTGACCGTCATCATTATAAGTATATGAATCCGAGGACGAATTGTTCTGTAACAATCAGTCCACCTATTATTCACTTGAGTAAGTATCGTAAGTCTCAACATAAACTGCCGTTCATACCGAGTGTTTAGACTATTATTAAGTTTATATTATCGTACCAAATATAGTTTTAGCCAAAAAAGCTAATAATACCTCAAAAATACATCAAATGAATTTAGGTTATTCTTACATTATAAATTACTAATAATTATTAAAGAAAATAACAAATCAACGTTCCAGTTATCAGCTTCCTGTTCACACGTTTTACAACTACAAACTAGTATAATGAACCTAACAGCTCGGCTATCCTGTTTTTATAATAGAGTCCCTTCCCGCTTCTGCAAGATAGAAATATTATCTTACGCCCAAGCAGAGTCAGCACAACATGTTTTCCTTTTCCACTTTTTCGGTCGTCCCCCAATCCTATATCCGTCCATCCTAACACTATTACTTACTCCTCAACGAAGCCCCTTCAGGCAATTGTAGTATTCATACCATACCAATCCGTATGTTCGTAATGACCTTGTTACAAGGTCCACCATCGTCGCCGTAGTTAGAAGCCGACAAAGCATCCAGTATACAAAGCATACAAAGCTCCGGTGAATTTTTCCACCCGTTCATTGGCTGTAGGGTTAGAGTATCCTGCGGGATACAAGCTTCATCTTCTGATGAAGACATCCTCACTCCTCTCACAAGAACGTAATTGCATCCGACATAATCATCAGAGATAAGTAGGCATTCGAAAAAATTTAGTAAAATTATATTCAAGAATATTAAACATTAGAACTTCCATAAATCGCAATGAGTTAAATTCAGTGAGTTAACCTAACTCACTCAATCCAACCAGCAACAATAGCCAACTCAAATATCCGACGACTAGTATTACTCAATATCCGACGGGAAACGTACCCACCCTTCCAAACAAAAATATCCGATGGGAAACATAGCCGCTCATAACCGACGAGTAAAGCTACGAGAGAGTAGCCATGATCAAGCACTGACAGTACCATCCAATACCATCAATGTATCACACCATCAGAGAGTAGCCTTGACTTAATATAATGCATAGGACTCGTTATTGAAAGCATAATATAATGCATGACACATTGTTGAAAGCATAACTAAATAAATTTATATAAAAGTATAAAGCACCACAACACTTCGTAGGGTCTAAAGCGCATCAGTTGCTATCAGAGAGTAGCCCCGATTTAGCACAGATACGCCAGGTCCAATAATAGATATTCAGTGTACGATATACTACCAAGGAGTTAGCCTAGCCAAATATCCAAATTGAATATTCATTCAACATACACATCGCGTCATCAGAGAGTAGCCCTTGACCTCACATGATGTGAAGTTTCTTCAATAGGATGCATAACCCCCTTTATGTGAGCGTTTCAAGCATAATAATTATCTAATTTCAGATAATTTCCATACTGTCAATTCGTTTGACAAATAAAATATTATAAGAAATATGTCATAGAATTCAATATTTTAATATTTAAATTAATACAGTAGTACATACCTCCTGGTTTCTTTATCTCGCTACAGATTTATTATTAACATACTACTTACTTTATACCTTTTATTAGATTAATATATTTAAAAGCTTAGCAACACTATTCATTTGTTATCGAGCCTTTTCCTCCGGTTGTTAAACAAGAACTGACTATCCCACCTTTGTCGCTGAGGATATTAAAATATGAATGCAATACATTTTTCGGTGACCGATAAATTGAGAGACTAAGTAAATACTAAAAGTGACAAGAGGCAGCTCACTGAAGTCTGTTTAAATAATTTGAACATCATTTTAGTTAATAAAAATATTATAAAGGCAATATTAAATCATTAAAATTAATTACCAAAAATAGAAAACATGACAGGTTAGTGTTTAATATATTGCAGATTTTTGAATTTTTTTAGAGGATACATCTTACGAATTACTTACAATATGTCGTTATACCGTGGACCGATTTGGCTAATTTTGACCTTGAAATATTTGTGGTAGTTTAGGGAAGGTTTAAACGGAGAGAAACATCACTAAATTATATAAAACAGAATCCTCCCCCGCGTCTGTCTTTCTGTTTGTATGTTCACGATAAACTCAAAATTTACTGAACGGATTGTAATACATTCTTCACCAATAGATAGAGAAATACATGAGGAAGGTTTAGGTATATATATAATTTGTCAAGTTTTCTTATAAATTGGTAGAAATATAAAGATAATTGTTGGAAGAAGACAAGCCGCTTGGGAGCTTTTATCGAAAACGCTGCCTAATTCTTTTGAGATATAACAAAACAATACATAGTGAGATATTCCTCTTTTATAGACCTACAAAAAGTCTTTGATGGCATATACCCTATATTTTAAGGATAGCTTATTATACCCATCCATCTTCTAAAAAAATGGTCACATACAATGAGGTAATTAGAAGGCTATTTAGACGGATACAGTATTCAACCTTATCAAATTGAATACAATATAATACATTAGTTACCTTAAGCAATGCATACACATAAGTATATATTTTTTATTACCAGGGCAGGACAACGTCCACCGGGCCTGCTAGTAAATAATAAGTAAAGGAAAATACTAAAAAAGAGTATTTAATTTTCAAATACAAAATGTTTCATACATTTGAAGTCTTTTTGAATTAAAAAAATGTCATTCGTTTGTCAAATATTTATAGATGTGTTCAGAAATTTGTCTGTTTTATAGCTGTAGTATGAGGTCCGATCTCTTTGATATGTTTTGTTGGCATACTAAACAGTTCTGTTTCAGAAATAAAAATAGTACATGAAAAAGCTTTAAATTGATTAAGTGCGTAACTGTGTTGCAATTATAATGTAAATAATTTTTTTTATTAAATTTTGACCATATTTTAAACAAATATATGAAAGTGATACGAAGTTCACCGGGTCATCTAACTTTGACTTGTTTACATTATTTTACACTGGAGATCCCAGAACGACTCCGGGTTATCATTATGACATTTATCAGTATTGCCGGGGAACAAAAGTTAATATTAAAAAAAATATGTGATCTCTGCAACCTCTTTGTACTACTCTGTTTTTCACATTTATACCCAAGGTATCTATCTAACGTTGTCTTTCAGTGTATATATAAATATATTATCTCTGTATAATATATATGCTTAAGATTGGTATATGTATATGTCCAAGAATTGTTTCCAATTCTAAGTACTAATAAATCTAATTGTATTCAGGTATAATTTATCAAAGTATCCCTACTAATATTATAAATGTGAAAGTGTATTTGCTTGTTTGTTACGCTTTAACGCCTTTAATATCGTCATGAAATTTTAAAATCACGTTATCATGGATACACAAAAAGACAGAATATGTTTCTAATAAAAAAATGTACTACTCCCGAGAGATAGATTAAATATATAATAACACGAGTGAAGCGGCGGACGAAAGCTAGTTTGTAATAAATAACCGATGTATTTCGTTATACAACCAACAATCACTCGATCTTGACTACTTCTCCCGACATATATCTACATTCTATATAATCTATACATTTTACAAAACAAAGTCACTTTTCATGGCTGTCTGTGTGTTACCTTATTTTTTTCTAAACTACGACACGGATTTTTATACGCTTTTAACAATTGTTTAGAAAATTTCTTCTAAAAGGTTTAGATATTTATTCTACTTATATACAATAAAAATAAATAAACATACTTCATTAAAGTCGTGAGAAGGAGTTTTCTGACGCTTACATTTAAAAGGTGAGACCGTTAAACCTTAAGCTGTATGGAGTTCATAAATAATATACATCTATCAGATACGTAAACTATTTTAATATTGATAATTGTTGTATACCCAAATAAG
Source organism: Antheraea assamensis (assembly GCA_035772565.1). NCBI lineage: Eukaryota > Metazoa > Arthropoda > Insecta > Lepidoptera > Saturniidae > Antheraea > Antheraea assamensis. The sequence goes on along the minus strand of JAQQSE010000173.1, from coordinate 522,170 downwards.
ACATATATACTAGGCCATTATCTGCATACATTTTTTCTACTTTAACCAGAAGACAACTATATTATATATGACCCAATCGTACTGGTCATCGTTCTTGAGCGGTTCAATATTTTTAACTTAGTACAGTATAACACGGTTAGAAAACGCACTATACTGTAATTTAACGCTCAGATTCATTGTACAATTCCAAGCAATATCAACCGACATGTCACCGTTAGCATCGTTTTTTTGTCTAAAGGTAATATACCTACAAATCCACTTGATAGGCTAGAAAAAGAACTTTCTAGAGTTTTGACCACATCGGGCGTATCATTAATGTATACTAGGTGAGCTTCACTAAAGTCGTATGTCCTTTTTCTTCATGCAAAATGCTAATTTTTATTTTATTTCATTTAAAATTAAACATTGTTAGTTGTTGTTGTGGTCGAAGTTCGACCTTAAGTCATTAATATTTAAAATTCAATAATGGTTGAAAAACAGAGGACGATGCACTTGACTGTTTTATCTCTGCCTATTTATATAGCGATGGTAAATTCCTTATTTAATAACAACGGGCGTTAATCATTCCAGTAACGTGACTGTCAGTTACGCGACGTGTGCGCTTGTGTTGCGATCGCGAACATTCGCCCCAGGAATTTACAGTAAGCGGACCGGTTAGTGATTTTTATAATGAATTTATTCGCTATTTTACCGAGTATTTTTGTTTTAATAAACGAAAAGTATTATATTTATCTGTAGTATTCGCTCTCATTTGTTTTTATCTAGTTTCTGCGCGATTGTGTTGTTTATGTGATTCGTTTCTATTAATTCAATATTGTTTAATATTTTATTTTGTATCAATACTAATGTATATACTTGGACAATTTAAGATGTTTAGTCTTTTCATAAGAATTATTACTTTACTCCTTATATATAATGCGTAACTGTTTTGTAATTCGAACTTTTTAAATATTATTTTAATATATATAGGAGTATATATATATATATATATATATATATATATATATATATATATATAATTTATATTTTTTATTATTTATATTTATATGTATATAAAAATTAACATTTTAAAACAAAAGTTTATATTTTAAAATAAGTAAATCAATTGCTATCTGTTATTAATAATAGTTAATCTCACTTAAGTTGTAACCTAATACTAAATGGGCATAATAAAATAAAATTAAGTTTCGAAGCTGATTATAACAATTACTTAAGTATGTTTGTGTATGAGTCAAATATTAAACTGATATGTAGACTGTAAAATAATCATTAGATTGCAAGGAGTTTTTATTATAATGTATTAAATAAATTACTTGTTAATGCTTTAAATAAATTGAAATTATAAATAGAATAATATTTAGTTATCACAACGATCACCATTTTTAATTAAATATATCCGTTTAAGTTTAATTATTCAATCAACTTCGTGGTCATTATCTAGGATATACCATAGAGTTTACAATGAATTATCATTTTCTGATTTCCAATTGAAGCCAAAAAACAAGGGTAAAATACTATTTTATAAATGAAAAAATAATACTATAGTATTATATATAAATATGTGTATAAAAGATATAACAATTTATTTTGGTGCACAATTATATTGAGACAAAATGAAGCTAAATTAACTTCCATGTAATTTGTAGGAAGAAAATACAATATACTAAAAAACATGTGCCTCAATATAATGAATTCCTCGATTTAACAATGTTTTTTCGAAATCTCCTTGAACTGCCTGTAAGATCTAATGCAAAATATACTTTTACATTACGAATACAGTTATCTAAAACCTGTTTACAAAGAATTATTAAGCATTGCAGTATATAGATAGACAGTATTATTGAGGTCCATTTGACGAATTTTTTCAACTTATAACCTTTACGTAACGTGTCAATTATTCCCTCTTAATTCCACAATAATTAATGTCCGACAGTTATACGTAGTTCTTCTTAAGAGTCACAGTTTTTAACAGCTTATACAGATCAGTATCTACGTAATGTTGAGGTCAATAAACAAGTTTTCTTATCTTGTTGAAACGAGTTATAGTCCAATCTAACGTCTATATAATAAAGTTCATTCTAACGAATTAATTGGTATGACGAATATTATCTAATAAACTTTCTTTGTATTGAGATTACACTGTGTCACCAAACAATTAGGGCCGGAGTACAGTATGGATGAAATCTCTAAAGGATAATGGAAGAGCGCTTGTCTCATTAAAAAATATATGGAATTTATATCCTAAAAATTATATATATTTATTATGAATCAGACAATTTACATGTTCATAGAAAAATCATACTGAAATAGGCAAAAAAGATAAATTCAGTTTCAACTTGATTAACAACTTCACACTACCCCATAATACTTCACATCTTGTACCATATTAAAGGGCAGTGTAAAATTGTCTGCTATTTGAACAATCACTAATGTAAAATGCTTCACAAAGTCGAGACTTCCTTCTTGCACAATTCAACTACATCTGAAAACAATATACATGATTACATACATGATTATCTATTCCAGAGCTTCTGTAGTCCGGTGAATCTGTAGAGGGCAAAGTGCCATTAGAGTATGTCAGTTCGAAAAAAATAAATAATTCCAGAGCTTCTCAACTTTTTTACTCAGTGATGCACTAACATACTCTTTAAAAATATGCGACATCCTTATATACTTATAAGAAGGTATAGGTGCACTTATTAAATTAAACATCATTAATCTATTTGATGTATTTTTATTGCGTTAGAACATAACATATAAATACATAAGGTAAAATAAAATTTAAATTAGTGTGCGATAATAAAACTATCAGTGTTTGTAAATCTCGCGATATATTTAACAGATGCTTGCGTCATATCAATGTGTCATGACACGACTGGTGGAGAACTATTGGTCTAGTCCTAACCTTAGAGTAATTATACTAGTGTTATATGAATGATAAAAATTACTATTGTTACTTTATATAATTATATTACTTACTTGAGTATACTACTTACTTACTATAACGTAATGCTTTGATTACCTTTAGTAATAACGGCAGGGATTTTCTTTTCCATTTAGTTTATTATAGGCAATCCTATCCCCACACAAGATTTCAAAAGCTCTCTTAATTGCAGCCAAGGCTTGCTGATCAGATTTTAGTCATCCTTGAAGCCTTATTGAGTACTAAATCAGTACAGCGATCCATGACTAAAAATAAAATAATTATTTTTGAGACACACAGAGCTTATTTATGAAGGAGGTTAATCAATAAAAATGTTATGTTTCTTAAGTAATAAGTTCACGTAAGTATATAAAGTTACTATTAATTTTTCGGGTGCCTTTGTATTAAAATTAAAATAACCGAGGCATAAACGAATTTTTCTATAAATTCTAATAATGTCTACTTTATATTTCGGTTCAATAGTAAACCCGCTGTAATGATTTTAACTCCATTCCATATTATAAAACCAATAATGCTTTTTAACATTATTCTTGCGCATTCCTGTTTGTTACAATCAGCCACAGACTACTAAGAAGGTACTGTGTATCAGTCAGCTATAACTGACGTTTCGGAGTGCTTACCACAGACTAAAATAAATGTTTTATTCGATTCGTTGTAGAATGAGCGGTTGACATGATCGCTTTCTACCTTCGTAAGCGCTAAAGTATTAGAGATTGTTAAAAAAATATTATGACATAAATGCATTTTAACTCATATTATTCATATTATTCTCCATCTTCTACGGCTTATATACATTATTCAGATGCCGTAATTACGTTCATCATACATTTTTCTGAATCTTGTCTCCTGTTGGAATATACAAGAACTCGATTAATTAATACAAAAATAACCTATAAATATGAGAAGGCAGCTCTAGATAATCTAATATCTTTAAATATTACATGCAAAAATATACACAGATTAAATGAATGTTACTCGAACCCATAATAAAGATATACCTGTATCTGAAATACAAATGCACATTGATAGATTTTCTCAACGTTTCTTATAATTTAAAATATTCATTCACAGATACAACGACAACGGGGGACAGAGTAATACAAAATGATTTTGTCTATTACCTGTGCTGCTCCTGCTGGTGATGCAGGTCTCACTTAAACCTCAGAATGATTCTAACTCGCTGTCGGAGTATAACCAATTATATGAAGATATTACTTCAGACCAATACGACTCTGCAGTAATAATTACCGTTAAACTAAAAAACGATGGACAAGGTCATATAATTACACTAGTCGTAAACAGATTACTGGATGAAAGCCGAAGGAATGTCGTTGATTATGCGTATAACCTAGTGAGAAATGGCAACATAAACATAGTGTCCGATCACTTCCCAGTACAGTTCCGCTGGATGTTTACGAGTCAAGAAATAACGTTCATCAACAGAAGAGATAGAATGGCGCTTAAACTCGAATGGCACCCAGATGGCGACGGCGACAGAGGTGCATTCGGTGACATAGACGAGTGGGAAGGTAAAAGAATGGCCTGGAAATTCATTCCTTATCGGTATGAAGGCTCAAGAGTTTGCTTTGAAATTCTTAACATACATTTTAACCAGTATTTAAAATTAGAAGTCCACACTGATGACGCCGGAGAACGCAGAGGATTTGGAGATAGCGACCACAATGGCCGGAGACATCGATGGTACTTCCAGCCGGTGATAGTTGAGAATGAAATACTGTTCTATATCTTCAACGTGGAGTATAACCAGACATTGAAACTCGGAAGATACGTCGACTGGGCTGGCGATCGTCGTTTGTGGGGGCACAACTGGAACCCTTCAGGTAGTCCTGAACACCTCGCATGGTACATTAGACTCCATAAAGATTTTGAAAAAATTTAGTATAGTGTATAATAGGCTTTGTACGCAAATAAATACTGTACGACATTATTTTGGAATAAATATATTATTGTTATGTTTTTATCAAATAATCACCTATATAATTACCTATAGAACACATTATTATTTTTTTTAATTTAGTTTGTAATGTTCCGTTTACTGTGACCTAAAGCTTAACCTTAAATTAAGTAAGTAAAGTTTTTTGTTGTTGGAAACATTACATATTTACACTGGCTGTACCCACCACTTCGTCCTCGTGGAACTGAATGCAAAAACGCATTGATTAATAAAACAATCTAAATGTATGTCTGTATATTTGTAATCTGACTTTCGGAATATGGCGTGTTACTCAAAACACCACTTAGCTTTGCTTCAAACAAACACCTGCTTATTTTTATTTGATCGACTTACAGGTCCGCGAAACTAAGAATTTGACGTAATAAATGAGCTATTTATTATAATAGACTTTCAAGTCACGTAGAATAAATTGTTCTCACCGAACCACTTTACCGTCACCTAATCTTATCTCAGAAATACTCGTCCATATATACCGGAGCATTACTCAAAACCAAATATCAAAGTAATACTATCCGAATGTGAAACATATCAGTAAAATTTAAGAAAAACTTGTTCGTAACACAATCAGTCGAAAGAATAAAAAAAATAAAAGGATTATAGACATTAACTGATATTTTTTAGAAATATAAATACCTTATAAGAGTCTAGATGTTCAATTGCGAATTTCAAGTTCCGCCCAATAGACCGAATCGAAAACTAACTAACCCATTGAGAGCAGTCATGTTTATTGAAGGTAATAATTTTATGTCTAATATTAGTTACATTCTTCATAATTTAGCAACTACGAATACAATAGCAGTAACTACATAATAATTAATCCTATTACTTTTAAAACGCTAACAGAAAAAGTTCCGTGACCAAATTCGTGAAAGCTTAAATTTTAATCAAATAATTTATATCATCATCAAAATAATTTCAATGATATTAAATAAGACGAACGAGCACTTTTAAGGTTGATATTATCTATGTTCGTCGTTTAAGACTGCAATATTTTTAAAACTATTATTAAAAATAATGTATTTAACGCCATCTAAAAATTATAAAAGTATATGTTTTAGTTTTTATAACACTATCATTTAAGATCATACACTCTAATGCTAGTCCCATACCTGTATGACAAAGCTTCGGCTACTTGTCACGCTAAAAACTAATAATATTCAAATCTCTTTGTCACTTCTATAATTACTCAAAATTAAGATTTCCTTAGATGTGTGTTAAAATTGTGTGCCCAGCTATCATGCTGTGTATATAGGTATACAGTTAGATAGTTGGTAATGTACGATGGTAATGTCTGCCCAAACCTAAATTTATTGCAAACATAGACTAAGCTTTGTGGCAATACATGCAGGTATGTGAGTAACATAACATTAATATTCTAATTAAATAACTATGAAAACAATATTCAAATTTATATTTAATTTTATTTAATAATTTGCGTTTTAGCTACACACGCTAACTTCTTATATATTCATTAATTCTCATATCATATGTCATATAGCTCATTCTTATTATTATATTATTCTTTCTTTTATTTGCACTCGCTTTTTTTTTCTCCATGATACCGCTGGTTACCTGGAAGAAAATTCCAGCTCCCTAATGGATGAACTAAGAAGTATGCATTCATTCAAAATGTAATTAATACATTAGAGTAAAGGTAAATTTACGAAAATTATAATTCTAAATAAATCTAATAAACACAGAAATAATGTCCTTGTTATTTATACACAAATTATAATTGTATTATCAATTTAGCGCCATCTGTTGTCGTGAAAAATTATATTTATTATTTTTTTATATCTTAAAAACATGTGAAAATAAAATAATTCAGATTAGTTATGTTTCATTTCCATTCACTCCATAATATATCTATAATTAGTTAATGTATACATATGTGATTATCATACATTTTATATACTATCTTATTATTATTATTTTATATGTCACTATAGTATACACTATACAATATTACTATACCGAAATTTTATCAAAATCGCTTGGGTAGTTTTTGGATGATACGCTATAAACAAACAAACAGAAGAACAAAAACCATTTAAATGTTATCTGCCATCGTTCTAAAATTTCATTATTTTACGTTACTTGTTTGTTACATTGGAATAATAATATTGCATTAATATTAAGTGCACAAGTTTTCTTAAAATTACAGTATAACTTTCATAATCATATCGGTAACAAGAAAAACAGAATAATATAAAAAAAAAGGAATTGGTAAGTTCACTCTGCTGTCGTATTTTATTTTACATGAAATACAAATGGAGTGTATTCTTTCATGTATTAAAACTATTCAAGATCATTGGTGAAGTTTTACATGCCACGCAAAATGTTCAGGATTACCCATTGGGCTCCCGTTATGTCCCCAACCACGACGATCGCCATCACCGTCGACGTATCTTCCAAGCTTCAATGGCTGGTCAAATTCCCGGTTGATAATATAGACCAGCGTTTCTCCCCCAACTACGATAGGGTGAAAATACCATAGGTGCCTCCAGGTATTGTGTTCGTTAGCTCCAAACGCTTTACGATCACCGACACGATCGCATGAACTTTCTAGTTTCAAGTATTGGTTAAAAGCCACGTTCAAAATTTCAAAGTCAATCGTTTGGTTCTTATAAGAATGAGGGAATTATTTTCCAGGCCATTCTTTTATCGTCCCATTCGTCAATATCACCGTACGCACCTCTATCGCCATCTCTGTCTGTATTCTTTCGAGTTTAAGAGCCATTCCATCTCTTCGGTTGATAAATGTTACTTCTTCACCAGTTAGAATCCAGAGTAATTGTTTCGGAAAGTAATCGTTGACTATGCTAACATGCTCCATTGTAACTAATGTCAACCCATATGGAATGACATTTCTTTGGCTTTCGCTCAGCAACCTGTTTATGACCGATCTAATCACGTCGCCTCTGTCTTTGTTTTGTAGTTCAGTTGTCGTTTCTACTGCACTAATGAATTGACCTACAATGATACTATAATATAATTGGTCCGATTTCAATACCGAACTGTAATCGTCCTCAGGAGTAAGGGAGGCCCGCGTCACCAACAAGCAGAGGATCGAGATGGACAAAATCATTTTATATAACTCGCTTCTGCGTTTTGGCTGTACTTCTGAAATGAAATTAAGACGAGGTGTAAAAATACAGTAACCGTAAATTTATTGAATATAACAAATATACTTTTATTCCAGACTAATTGTTTAAACTTTATTTCTTTTAAGATAGGTTTTCGATGTAAACGTAACTTCGTGCTTCGTTTGTATTAACTATGGGCTATCTTTTGATTTTATCACCACTACTTAATTCCTTTTGTTTTATTTTTTCGAACTAGCTATATTGTTGGCCTGACAGGCCTCTACAGTTTCACCGGAGTACTAAAGGGAGCGCTTAAGGCACCCACCTAACCCTATCGAATCTAAGATTAGGTAGTTTTACAGATTTTCAGTTATCATTACTACATATTATAATTAGCGCGTAGCCTTTATGTGAAATCATGATGATACATGATCCAGATAATACTGCGAAAATTCTTGATAATTTAATGTATCTTCGCAAAAATTTCTAAAGCTGGATTTTGTAAAAGAACGGCATGATGTAACGCTAGAACCTGTGACAAACTGGTCGTCTCGTGTTTCTGACTCAGTAAAATCAGTAACAGTTTTTTAAGCAATAATGTTAGGTTTTATAACAAAGTCCCAAAGTATATTACTGATTTGCCAGACTGTAAGTTTAAGCGCCATATCAAGCGGGTTTTGGTGTCAAAGGGCTATCTATTATAGAGTGGACCAATATGTAAACGATGGTAATGTCTAGAATTGACTCCTCTCTGTGCATCCACTAAAGATGATTGTAACGTGAAATGTATTTTAAATATATAATAAATAAATATAAATATACAGCTAAATTAAATAAAGCATTTTTTGATTTTGATTTTGAAAGTCTTCTATCTACCAGAAAAAATACGTTGACAGTCGATTCAGTGAATTCACAGATTAGCCCAGACAAAAAGTGGACACTTCAATGTATGTATACTCGTAGATTCCAGTAAGTCATTGAATTCGACAGGACAAAGTTCAAGTCTTTCTTATATTACTTGACACTATTTATAATAGTAGAATTGTTTAGTTTGACAAATTAAGTTCTAGTATGCGCTATCTACAAACACTGTATGTATAGATTGTACATATATTTACAAAATGAGACTGCAGAGCCATGATAATGGCGGGTTATAATAGAACTGAGAACAAAGACTTTCTCAAGAAAAAATTAGGTGTGTGAACTTTTAGTCAAGCGGTGTTGGGGTTCTAGTTCACTTTAGATAATGAAGGATATATTAAGCATTATTATAAAAGGATTGAAGAAAATTTCTTAAACAGGTCCAAGGTAAAATATTAACATATTTTCTTGAACGAAAAACTAATTTCGTCACTGCAAATCAAAATGTACACTGAATGAACGAGGAATCGGTTCATTAAATAATAATATAAGGAATTGTCTAAAAACTAGTAAGTTATTAGTTGAATACCTGGAAATATTTTATAACGACGTCATTTCTGATGCGTAAAAGAAAATCAAAGAGTATTATTTCATTTATACGACTCAACAAAAACATAACACGATCGCACAGTCACATGATAAGTCTTTGGGGTCAACATTAAAGATAATAGTGAATTAAAACTTGTAAATTCTCGCACTAATTGACAACTCGTTTTATTTTACTAAGAACTAAAAGTAACAAACAAGACATAATATTACAATAAATTAATAAATTTAAATGAGAGTCACTAACTAACCTGTCCACTCACTACAAATTCCAAAAACGAATACTTGAAAGATAGAGCGAGATGTCGTATTTAAGCTTCACTTATTATATGAACGGCTCTGGACCCTTCTTCCAATTACGCTAGTAATTTAGTCGAGTACCAATTTAGTATCTAAAATACTCGCTACTGCTCAATAATCGTTCGCACAAGTGAGTGATTTAAGAGTATACAATCGCTCCAGCGAAACGACATTTTGTGGCAGCAAATAAACTCGACCAAAATGACAGGTTCTGACTTGTTTAGCAGATGAGCGAGTAAGCAGTGACGTGTGATGGGAGGCGATACTCGCCGAAAAAAATAGAATGAAATGGATCAACTCGACTAAATTACTAGCCTAGTGCAAACAAGGCTTAATTGATAGTAGCACTGATATAATAATCATTAAAAACATTAATTAATATTAGATGCGCGTTTTACGGCATTTATAATTTCATGTCGATATTCGACGTCTTATTAGATTTAGAGCTTTTGGCTTAGCCTTTGGGAATAAATAACAATACATATAAAATAATTTCGTTGTAAACGATATAAATCGTTATTTTACAAGACATATCTTCGTCCGTATTGTGGGTGAGATTGTGTGTGGTTTTATTTTGTTGCCACACCATAATAAATTCATTTTAGTACTACTCATAAATATTCACAGTGAATGAAAGAATGGAATAAAAAAGTATATACACACGCGCACTAAAAAACTCCGGAATTGGCCACTTATATCATGAACATTTAAAACTAAAATGACATTTGAAAATCGAACTCTTTGGCTTTAAGATACTGTTTGTTTCATCTATTTGTCACATGTTTATTACATTTTGGTGTTATTTCTTCTTCTTCTTGTTTTGGCACCGCAGAAGCATTTGCTAGTGTCAATGTTTTGTTTCAAGTAAGTGTCTTGTGATAATTATAATGTTCTAACAAGATGGTGGTTTCCTTGTTAGAACTTTCCATGGCGTTTTGGTGGCATCTCAGAATGCACGTTCCGTGGTATTATTTCCTATTCACTTCACTTGTGCATAATAACCGAACTATATTACGTAAAACATCACCAATATTACAAAATATAGAGTCTAATAACACAAGATTATGAATAAAATATACAAGCCACTACATGACAGACCAAGATCCCGACAAATACTCCAAGTGTTATTTCAAATATCACCCGTCTTTTACAAAAAACTGAAATACGCGTCGAACACTTGATTAAAAAAAGTTTGATCACAAAAGAGTGTCTTGTCCTTGTTTGGAGATATGGTTTTAAACATTGTCTAAGTTGACAGTTCTTAATTTATTGCTGTGATTTATTGTATTTCTATTTGCCGAGTAAAGCTTTACGTTTGGTAGTAAATTATGGATATCGTGGGTAAAACTAATTTAGAAGAAGTAGACAATTTACCTAATTTGAAGCGATGATGGCTTAGTTGATATTATGTTCGGACACTGCGTCGAGCTTTCGGTGAAGGAAACCAACGTGATGAAACCATAGCATGGCGGTAGGGCTTTTGACTACTATCTTAGACCACATCATCATTTAACATCAAATGACACTGTGATCAAACGCTAACCTATAAAGTATGAAAAGAAAATTAAGGAATTTCAGTTACTCAAAAGTAAATCATAATCTACTATGTGATATTATTGATATTTGGCAACGTAGTCCAGTGAAACTGTAGCGGCCTTAAACAGTAGTGTAGTCAGTTCGAAAAAAAAATGACAATGTATAATACCATCTGGGATTATATTGTAATTCCACTTTACGCACTTTGACGTAATATATTAAACATACACTTTGCTTATTTCAACAATGATATTATTTTCTTTAAGCCACAATATCCCAATACTAATAATAACCAATTTCACTTAAAATAAATTCCTTAATGAAGATCTGGACAAATATATAATAATGCTATTCAGAGTTGCTTGCATAAAAAACTTAAACCAGATGTTTAGTTAGAGACCGCTTTTGTAATAAAGTATTTTAAACATGTGTTCAGCTTGGTTTAAATTTTTAGACATTATTTAGTAAAACTCGTGTTAAACGCGTGCTCATTTTTGTTTTTGTAATAAGATCGTACATGTCTACCTCACCATTGAGTTTACTTGTGTAATGTGTTGCCATAGTAAGATTTACTACAATTTTATGTATAGGCTGACGTCGTAGCAGAGTGTCGCTAGCCTTCAAGCGGCTTTTAGCAATAAAACATCATGCAAGTCTTACTATCCGTGACAATAAGTCAATAAAGTTGTGACAGTCGTCCGACTGTGGACAATGAAAATGACAAATGACCTACCATGGGATGGGCATCCTTCGACATGCCCATAAGTCAAACACAATCAATCCTATAAAAATATTTGGATGTGAAAAAACTGTGTTCCCGATAGATCCATAACAATTTTACTTAGACTCAAAAAACGGATTGGGTTACTTGGTGCAGTGCCATGCTTATAAGATTCAGCGAAGAAACATCAAATTTATTACGAGGCGTAGAGACAGGTGGTGAAATATACATTTTTACCATTTCGAATGATACCAAAACAAAACAGCAGTCGCTTGTTTGGATGTTTCATGTGCAGCCTGTCGTTACACGGATAATTGTTACTTTTATAAATAAAACTGGATACGTGGCATTTAAAGAAAAACAATTATTAACGCGATCAACAAGTTTCAACGCTGGAAAAGACTGTTGAAGAGTATAATAATATGTTTCCGAGGTCACCATGGAGGGGGGTGGCAGTAAAAAATGGGTCTATTCGTACAGAAAACTGCATTGAAACTAAGGGAGAATATTTTGAGAAGCAATATATTAATATTCGACCAGTCTTCAGTATTTTTTTTCTTATTTATTCCGAAAATTTTTGTTACACTCCACATATAATAAAAATGAGTAATCGTGGCGACCGGTGGTAAGTCCAAACTGCGCACGTCTACTTCAAATGCGCACTACTGTTGGTACCTAGTTGGTTTACTTGCAATAATATATTCATATTTTCTTAAATTATTCACGAAGGTAATTTGACAGTTTTTGTGTCTGTGGAGGTAACTTTGAGGTGGACAGTAATAAAAGTATGATGTAATCTTTATAATTTAATCGACAAGTCAATAAAGACCAATGAAGTATCAACAATCAAATAATTTACCTTAAATAGCAGATACAGTATTGTAACGCACTGAATATAGTCACGAATTATATTCTGACGTGTATACGGTTCAACAATCCGTCCGAGAATGACCTCGCTGGGTTTACGCTCAGTGATACCAACTCTTAAGAAATATTTACTCTTAAAGCTATAGACGTAAACCCCTAAAATCGCAACAATTATTTTAAAATCCGCCTTAATTCAAAAATATAGTTATGACATTGTTAACAGACATCTAGAAGTGTTTTTTTTATATTGCTTTTATTATATTTTTCTATTTCTACAGTTTTCTAGCTTTCTAAGCAATTTATAAAATGTTTTTGTTCTCATAATAATTAATTCATTAAAATGATTACGAAAGAATGTTACATGTCGACGTTTTCTCGCCAACGAAGGGTCGGTGGAAGGATGGGGCGCTTTGCTCGGCTCCTACCACTGTCTTAGCCGGACCTGGGAAGGTGGGTCGTGGGCCTTTAATAGTATTATTGTATATGAAATGTATTCATAGTAAATAAATAATTTGTAATAAATATTTATTCATAACGCAACAACGGTTTCTATAGAAATATCATTTTTGAAAGTGGATTTCCAAAATAATAAATATCAACAAGAAAGAGGAGCAAACGAAAATAGCAATAAGACATAATTGACAATAATGAAACTGTTCTGAATGCGGCAGTACTTCAACTAGCACACACACTAAGTCACGTGTAGAAATGGCTGCAATCGGGGGCGAGGAACACGCGCAGGAAAGCCTGCTCCGTATCCACCACTTCCGCGTTCATATGATATCTAAATTTGTGTTCTGCGCATCGATTTCAGAGCTGTCAACAAGTTTGACATGGACTATAAAATTAGAAAGTCCCTAAAACTATAAACCCCCTGAAAAATCCCATCACTTTTCTTGACGTCAATTTCTATCATGAAATAAACATTCAGACCCTCATATAAATTATAATTGTATTTCGATAAAGGATTTTATATTACTGCAGTAAAACAGAATGTTCTCACATTGTCGAAATGTTAGAAATACCTGCTACTTAGTCACCCTCATAAGGTCAGTTTATATTTAACGGAGAACAAAAGACCACGATTCATTTCTTTAATTTATTAGGAGTATAAGGTAACTTATGTGTGTAGATATAGCTATATGTACTATAAAAGTCTATTATAGTTATTCACGTTAATGTATCCGTAATTAGTCTGTCTATTCTAAGGTACCTAATTTGCATCACATTTCCCATCGGGAGTCGCTTGCTAAACAATGAAATGAATGGACGAAATTTGTTCAGGAAAAAGTAAATACTTTACAAGAACAATGTCGTGGTGGTCATGTGGTTTGACCTGTGGAGTGTCAAATCGATGTTCACAAGTTCGAACCCCACCATGCACCAAAGTATTTTTTGGGATATGCGTACAGTTACTTATGTAAATTGGTAACACTATGGCTTGACGATAAAGGAAAACATCTGAGCAATGTTTTTGTAGTATGTGAGAAAATATAGAACTGTTGATTCCTCGGAGTCCACCGATGTAGGTGGTAGAGCTACGCTGAAACTATTACTGGTTTCAGAATGAATGGGTCAGCTCGCCCGGGATAGTACCACCCTCTCACAGAAAGCCGACGTGAATTAACAGTGACTGCACTGTTGCGTTTCGTTCGGTCAGTGAGAGCGCCGGAGACCCACATATTTAAAAGGCCGGCAACGCACTTGCGACTCCCTTGGTGTTGCTAGTGTCTATGGACGGCGGTGTTTACTTACCATCAGGTGAGCCACCTGTTCGTTTGCCCTCTATGATATATAAAAAAAAAGGTAGGTTTAGGCTGGCGGGACGTGAGCATTATGCCCATAACTACTCGAAGGAATAGGACTATGATTTCTTACAGGCTAATGTAAATTTAGAATAAAGTGAATGTACTCTATATCGTAAACAGGGACATATTACAAATAAACAACTTTCAAGTATAAGCTAAAATTGAGTTAATGGTACAATGGTATAGCGTATGATATTTGTACCCGAGACCAACAAAATTAAAAATGTAATTTTTTAAATTTATGTTTTGTCGTAATTTATAATATGTAAGGTAAACCTCCATTGAAATAAAACGTTGCTTCAGTTAAAACAACAGTGTGAGTGTTTCTTTGTAGAGTCTGTGAGAGTAGTGCGGCCGGCAAAACCATTCTGGTTTTACCATACCTTCGGTATTAAACAATTGTTCAATTCAAAATGATATCTACATTATCTATACTTATAACTAGAATTAAAGTGTGTGTTGTAGTCTTATTTCTCAAACGGCTGAACTGATTTTCACGAGTCTTTAACTTGCTTATAGTGAAGTTTTCAGAGTATTATCCAAAGTAAGTATCATTAGGTTTTTGAAAAGGACCTAACCGGTAATGATGAAATCTAACGGAGGTAACTAAAAACCGGTGAGATAGTGACAGAGGTTAACTTAAACGTTTAATAGTGAACGATAACATAAATTAATCCGGATAGTTCCGGACAGTTCCCATGAAACAAAAAAGCAAGCACCTGGTAGTTATTAAGCAAATATAAATCTGAATCGTTTTGTTGTCCTTCTTCGTTAGTCTATAATGATATTAACTAAATTGATATATGTACGTGTATTTACAACAAAAATAAATTGTTGCTATCTACCGAGCGAAAAACCAGGGGACATCGTCATCAGCCTGTAAGAGACATGATGCAGGGCCATATCTCTTGTCCTGAAGGAAGACATAATCATCACATCAATCCACGACGTATTGGCGATTTCAAACTCCGAGAAATCCACAGTTTTATATTTTTCCACTTACGGTGGTACTAAAAGAACATATTTCAGGTAAAGATTTCCTCACGATGTTTTGCTTCACTGTCAACCGATACTGTTACCAGTTGAAACTAGTAAATATATGCGAATACCGAATAATTCCTTCGTACATGCCCAATTTCGAACCTGCGAAAATCGAATTGATACTGTACCGGTCAAACCACTCGACCTCCACGACTACGTGAGACGTCGAATACATATTTCACTATAAATAAAACAATCAGTCATCACATGTTATCGCATTCATAAGTATTATTCATATTATTCAAGTGTCCGTCAAATGTGAACTAACCTTATTACCCTTTTCCGGATTCAAATGTTGCAGATGTCTGTATAGATGTTCTGTATTTGCATGCAAATTAGTTTGATTCAATCGTCCCTTCTAAGGGGCAATTTGTAATTTGGTTATCCGTCAGCAAAATTATACAGCTCGTATCCTATTATGTATGTTCATCCTACTACTCCTATCATAATTTATGATAATTTCATGGCGCTTTGATATCTATAGTTCACCAAAGCCCTAGAAGCTGTTTAAGGATCATCACACATATGTTTTTTATGTTAATATTAAATTCTACATTAAATGTCCAAAATAACTATTCTATTTAATAAGCATTATTATTATATTTGTGAAAAAAGCGTCACAAAATCATTTTTAGTAGTATGTGAAGAATAAAAATTATTACAGTGAGAAGTTACCTTTAGAAGATATGCATATGCTATCAGGAATTATCGACAATCTTTAAAGGTTGCAATCCTAATCATAACTAGTATTATAAATGTGATTATTATCTATTTGTTACACTTTAAATTACTCATCTGATCATCACGAGTACAGAAATGGACGTACGGTATTTTTCAGTCAGAAATAATGTACTGTTCCCGAGGATTAGATCAAAATAAATAATAATAATTGAATAGGATAAATGCAAGGTGGATGAGTTGGCGAAAGGTGTCTGGGATAGTTTGTGACCCACGAATACCGTTCAACCTCAAGGGGAAGGTGTATAAAACTATAATAAGACCAGTCGTGTTATATTGATCCGAGTGCTGGGCTACGAAAGAGATGGATGAGAAAATATTACATGTGGCAGAGATGCGAATGTTAAGATGGATGTTTGGTGAAAGCAGAATGGATAAGATTAAGAATGAGTATATCAGAGAAAGTTTGAAAATAGCACCAGTGACAGAGAAGCTTATGAGTAATAGTTTGGCATGGTATGCGCATATTATGAGAAGTGATGAAAGTTATATAACAAGAAAAGTTTTGAGGTTGAAAGTGGACGGATATATGGGTAGAGGAAGACCGAAAAAGGTGTGGATGCATTGTGTGAAAAATGGTATGTGTATAGAAGGAGGCGCCAATACTGAGATGACATCTGACAGGGGAGAGTGGAAAAGGAAAACATGTTGTGCCGACCCTACTTAGGTGCGATAAGGGTAAGATGATACATTGTTACTTAAAATATAATCCAATGATTATTATAACAAAACTCATACTTGCTCCACATTTACAACTTGACCACCTATTGAACAATTTATTTATTAATAAATGTTCAAGTCACTGTTGTTATAGTACTAATTATATGAAATTGTGATATCTGCGATACGTTTGTAGCCAGTGTAGATACCAATATTACTGTAAATTATTGTAACTTTTTTGTACTGTAAGTTTTTAATGCAAACGCTTTGACTTGGAACATTAATATGTTATTATGATTATTTTATCATACCAGTATTTAAAGACTCCAAGGGTTACTCCTAAATACGTACATTTTACACTGAAGTTTTTATTACAACAGACGAAAAACTAAGTCGCAGTGCGGATAATACGCGGTGGCCGAGCGAGAAGTTGTTCCATTTCTCAAAGAACAGATAACGATTATTTATTTATTTTTATTGTGTAGAAAACTAATAATTATAAGCAAGTACTTCGAATACAAAAGAAAATAACACTTAATAGATCGAAGATGTTAATTAACCTTTTTCTACATTTCTGTTGTGATCTATAGATTAAATATATAGCAAGTTTTAAAAAAAGTGTGTGTATTTACGTACACACTTTAAAAGTTATACTTCTTTGGCGTAACAAGATAAAAATATTTTCCAAAATGTTATCTTTCGCCTTATTCTAAGTTTGTAGAAAAAACGACACTAATAATAGAAAAAAGGTATTTAATATATACACACTTTTTTTGAATAAAATGTTGACTATAGCTAACTTCAGGGTGTCGGTTTTTCGTGACGGTGTGCGCGTGCATTGTAAAAATTTACTTTCATCATTTTACCCCAACGCGCCAAAAGAGGTATAACTTCATAAACAGTATTTTAATTAAAAGATATTTTTAAAAAGTTGTCTAAATAAAGGAAAACAAAGAAAAGTTCCATTGAAAAAACAATGATATTTGATGTATAAGTAGATTTCTCGACATATATATATATATATATATGCATATATAAAATATCAGCGATATGTCAATGACAATAATAAATAATTTTATACAATTTACAAATTAATGTATAATTGAAAAACAAAACCTCATATTTAGCTATATGATAATATTTTTTCAACAATAATGGCGAAAACGGACAAGGAAAGGTAAGAAAATGCCAGTGAACCTCGTGACTCAAATTTGCAGGAAGAAATCGTCATGGCTATGACAGACATAAAACCAGAGCCTGTGGAGGTGCAATTCATGGATATGTCGTACACAAGCGCGTCATTTGAATCTTTACCACCAGTTATCGAAGAGTTAATTATCCACGTTTGTCATCTATACGAAGTTAGGAAGTTGAAGTGATACTGCAAAATAATACTAAGAAGGGTTGATATGAGGCGTGCGCGGTCGATCGTAAAAATTAAGTCAAATCGTATATCACAACATGACAAACATGTTGTACCGACCCTACGTAGGTGGGATAAGGGTAAGAAGATGGTGATAATGTATATATAATGAAAACAGCTCTTTTAAGACTCAATCACGCCAAAACTACAGCGATGGAATACTTATTAATATTTTTATACTTTATAAGTTTATAGGCGTTTGGCTATAATCTCATCTGATGTTAAATGACGGTGTGGTCTGGGATGGTAACCATGATAAACCTAGAAGTACTAGCTCTCAAACACAGCTGTCGGAACACACTCATAGGTGCTTGACGAAAGGTTGTCAACTCGAGGGTGGTAGCTAGGCCAGGTGGGCTTAGAAAAAACCTTAACACAATGATATAGTGTCATCACGATATTTTCCTTCATCAAAAGCTCCGGCTTATTCGCAAAGATTCGGACACCGCGTCGATCGGCGTAGGTTACACGTTAACCACAGAACCATTATCTCTAAATAATCGCCTTTAATGTTGAATGACATTAAGCTTATTAGATACAATGTCTTGAATTTGACGTCTTATTCAAGGCAAGATACTTAAAAAATATTAATTTTTTCTTTTAGACCATCATATACAACGGATCAAACGTCCCTTAGAGAAAGGGTTGAAAAGTTGTAATTAAAAAAAAAGTACTATAAATAGTCTAAAATTAGTTATAAATTCGAAATCGGAGCGAGTAGTACGTAATGACGGAATCGGCATAAGCAGCTGCTCGCTATTTCCCACCCCCAAGCCCAATGAGTTCATTACATTCCTAATTAAAATTTTACTCACTGGAACCGTACAAAACTAATTGAAAACACGTTCTTTATGAATCAATTTTCACGCTTCGTTATTATAATTTCGTTTCGGGAAAGTTTCCTTTTTTTACAAGAAGCTTAAGCGTTCGCTGTGGACGGGCATGTTTCGGTTTAATTTTCCACATCACTGCAAGTTCGTGGAAAGAAAATTCGTTATGATATTGAACAGTTGAACTCGATTCTGTCATAGTCTTTGCTTAGTATTACATGTATCTCTTTTAGATTTTCAGGTATTTTTTTTATTTATAGGTTTTTAGTGATTGACCACAATTTCACGTGATGTTACATAACACGTCTAGTGGAGGAGTGGCTCTCAAATACAGCTGTCGGAACACATATATAGGTGTTCGGCGGTAGATTTTCAACTTGAGACTAATAGCTAACCAGGGACGCTTAGAAAAACCCCTATCACCATACTATGGTTTCATAATGATGTTTTCCTTCACCGAAGGATCAGGTTCATTCGCGAGGATTCAAACCTACGTCTATCGACGCGGTGTTCAAACACGCTAATCACTGCTGAGACATATCACTGTTTAGATTTTTCTACCAGTCGTCAGGGACGAGTAATTTTGTGCGTCGGTCTTACAAACTACTAATTATTACGAAACCTGCCATTAAAAATGTTCTTAGAATACTACGCTCCATTAATAAAAAAAAATAAAACTCAAAAATTACGTTTTTCGAGTTTTCAATAAAAAGTAAATTAACGTTGGGAGAGAAATACGCCCAATTCAACAGCCACTTTAATACGATCAAAACTACGAAAATAGATGACTGTTGTGTTTATTTGAACTTGGGGGAAAAAAACGTAGTTTCTTAAGATAAGTGTTAATAAAGTGAAGTAAAATGAAATAAGCAGATGTTTTAATAGAAAGCAATTAGTTTATTTACTTTCATTTAGTTAAAAATGCAATAATTCAGATTTATGTTATTGTATGTACAAAAAAAAGTAATTTCTTCGTTCATATCGTAACTTAATTCAGTTTTATGCTAAATATCGTAGTACATTATGCTGTTATAAAAAAATGAATTAATCACCAACTTTTTTAAAATGCTCATTTAAACGTCTTTCTGTTACAGATTATAATACTTACTACAACAATCAAATAGCTATATAACTACAATTACACTACTTAAAATACTCAAATTTTAGCCGCATTTTCCCACAAAATTGAATTTTTGAGTTATCTCCGTCTTTAGTAAAGTACACGTTAGTTAACAATGTGGATTGGATGTAGTGACAGATGAAAAAATGACAGATTTTTTTTCGTTTATCTGTGGTAATATATATGGATATGCATTATATTTTTATGTAATCTAAATGTGTTTTTTCAAAGACTATTTGTTATTTAGAGGTATAAAGGTTAGGTTTAGGTTTAGGTTAAGTACATACCTACAAAATACACCGACATAAGCACAGGAAAGTGATATGACTGCACTTATTTTGTATCATCGAACTGTAGAACTCCTTCATGTTTACCGCAAAGAAAACGAATATGAA
Organism: Antheraea assamensis; assembly: GCA_035772565.1. Classification (NCBI taxonomy): domain Eukaryota; kingdom Metazoa; phylum Arthropoda; class Insecta; order Lepidoptera; family Saturniidae; genus Antheraea; species Antheraea assamensis. Next base: position 501,259 of record JAQQSE010000173.1, on the reverse strand, counting down.
GTCGGAAAAAGGTTTCACAGACAGTATCGGTCTTAGTGAGTAGTTCTAGTTAAGAACAAATCACAAGCGCAGAGTTGAAGCCGTTTATATTACGTATTCTGTTGCTGACCCATAGAAAGGGATCGTAGAATATTAATAAAAATGTAGACACGACCCGATATAAATAATATTATGTAAATAAGCACATTCCCCTCAACATAAAATACATAACTGGCCACATAAATAAAGCATGTTAATTCACTTCATTTGTTTAACAAACTTCAAGTGTGCGACAGAGATAACGCTATTAAGCCTGCAATGTGTAAAACAGCGATAGAAAACAATAGAGCTGAAAGGTGAGCTTACAGTTTGTGGACCACACAAAGGACTTGGAGTGCCAGGGCAAGTTGCGGGAAATTTTCCTCGATTTTGAGGTAATAATATCAATACATAAATTAATTGCACAGCGTTTATACGCCTTATTCAGTTATAATTGAATAAATGTTACATAGATAGATATATGTAAAATATTATTTCTTAGAAAAAAACCCTTGCAAATCGTTTTACTAAATGTATTTACCGATCATAAGACTATGAAGTAGACGTTTGGCATAGTAAAATAGTTAAATAAAAAGTTCATTTTCCATATATTTATGAAATCAACTTATTCGGGTATTAATTTTCCTGTTATAGCAAGACAGTGCGGAAAGCGAAGCGCCGGGAATAGGGGAGCTCGTCTGAACGGCCTGAATCCACTTCAGTCGCTCGCGGTAGCTTTGACGTAACGGTTGAGGCAACGTGAAATTGATTAAAACATCCGATACAATCGAATTAAATCAAACAATTCGATCAACAATTAAATTTAAACTGAGAACAATTCAAAATTCCCTCTTCCCTATTTATTAGTGAATGTATGAGACGGGTAATTTTTTAAAATGAAACTAGGTTTTGTGAGTGAACAGGATCGGACAGCAAAAATAGGATATTAATAAAAATAGGTTTGTTTTCACACCGTTGTTGGTGGAAAGGTGAGTTTATTCTGGGTCTTATTATTTATGGATGGCTTTTTTCTTCGCGTCCGGAGAGTAAAATTGCTTCGGGGCCGTGCGGCGCTAAGCGTAGAGTACGCTGAACACATAATGAGTTTTTCTCACTATTTAATGAGCATATTATTCTGAATAGTGTACAGAATATTTTTTTCCATCAAAAAAAAAAATCATCTCCGTGCTTAAGGAATTTAAAAAAAAATACGAAGTTTTATAGCATACAAAACTAACTTGAGCCCATCACATTGTCCTCATTACATAGTTGTATTATTTTTTCATTATAATTTCATTAAAAAGGCTACTTTTTTTTCGATTTTTGTTGTCTGTCTTTTTTATTGTAATTTTGTTTTATTACAATTTACCGATTCTAAATTATCTCGATTAAATGTTACTATTTACTGTTTAGACATTATAAGAAGCGTAATCATAATGGATGAGACTTCGAAAAGCTCTTTATGCGACAGTAAAATAGTCGTCAAAATTATCTTTGGCATTTCAGAGGTTAGCCAGACAAACAACAGACACTGTAATTTTATTTATATGCATAGACAGATAGACGTATAAGCCCGAATAAATAAAGATTGTTCAGTGATAACGTGTTCTAATACCTTGTCGATGGACTTTAGTACGATTTCTACGATGTATAACAGTGGATTAAAAACAAGGTTTGCGGAGTTTAAAATGTATTGCCAAGCCTTTAGGTAAATGTCACCATACCAAGTTAAAATTGTAATTAAACGGTTTTTTCGAACTGACTTATGCTATTAGCCTGGCGGACCTTCACAGCTTCACCGGACTACTGGGGCGAGCGCTTAAGGTGCTCAGCCGTTTGGCAACAAGCTCAAGTTGTGCCAAAGTTGCCGAACCTCATCTTAGGCTGTTGCCTAGGATGCAGCAACCAGAATCCTTCTAAACTAAACTATCTAAACTATTCATACATATAAGAATTCGTGAGACACTCAAGTGTACGAGCATGTGCACATCTCGAACTGAAACATTTACTTTGTATCTGTAAAACTCGGCTAAACTAAACAAGTTTTGAAATAAGGGGAATAAAATAAGACCCTTCCACCATATGTGCGTGTCTACCTACCTGTGTGTGTCCACCTTACTGTACACGTCTAAATGTACACGTATGTGTGGACGATCTGTGTTATGCCTATCAAACGTTTATTTATATCTCGTTTTTATTTATTAATGTTACTCCTTTTATATATATATATATATATAATAGGTGAAGATAAAAGAGTTCCGTACATTTTTTCTTCTATGTTTTAGAACCAAGTTTCTTATTTTTTTTAATTATTTATATATAATTTAATTAATTATTTGTGATGGGTTCAATTTTTTTTTCTACTTGAATACACTATTGGCCGGATGGGCCTTCACAGCTTCACTGGACTAAGAGTTGCGTGGAAGAAAACTTTCATTTTTTAAAGTTACTAAAGGCAATGAGACCAAAGCGAATGTGAAAATAAAAAAAAGGTTACAAACACATTAACAAAAATAATTGTTTCATTATCCTTGTACATTCATGCGCTTATTATATGTTGCATTTTATACAAAAGTTGGAGGTTTTGATGACCAGTTCGATTCCCAGGTCGAATGTCGAGACGGTGCCACGATTCGTGCCTGTACCTTGAGGATGAAAGATTGCCTCATTTATCGTTGCTAAGGTACATATTTGTCTAAGCAATTGCGCATTTTACGGACATGGTCATAAAATTGGTTATTTCATTGGGTTCATAATTACAACGCGTCCTTTGTATTATTTATATATAAGGAGATGTGCCAATGCAATTTTGTTTCATTGGTGTTGTTACATTTTAATTATGTAGGCGCCCTTATATACCAGGCTGCCATAAATCGAAATATAGTTAAAGCTACATGACACCAATCAAAAGCGCTTCATACGAATTTTGTTTGATTACTCCATACATTTTATGACGTTGTATGTTCTATATACGTTTTCATAGCAGCTATAGCAATAGATTTCAATCAATCATTCTTTGAATTTTTGAAGTTGGTACTTCTGTGGGCGCATTGAATAGTGAACTAAAGGGAACCGTCATAAAGGTCCCAGACATAATTAACTGCGTTTAATGTCTATCGTTCCCATAATTTTATTTTATTATTATTATTGCTATAATAATATGACATATGGTTTGTATATAATCAATATAATATTACAAGTATAAAATATATGTGCATATTTAGATATTACTATTATTTATTTGCAACCAATTATTGATAAATCTGTATCATTTCATTCATTTATAAAATGTTCACTTCTATCGTATGCGCATAAAGCACACACCCATTTTTTTCATAATAACTATCAATATATTAAAAAAAATATTTTTTTATTAACAGTTTTCTGATATAAAATTAAGTTTAAAAAATTAAGTTTAAATTACATTTTAGCTTTACAATAAAGATTAACATGGATAATGACTCATTCAAGAATACGTTAGTGTTACCAGGCGTACATAATGTTCTTAGAAGTTCAAAGCGTTCAAACGTACTCTTAAATTATGTAAGCGTTAATATTTACAAGTGTAATCTTGGCCTTATGAATATGAATTCAAATTGGAGTTTCAGTAATATGCTTAATCTCCTAAGGGTAAACTTTCTGATATTTATTATACTCTAGTACATGCGATAAATAAACAAACTTATTTTTTGGATGTCCATTGTTAAAAACTTAAACCAATAAAAATATATTGAACTTTGTGAAACAGTTTAACTTTGCGCGTAATTAGTGTGCACACGCGGAGGAAGTAAAACTTTTTAGCTTATATGTTTTTAAATTATATAATAAAGTTTTATTTTCAATTAATTTTGTAATTTAATCTTGTAATTTAACACATTTATTATTATCATTATTGGTATAAACTATACTTCAAAAAAATCGTCTATTTCAGTTATGCTTATGGGTGTTTCAGTACATAATTTTGTTATCAAAGGCATCAATTCAAGCGTGTAATATATATTTATATGGTAACAAAACTAAAAAAAAAAATGCACTCAATATCACCTCAAAATCTTGAAAAGAACTGCATCATTCGTTGTATACAATCTATTTCATAGAAATTAACCCCTGGACTGTCCAAAACCATATAGGTTTAAGTTCCATACAAACGAATGTAGACCTTATGAGGCACAGGTGAACAGACTGTTGGCAGTATACACTTAATAAAAATACCTAATTTATTACAAAACTTTGGAAAATAACAAATTATGTATTGTAAAATTACATTTTTATGTAAAATTATTTTTTTCGTTATTACGAACTTTTTTATTAAACCATGAAATTGACAATTTACGATGTAGTAAAATAAACAAAAAAAATGGAAAACATAATCCGTCATTTTGAGATCTGGGTCTTAAATCAGCCGCGGGGTTAAAAATACTTATTACCAATTGTTCCCCAATTAATTTATTAGATGTTCCATGTTTATTACATTTATTATTGACATAAATTATTACATATAAAAATTCTAGTTTCATTGAATAGTAAAATAAAATATTGCTCAAAATACAACAAATATCTTATTTCTTTATGTATGGCTCTTAAGTACAGCTGCTGCAACATACCTATAGGTACTCAGCGACAGATTTTCAATTTGAGAGTGGTGGCCAGCCAACGCAGGCCAAGAAAAGCTCTACCACCTTGCTATGGTGTCATCACGGTCACAGTATTTTATACTGTTTCATTATAGTAATAACCCGCCTTACACCATCCCGATTTACGCAAATCCGAAGTTAAATGACTTTTGAATATTTCCAATAAAGATTAAATGAGGATTTCAAATTTCACAGAGATCCCGCTTCAATTGAAAAAGGGTTAACGTTGTATACAACATAAACTCCAATGAAAAATGCATTAAGCTACAAAATAATGTATTAAAAACATATTAGCGTAAAATTGGATAGTTTGGGTACGAGGTAAATTTTTTATCTGCCTTTTTATACTTTAGGTTTTAGCGTTTGGCCACAATCTCAACTAATGTTCAATGACGGTATTGTTTAAAATGGAAAATACGCTAAAGCTAGAACAGGACTGGCACTCAACTGCTGTTGCTGGAAAATACCCATAGGTGATTGGCTACAGTTTTTCAATTTGAGAGTGGTAGCTAACCAGGGCGAGCTTAGAAAAAGCCCTAACACCATGCTATGGTTTCATCGCCATATTTCCCTCCACCGAAAACACCGGTTCATTCGCATGGATTGGAATCTACGTCATATGATGCGGGTGTACGAACCCGTTACAAACTGAGCGATCATCGCTTCAAAGAGAATGATTTTAAATATGGGGTCTTCCTCCCTAGTTTCATGTAGTAATTTATAAATATGGTTTTCCCCTTCCTCCGTGTCACCAAGCAGATATTTGAAGACCTCTCTCTCCTCCTCTGATGGTATATATTTGATATTATTTAAGGTTTCATCGCACATTTCTTAAAGTCACTGTATTCTTCAATTTTGGTTCAAATTAATCAAGATTTATGTATACTGTGCGTTTCGAATAATTACATAATGGCGTCGACACCTCTCACTACTTATGAAAATTGTATTGCCAGTAACAAATATTTTTTTATCTTTATCATAAACGAAATGCTCGCCCGCCTTCGCAAAGATGCATTAAAGAAGAAAACGAGATCAAGATTTACAGTCCGACCATACAATAAACTAAAATGGCAACTGAACAACTAAACGTCAATTCTGACAATATTTTTGAAATTTTCTATCTCACTCACTCACTTTTTATGACGGTTTTTAATCCAATTTTTTCATTTTCCCCGTGTGATTTTTCAAACATCTTTTTTTTATCCAATCTTGTCCTGACAATTATAAGCATACCACAAATATATTGCAACCTTTCTGAAGTGATTCTGAAGTGACAATTGTTTTTTATTTATTTCATATTTTAGATAAAGATGGCGAATGAAGATAGACATGCATTCATTATTCAAGCGGCGATCATTTTGTGTCAATTATAGATTAACATCTTATTAAATACGCTTCCTACTACTAATAATAAGGTTTTAATAAAATAATTACACATAATTGCTAAAATTAAAATGTATAAGTATTTATAAATCACCTCTAGGTACATATTATAAAGGCTGCAACCCACAAAGCCCCAATAATGTGATGTATCGACTTGCCCATAAAGATTATGCAAATGATGTCGCCCGAGGCAAATATTTATGATTTTTTACGTGATTCATGCCTTTGGTCGACCGCATTTTGTATTCTGATAGATGAGCGGCCTTTTAAAAGATATTTTCCATACGAGCTGGGTTATATTCTTTACGCTTCATATGATACTATGCGATAGAGTTATGAAACAGCTGTGACCATCGATGTAGCATAAGTCATCATCGTCACACTATCGTACAAATTAAAGTAAAAAGTTTTTGGCAACACAGAACAATTTTTTGTGTTATCCATAAATAATTGTCCTAAGTTTGAGTGTACTTTGTCAGGTAATACCTCTGCGAAACAGGACTTGATCCCTGATATGAGAACTCTTAAAAAAAGAAAAAGTTAGAAACCCTCTTCAGTTATAAACTAGGTTTTGAATGAAGTTTTAATTGCGTTAAATTTCCGCTCTACTTTTTAGGGACTTATTAGGGTTGAATTAACTTGTAGCCTAGGACCTCTTTATATGTACGGGTTGTAAAATAATTACTCAAACCCAATTAGTAGTCCCTAAAATTAGCGTATGTAAACTTTAGGAATAGGAACTTTAGGATACTCATAAAGTAAATGAGACCAAATCTTCTCTTTAGTACGACCATGTAATGAAATAAAATGGGAACTGAAGGACTGGACTAATATTATTTGTCTCATAGACTGTTTTAAATGGAGATTTTTTAACCGATGTATTTTACCTTGTCGTACGATTGTTCAAATATCTTCTGTCATACAAACCTTACCTTGATAATTACAAACAACAAAAAATGAATCAGGCAAATAGTAGCAGTCGTTCTGAAGTGATGTGCTGGCATATATTCAGCAATTGCTTTTTATTTATGTTGATAACAGATACATACCGATATGGAGGATAAATAAATATATTTAATAGATTCTATGATAGGCGCATATCAAGGCAACAATGACGGGATAGTATTAAAAGTACGATGTGGTTATAGATGACACTATTTTTAATGCTTTAATCGTTCCATTGATGAAGGTTAATAGCAAATTCCTATCAATGTTACAAATGGCAATGTGAGTTGGTTTGAGTATTATGCTTCTAAGTCACAACTTCTGAACTGATCAACACAAAATTTTGCATAAAAAAATGGATATACTTATTTTATCTAGAAAAAATACTGTTCCCGTAGGGTATGTCAAATCTACAGAAACGTGAACGAAGCCACTAGCAGATGCTCTTTAATAACAAAAGCAACTACTCAAACAGTTGGTACAAAAATAATGAATGAATATAAATACGGAATATCTGCAATACCACAGCTGAACGATCAAAGTTAGAATTATCTTACCTAGCCGTTGAACATTTTTAAGGTGTCCAATTAATAGTAGACCAGCCAAATAGAAATTAAATATGTATGGTATTGCCTGATTATTAATAAACCATAGTATATTATTACTGTATTGCAAATAAATGAGGTGGTTGTAAGGCAACTCAATTCACAATATTTTAATTCATATTATTGTACAATACTGTTTTTTGTAATATACAATTTATCTTTGTGGCTTGATGGCTACTGGCTCGCTGACTTATCTCACTCGTACAATCGTAACCCGTAGATACGTTCTATGTTAATCGTTGCCTATGATGTCCTTTCTCGAAGCACTCTCTATCTCTCGATCTGTTTCTATTGTGTAACCGTTCCACTGAATTTTCTTTTATGATTATTCCGTCGATCTCCCTTGTGTGGCAGTTTCTGTCGATCTCTCCTTTATCACTGTTCCGTTGATCTTTCTTGTGTGTCTGTTTCTGTCATCCTTTTTTTTAGACCACTGTTCCGTCTATTTCTCCTGTGTGACTGTTTTTGTGGATCTAATTTGTATCATATATAGCATATCCCATCTCGTAAAATATCTAAAGACATTAAGATAAAGAGTTCGTTAGTTAGTAGTTAGAGATCGTTAGTACACGCTTAATTTTATTGTTCATGTAACCTTTACGTTAAGGATGCTTACTCAAAATCACGTAAATTGTTTGTTCTGTTATAGTTAATGCAAACTATGTGGTTTGGTAAATAAAGTCTCCAACACAAATAATACAACGGCGAAAGCTAAGGTAACTGGATTTAAATCACCTGATCCTGCATTTAAAACGAAGGCCGTAGAGCAAACGGTTAGCGGAAGCCGAGTAAGGACTTTAATACCTCTTATAATTTACCCAATGAGATACTATACTAGTAACTATAGTTTATAATTATATATATGTATATGTCACATGCGTTGGTTGCTGTCCTGTTTTTTTTTTGGAGTGTACTGTGCTTAGTATTATATATTGTCCCTTAACTATTGAAAAATTCACTGAAATGTGTACGCATTGTACAATATCGATACTGAAATACACAATGCAGTTCGTTACGTTAAAAATGTACAACAAACAATTGGCATATATTGTGTTATTTCTGTGTTTTTTGAATGAAAATGTCGATGAAGAAAAATTTTTATGAACTGGGAATAACATAAAAGTATTTTTATTTAATCTACATTTTGTTAAGGCTTTGTATCATGTACTTTGTATACCCGACTGAATATGATTTTGTTCAGAAGATTGAATAGAATAAACACTAGTAACTCACCGCGGCATCAAACATGTAAAATGTACTAGGGGCGCTCACCTTTTTTTCAGAATAAATAAGCAAATGTACTAAGACTGGTCAAAAATGACTTAATAGTTTTTCAGAATACTCTGCCTTAGCTTCAATACACTTTTTCATACCAAATAAACTAATTTCGACAAAGTTTATACCACTCCTCTGTGGTATAAGTTTATCTCAAAAACATGCTTTCTAAATTAATCAACAGCTTCTTCTGCTGTTGAAAATCGTTGACCGTCTTAATTTTTGATTAATTGAAAACAGGAAAATGTGGCATGGTGCCAGGTCGAAAATGTATGCATTACCCACAATATTGAAGTTCTTCCTTTTCAAAAATTCGTTTCCCTATCTGGCCGTGTGAGAATCGTCATCGTCTTGGTGCGATAGAATACGGCGTGTTTGGTTATTTTTACGGAGTTTGTCAATAATTTCTGGTAAACAAATGGTCGTGTACCGTAACGATTGACGCTATTTACTATACAACGATCTTTTGAAGCCACAGTAGCCATGTAGCCAGTTTTATTAAGAAAAACTAGCTGCCCGTCTCGGCTTTGTATATAATTACTAACGAAGAAAATGATACCACAACTTCCCTTTACAGTACGGCCATGTAATGACAAAACGGCAACTGAACAACTGAATGTCAATCTGTCAATATTTTAGAAAGTCTTCTGTCTCAATCCCTCACTTATTTTTTTACATAAAGATTTTTTACCCAAATTTGAAAATTTTCCGTAGAATTATTCAAACAATTTCCTTCATACAAATCTTTTCCTGACAATTACAAACAACAAAAAAATTAATTAGTCACATATGTGTAGCCGTTCTCTAAAAATGTGCGTACATACATTTGACAATTGAATTTAATTTTAAATTCATGGTAACGTTGATAAATTCAAAATTTAAAATGACGACAAATGATAAATATATGTAACAAATTATAATTTCGAGTTAATGAGTTCCATTTTCAAATGTCGTAATTAGTCTTTAAATAGTCTTAACATAAATGGTCAGTTCCGGAAATTTTTAGTGTAAAGTTATGGTACTTGTTCCTACACTTACTCAATTGAAGTAAGAGTAAAAAAAAGAGGAATAACCTTTTACCCGAAAAGTCTAGGGCATTTACCCAAAAATACCCAAAGTTAATACATGTGCGATATTAACCATAGCAAATATTACCTGCCCATCTACGTAATGAGGCAGTATGAATAATAAATTAGGTAGATGGGATCGACGAACTTGAAATGTTTGTCTAATGAAATTATTCAAATGATTATTGTTGCCCGTATTTGAGATCATATACAATGCACCGTGGAAATAAATCTTGATGCAGACTCGAGCCAATAATAATTAGCTGAAGAGATGACTAAAACTTTTTCAAATGTTAAGATAAAATTTGCGCCTTTTTAGCCATGATAGAGCTTTTTCTAAGGCCACCTGGCTATCTACCACGCCCAAGTTGAAAATGTACCTCTAAGCACCTACATGTGTGTTCCAGCAATTGCACCTGAGAACCGGTTTTTGGATTTCACTGTCATCATCATCAGACTGTTAGAGACCCACTGCAGGGCCATATGTCTCTTCCCGAATCAGGAGAAGGGCATAATCACTACATCAGCCCACGACGTATTGGCGATTTCATACTTTGAGATATCCACAGTTCTATATGTTTCTGACATACGGTGGTACTACAAGAAAATTTCTCAGGTTCAGGTTTCCTCACGATGTTTTCCTTCACCATTAACCGATATTGGTAGCACACCAATTAAAATGAGTAAATGTACGTGAATATCGAAAAATTCATTGATACATGTCAGGGTTCGAACCTGGGAACAACGTATTTTTATACCACCGGTAAAACCACTACACCAACACGACTATTCACCATTATTCCACTGTGTTTATGACAATTTTAGGTATTTAAAATTGCTCAATAGTATTTGTAACATGTTCTCTATCAAAGCCTATAAACAAGCGAGAGATGTAATCCTAAAATTGTTATGCCAATCAATTTATGGGATTAATTAATGGAACAAACAATTGGACGGGTTTCGCGTAATAGAAGCTTTTGAATAAACTACAATTCGGAATGATTGCGGACACAAACGAATCGTTTGTGGTGTTTTGTAATTTATTATGCTAAACAATTTTGTTATTTCGGTCTCTGATAGCGTTTCGCTAGAATCTCATAATATAGGGACTAAACAACATTTGCATGAACGAGTAGGAACAAACCACTAATATAGCTGGTATCATATTTATTTTTTTATGAAATGATTTCATTATTTTCTCTTACATAACTTTTGTAATTATGTTTGTAATTGTCTCTTCTATTTTTTTAGTACCAGACATTGTGCATTAATATAAACACAGCGTATAATTTTTGTTTGTCCGGGTTAATCTCTAAAATGGCTGAACTGAATTTATCTAGGTCTTTACTGAAAAATAAAAAAAAATCGTAGTATTGTTAGGCTCCATACAAATATACTCTTCGATAGAAACTAAGTAGTAATGGGTACAAACCAATAAATATACTAATCTGAAATGACCAAAAGAGTGGGTTTGAGCATTGAATCCAGTTAAAATGCCTAGTTTCCAAGAAACAATTAAGTAATTTTTAAGTAAACAAAGACGCTGGCACCAACAATATGATCATGAAATATAAAATAAGAACCTGCTACTACTAACAGATATATTTAAATATCCACATTATGGACTCTACGGCAAAATTTAAAGATCGGTGAGACGTTTTTCAGATATAGTTCAATTGGTGGATGACAGATTCAAAAGATCTGGTTCCTTTGATTATAAGAGATCACTCATCTTATTTAGAAGACTTGTAATGCAAAGTCTTTGATTATATACGCAAATATACAATCAAAGTATTAAGTATGCGGATATAAAACACTTTAGTATTGATTATTTGGGTACTATTTTTCATCTTCGAGTATATAAATGTAATGATATATATCTAAGGTTGTGCGCGCATCACGTAAAAACTACTGGTTAGATTTGGATCAATTTAATTGAATTGACTACTTAGATACTTAATCTTTATATACAGAAATATCACGATAATTTAATATAGTATAAATTATTAAACTTTTTGGTGCATGCCAGGGTTCGAACCCGCGGATATTGGATTGATATTCCATCGGTCAAACAAACAAGAGCACCACGACTGCCTTTAAATACTGTTATATTTTTAGTTAACGTGAAAAAGTCTTTAGGGTACACCTTCCGGACAGTGGACGAAAGTGAATCAATCACGCTCAGGTCGGCGACGCACTGAATCAGGTATACCCGGCTCCAGTCGTCATCGACCACGTTCACTGTCTTACCATGAACAGCTGCCAATAGACTGTAGCTCAAGAAATTACAAAGAGGTGAATACTGTTGTTATTGAATTGAACTGTAGATGAAACATCAGGTACGACGTGGATACTTTATGATTGAACTAGCTGATACTCGCGACTTTGTCTGCGTAATTTTTTATTAAAAAAAAATATTTATGAACAGGAAAAATACATAGGCATCACACCGCTTGTCCTTCTTCTCAGCAAGCAGCTCCTACAGCAAGAAAATACACATCGTCGAACGCGTAGTGCTTATAAAAAAAATATATAATTATAAAACAGTTATTTTTCTAAACATTAGTAACATTTTATTAAATTTAAGCTATCGTGATATTTTTATATAAGGACCTAGTAGTAGTATAAGAAGAATAACCAAGAAGTAAAACTAGAAAAGAATGACCGAAATCTACATTCTAGTAGTTTTTGAGTGCAGTGCGCACAACGGCAGACCCCTATTATCTTATTTCTATAGATAGGTGAACTCTTTGGTTCGTACACCGGTGGTTTTAATGCCACAAGGAATACTTATTTCTTCATGAAAATATTCTTCTAGGACCCCAGGTCAATAGAATGCAGATCTTTGTTAAGGGATCATAAGAGTTTTGCTGTAAGCAGAATAAAGATCATGACCGCGAGTCGTTTGAAATGTAAATAGTTCCTTGAGATATTGGAAAGATGGAGAGTCACATAAAATACCATAGAAAAAATGTAATATATATGCATTCCGGCGAGAACGAACATAAAGCCAGATTAGTTGTGAATGAAATTGAGATATGTGATCATACTTGTTCAACCGAAAAATAAAACAAATATACAAATTTTGCAGACGATTGAGTTTATTGAGCAACTACTCTATTGAATCAGCATACGTCATATCTGGGTAGTCTATAAACAAGGATTTGGATGGAGTCGTTTTATTTAATGCAAGAAAAGTACCCATTATATTTTCTAAACGTTTGATACGTTCACTATTATTCTCAACATGAGTAAAAGAATACGATTCTTAGTTAAACCATCAAATGAAGTACTTCTATATTTTTAGCCTAAGTTAGCTTGCAATTTTAAATCTAGTCTAGCGAGAAAGGTGAACGGTGAAAATTGCTATTAAGCTTTTACATTGAGTGGATTGCACAAGGTGGGATAGTGGAGTAGGTAAGCTTCTCAAGTTATTGGATTTCATATTTTATTATAACTTTATACTTGCAATTTAACTAGATATACTAACTATTAACTACGAAATTGCATTCAATTAGAAATTATTTGTTTTGTTTGGTTTTTTTTTTTATTATATTGTCGGATCCTTGATTAATCTTTTTTTATATACTTTATAGGTTAGCATTTGATCACAATTTCATCTGATGTTAAATGATGATGTGGTCTAAAGATGATTGTCACGCTAAACCTAGAGGGAGATTGGCTCTCAAGTGCAGCTGCCGGAACACACCAACAGGTGCTTGGCGACAGATTTTGAACATGAGGGTGGTAGCTAGCCAGACGGACTTAGAAGAAGCCCTACCACCATATAGTTTCACGATGTTTTCCTTCACCGAAAGCTCCGACTCAGTTGCTAGGATTCGAAACTTAATAAAAAGTCGAGATGAGGCCAAGTTAAACCGATTCACACTTCTTTTGAAGACCAAAACAAGACAAAAGCCACTATATTGTATGAGTCGGACAAAACAGACACGGATAAGGTGTAGTCAATGAATGGCATTCCGGTTCGCATTATAAACGAAAATTAAAATGCGCTTCATGAAGGGCAGTGCGCTGAGATGAAACGAGAGTGGGGTTGGTTGATGCAGTTCTTGCATACATTTAGTTAAGTGCAGTCGATAGAACAATGCAACACAAGTGACTTAAATTGAAAATGCAAAGTAAGTCTAAGGAAGTAAGTTATCATCTTCTAGTTTACTTGTTTCTCAATATATTCGTTAATAAATGTAAAGCTTATGCATAGGATTTTTGCATTTGTCAGCGATACATTATCTATGATCCTTTTAGCTTGACGATTGACAGAGTTCAATGCAGCCAACTAATATTTGATTAAAGGAGATATTGAGAAACAAACTAAACTAGAAGATGGTAACAACATATACTTTATTTGCCTTACTTTATTAAGTGTAAACATATAAGTAAGTAAATAAACAATCAAAGATTAATGAGCAGGGTAAACTCCACTTTATCACTTACGTTAAAGCATTAACTACAAACTTCTACTCCATGTGGGTTTACGGAATCGGCAAACTAAACGTATCGTCTCCCGAAAAATTGGTTTCATTTCGCGCAAAGCAGTTTGCTTCCCTGGCGATTTGATTTTATTACGGCATCTGAAATTTCATCGTATAAGCCCGCAAACCGAACAGCTTGTTGGAACGTGTATTTGTGTAAATACGATTCAACTGTAATAAGGAAAAGGGGAAGGTATCGTTGTGGGACTGTGATTTTCTGTAATGTTCCGTAAAAGAAATAAAGTGACAACTGATTATTTTTATACGTGTATTTGATCAATAGCGCTGAGTAGGGTGATAATAAATCAAAACTAACACATAGAGCTGATGGGCCCACGGTAAGGCTTGTCAACATGTGTGCAACACCATTGACTATTTTATTTTTAGAACGAAGTTCCTAATCGTACGTTTCGGATGGGGGCTAGGCGAAAAAAAGTGTAAAATTTTTCTTCGTGACAACAATAGAATGTCTTTAACAATTTGTTATCCATTGCGTGAGAATTATGCATTAGATTATTATTTGTTGTGCATAATGATCACCTCTAACTCTAAATTGATGAGATTCTCATTCCAATTTTTATCACCAAGAACACGGAAACAAAAATCAAGATGAGGAATTTTAAAAATGACCGTAAAAAAGCTAATATTGTACAAGCGCGTTCAGTCCTGAGCCTTTTCTGAGCATTTAAATAAAGGGTTGTTGTAGTAAAAAATTTTTTCGTTTAATTTTCTTATCTTCGAAGAAACTGTTTTTTGAAAAGTATAATTTTAGACATGTATAATTTCTGACAAATATGTAAGAATTTTTAGGGGCCAAAAGTATTCGCTTAACTATGAACATCTTAGCTTATGTATCGAAGATATTATATCAATAATACGAGTTTTAACGAAGCAACTTGTAGTCGCTTTCCTTCTGCAGATAATTGTTATAGGGTGCAATTAACTAAGTTACTTCGATTTGAAGATGTAATTTACCGCGCGTCGCTCGCTCCTGAACCGCATTAGTTCGCCATGCGACTATATAATACGCGAAGTGTCTAGACACGTTTAATATTAAGTTTTGCTGCAGTAATTGGGATTCCAAAGTCGTGGTTTCTCAATGAGAAATGTGAAATTACTAAAGTTAAAATAGTCATTAATATCGATAGTAGATTTTAAAGTGTAAATATAGCTGTGAACTATACAATTTTATATCTAAATGTTTATTGCATGGTTTGTTACACACTATTTATTACCTAAATTATGAGCCCAAATGAGGATCCATAAAGGCCTAAATACATAATCATGTTGACGAAATGATTTAGTTTGATTAAGATATGTTTTGCATGTGACTGTGAACATATACTAAACTGTAACCAGAGAATACACCAAAGATAAAAAATATAGTGGTCGTCCATTGGTAAAAATGCGAGCATAATTCATTAATTTTTAAACAATATTATTAAGTTTTTTTTTACTAAAAATATATATAAGTATTGTAAACATAAGGAGCGTGAAGTATGACGAATAGAAAATTATAAATGAAGGTTTGACTTGTCGAGGGTAAGGTCGTTAATATTGTGTGAATATTTAAATATTACTTATTTACTTTACTTATTTATTAAATTTTAAATATTACTTAGATACATTTTCATGGCGATCGGTTAAACAGTACACAAATCGATGTGTTTCAACGCATTCTAGTCGCGAGTTGTAGTAAAATTAACCTTATCCTATAACCTAATCCGCGAAATAACACGCAAGTGTGTCGAACTTCATGGTCAACAATGAAATGATTTTAGATTTCATTAATCTACACAAATATACACAAATCTAAAACTTGGTGCTTCGAATTTTTGCGACACAGACGACGCCGCTAATCGTAGTTAGTCGTAAATAAATCATAAAGTCACTCGTAGACTGCTCGTTTGCAAGCATTAATTAATTTAAGACCGCGGCCCAGCGGGTTGGGGATTAAACACAGGGAAATTTAATTAGAAAGGCTTATACTGTGGCTTGGGTTACAGCCGCAGTCTTTTTTAATATAAATAATCGGTTTTCAGACGAGACAAAGATTTCAACTTATATGATAACGGTTTTTACATTTTTCGTAGGTAAAAATATACCATGTACTAATATAATAAGGAATACATAAATAGACTAAATGTGCTGCATTCGAAAAAAGCACTGCCGGAATGAAACACTGGTTAATCAACTATATTCCTGCGCGAAAAGTGTATTTGGAAACCTTCATACGATACACAAGACATTCAAACGAAGTCCTCAGGGGTGACAATGTAATGTTATTGGCATTAGGGATGCAGTTTTTTGAGGTTTGTTATTCATATCATACTTACTACACTTAGATTGAGGTCTGTCTCTACATAAATTAACCATAAGTAGTGAAAATGTTTAATTATATTTGTGTGAAAGAGAGAAAAAGCATTTTTCGATGTTATACATGGTAAGAATCACGCACGCTGAAATATACAGTTGTCTATATAAATTAGTACGTTAAAAATTTGGCGTTTATTTGGTCAATTTGAAAAGCTAGTATCAAAAATCCGAATTTCAAAAACGATCATTCTTTAGAAGCTCATAAAATGAGGAATAAACATTATACAAATAAAAAAATGTGTTCATACTTACCAGAACGTAATCAGGCCAAATCTGAACGAATTTCAGAGTCTCACTTATTTTCCGTTGTCCGCTTCACGTAAATTGTCTTAAATATAAAATTGCAGTATTACTTTTTAAGAATGATTATTTTCAGACAGTGTTTGAGAAACAGCTATGTAACAAATTATCATTCATACCTTATAACTAAAATTAAATTAAGCCCCTTATTGAAATAGGAAAAAAAGGTCTGACAATAATAAAATAACAATGAATGATGAATTCAAAATGATGAAATCAATTTTAGATACCACTCTAGTGAACATCAAAAAACTAGTTATTGGTTTCATAGTTATTTAACGGCTCGTTGTGTATTCAGGACGCATTGACAGTTAAACGCCGTATATCTTATGGAATCCTTTAATGAATCTATAACCATTGGTAGCTTAACCGAAGACTTCAGAAAACGGGCATTAATTTAATATTGATGTGAAATTAAAAAAATAAAAGTCAGTCGATTTAATATTGAAAGTACGATCTGTCTACTTTTCAGTGTATTACGCCGTCATAATCATATCACTAAGACAAAAACTCAGAAACATCTTCTTTGCGCGTCTTTTAAAGAACAACTTAACAAAATAAAGTGGAAGAAGAATATTCGATAGATGTATGTTACTGGCTTCATATTTTCACTTTCATAAAGAACATTCTCTTATATGTTATGCAAATAAAGTTCCGTTGAAGCTCCAATTATGTCAAAACTACTCAGTGTATCGGCACAGAACCGTTTTACTTACAATATAATTGCATAGCCCTATGATCATTCGATGGGGTATTTTTCGTAGCTGATTCTAAGGCACTCATTATTTTTGTATTAGAATGACCTTTTGGCATTTAATGCCCTACAAAACGGGCGGGTATCACTTAGTTTATTTATATTTATGTATATCGAAGCTTAGGACACAAAATTAATTTAGTTCACTTATATATATGAACTATTACTATATATCTCTCTAACTACTACTATATCTAATAACCCTATAATATGGTGCCGCGAACAAATCATTTCACGTTTTTAACAACAAGAGAACATAGTTGTTTGACAGAATCTGAAGGGGCTGATGGGACCGTGTAAATAGGTCCCACCAGGAAGGGTGCGGTGAAAAATAAAAGGTATAAAAAAATGCGAAAGGAACAGCGAGAGCGTAAAGCGGTAGGTGGTCTTGCCTATAAATAAATATAATAACAAAGACCCCAAATAAAAAGCGTGCACTAACCTGCAAACTCAGCACCTAGTACGGAGCAGCGGCGTCTCAGGATCTCACTCTTAAGATATCTGTAGAAGCTGTGCAATGATAATAGCGGATTTTCTTGCGAAAGCGTTTCGACGTCCACTGCGTATAAAACACTGATGTTGCAGTTGTTAGGAGTATAATTTTCTCCTTTAAATTTTGCGTTGCCCAAAGCGAAATATATATATGTATATATGGTATATAGCTGCGGTGTCAATAATTTGTTATAATTCTAATTGTAAAGCGGAAACATTTATATGCGGTATATAGCTGCGGTGACAATAATTTGTTATAATTCTAATTGTAAAGCGGAAACATTTATATGCGGTATATAGCTGCGGTGACAATTTATATTAATTTAATATTAATGCGGTTATGTGGTTGCGGTGACAAGAAATTATTTTCTAATTGTGACATATTCTCAAATTTTCTCTTCTTTTTTCGTCGAAATGACAGCGTTACAAAAGCGTCTGCATGCTCCGTACTCGATCAATGAGATGCAGGCCAGAAACACATCTCATTATCTGGAGCGCAGTCATTATATTTATTTAAGGGCGATCCATGCTCCCCGCGTTGAAAGTTCAAAGAACTTTCAAAGAATTATGAAGGTATAACAAGAAGATTAATAAAAGGGAAAAAGGAGAAGAAAATATATATCTAAATAAAGTAATATATTAAGTTAAGCGGTTATCATTACAATATCTTAGTAATAATTTATTAATTCAGTAGCGGAAATACTTTGACGATATAGCGTTTGAAAACTATCGAATTTCGTTTTTACCGTCGCTATTCTAACTGTACGATCAGCAACGGGATAAACAGCGATTATTATACCAATGGGTCAACTTAAAGGTGGAGAATTTTTCTGTCCAGCAAGTACGATAGTTTCAACTATAACTATTTCATCTGCCTTTGCGTTGATCAAAATAATCAGCAGCAGTTAAATATGATAGTGGCGTTGGCCTAAAAAGTGTGCGGGTGCTGTGATTTTGTAGTGCGGTTCATATGATGATAATAAATTAAAGAGGCGAGAGTTTATAGCTGGCAATTCATAGCGTGAAAATATTTTAAAGCGTTATATGAAGCGTTGATCAAGAGAAATCTTTGCATTAGCGGAAAAATATTTTATAATAAGGTCGGGAGTAATTTACCCAACATATACATATATGTCTTTATTATTCAACATATTGTCGTTGGTATATAGTATATAGTATACATATAGTATATGTATTTAAGCGATTAAAAGAAAGTAAATTAAAATAAGCTAGTTATTACAAATGAAGTATACTAAAGCGGATTTCAAGATAGAACTACCACTAGAAGGTTCCACTGACATGCTTTGAAGGTTTGCCTTCTGTGTCAAATTTAATAATTCTATGATGCGTGTATGTATTACTCCTTGGTAATATTGGCGTATTGTGAAATTTAGGCTGGTATTTATAATATTTCAGAAAAGCGTATCGTTCTTCTTCAGTACAAGTAACAGATGAAGAAGAAATATTTTTGCTCACCGATTTTTCAGACGATAATGGCTGCGTCTTTGGTAATATCTTTGATTGCGGAATTTTATGAATTAAGCCATTTGAGGCTAATACGGCAAATGAAGAAGACCCAAGTTGCGTTGGCGGAACAACGGAAGGCGGTAAAAGAGTGCATTGCACAGAAGATATATCGCGCTTATTTTTTTTACATTTTAATGAATACGTATTTCTAGAAACGTCTTTATCAAAATGTAAAAGACTGTGATGTCGTTTATTGCATATTTTGCAAACAGATGACGATCTACATTTCGATGCGGTATGGAAAGTACTTAGACAATTGATACATCCGCGTTTACATTTAATAAAATCAAATCGTTCTTTAGTCGTTGATAAATTCTTAAACTTCATGCAACGATAAAGATGGACGTGATTATTGTTATTGCAAAAAACACAAAATGACCGTGAAATAAGCGCGGTAGCGGAAACGCGAGCGGGAGCAGGAGCGCGAGCGGGAGCTCGAGCAGAAGCGGGAGCGGGAGCGCAAGCGGGTGCGAGAGCGGGAGCAAAAGCGGGAGCGGGAGCGGGAGCGGGAGCAAAAGCGGGAGCGGGAGCGGAAGTAGGAGCGGGTGCGGGACCTGAATGAACGGTACCCGAGATGAACGCATTGTCACTCGCGAAGAAGCTCTTAAAAGTATTATGTTGGCGTGATTCGTTTAATTTTGCGGGTGGTTTACTATTTGGTTCACTAGATGGATTCTTCGTATTGAAGTGCGAGTGAACCGTGTTTGATCGTTCCAAGATCTTAACTTGATCTCGAACGAAATTAATTAGGTGTTCAGTAGTCGGAATTTCGATACTACGAACTGACATTTCAAAAGCTTGTGCGGTTTGAATATCTATTTTTCTTAATGCGGAATGAAATAATATGAAATCTGTCAAATCCGGTATGTCTAATAATTTAAGAGCAGACACGGATGACGTATAATTTTCTATGAAATGGTCTAAACTTTTTGATGTAGATGAACAATCTTCTATATTTAAAATATTATTCAAATAATGCGTACCTAATGCACGTTTGTCTTGATATTTTTTTACCAAGTTGTCCCAAATAATATTATACGTATCACCGTTAGGCAATATTCCAGCGGTTATCTTCAATGCGTCATGCGTTAATTTACCTATGAGGTATTGAACCCTCTGTGAGTCTGACAATTGCTCATTGCAATGAATATTAATTTTAAAAGACTCGTAAAAGACAGGCCAATTCTCCATCTTTCCATCAAAACTCGGTAAATCAATAGGCGGTAAACTTATTGTGAATTTAGCGGACTCATTACAGTCGGATCGCAACGGTAAAACCGTAGAACAATTATTTAAAATTTTATTGCGCACGCGTTTTACACGTATATATAAATCGTCAAAGGATTCCAAACTCGAATAGTCGACGTTAGAATCTGGTTTTAAAGTTAATTTAATATCATTCATTTGATCAATAATAACTTCGAATCTATGTTGCAAATCGTCGATGGTTTCAGATTCAGTAAGGAAATCTTCGTTGAAGCGGGAATCGAAAGATATAATATTTTTCGATAAATTGTAGATGCGGTTGATTCGGGAAAAGAGCATTTCCTTTTTCTGTTCTAGCTTAGCTAGAGAGAATTGCGCATTTGCTTGGGCCATTTTGAAATATAGCGATAATAAAAGTAAAGGAAAAGCGTAATTATAAGAATTCACCAATTATAATTACGTGAATCTTATACTAATAAATAATTGCGAATATGGAGAACCAAAATAATTGTGAAAGCGGAAAATTTAAAGCGTGAAATATATATGCGGAGAAATAAGGAACAAAACTTATGTATGCGGTGATATGAACGTGGAAAATATCCGGCTTACGAAGGACCAATGAAGGGGCTGATGGGACCGTGTAAATAGGTCCCACCAGGAAGGGTGCGGTGAAAAATAAAAGGTATAAAAAAATGCGAAAGGAACAGCGAGAGCGTAAAGCGGTAGGTGGTCTTGCCTATAAATAAATATAATAACAAAGACCCCAAATAAAAAGCGTGCACTAACCTGCAAACTCAGCACCTAGTACGGAGCAGCGGCGTCTCAGGATCTCACTCTTAAGATATCTGTAGAAGCTGTGCAATGATAATAGCGGATTTTCTTGCGAAAGCGTTTCGACGTCCACTGCGTATAAAACACTGATGTTGCAGTTGTTAGGAGTATAATTTTCTCCTTTAAATTTTGCGTTGCCCAAAGCGAAATATATATATGTATATATGGTATATAGCTGCGGTGTCAATAATTTGTTATAATTCTAATTGTAAAGCGGAAACATTTATATGCGGTATATAGCTGCGGTGACAATTTATATTAATTTAATATTAATGCGGTTATGTGGTTGCGGTGACAAGAAATTATTTTCTAATTGTGACATATTCTCAAATTTTCTCTTCTTTTTTCGTCGAAATGACAGCGTTACAAAAGCGTCTGCATGCTCCGTACTCGATCAATGAGATGCAGGCCAGAAACACATCTCATTATCTGGAGCGCAGTCATTATATTTATTTAAGGGCGATCCAGAATCCTTAATAGATTATATAATTATTACTGTACTTATTTACACCTCAACTCGGTAGTTATATTTTTCAATATTCGAAATTATGAATTTTTATTCTATGTATTGTGATTGCATATATAGGATCGCTGGCCAGCACAACTACCACCTCCGGCAAATTTGCGTCAATGCTTAATGCAAAACAAAGCAGCGTTTTATACTTTGACATTTCAAGTCACTATTTTAAGGAACTTGTTAAAACGGTCATCATAGTGTGTAGGTATTGTAATTGAGATTTTTATCTATATGTTTATAGTCCGATGAAGCTGTGAAGGACCATTAGGCCAATAGTAAATAGTTGGTTCGAAAAAAAAAAAATGTTGCAACAAAAATCCTCATAAAAATCTACTAGAAGTTTTACAGATTATCGTTTCGAAGTAGACAGTTTAAAAAAAAATCTTATTATATTCTATTACACTCCTTAGATCACTCGGAAACAATTTTACACAAATATTTTTAATGCACAGACACTGTGGTTATACAGTTTTATTACACTGTAGATTCAATATAATCTGTGGCCGACAGTTATCTGTTATTCTATAACGAGTACTTTAAGTTGTGTATAGCTATTACTATAATAATTGATACTTTCATACTTTTATATAGTCTATGGGGGTACTGTGTTGTCAACGTCAATAAAAGTCAGAATCGATAACATTTCTATTAAGTATAGTGTTTATTACAAAGTAGGAATATTTTTTTATTGTAAAGCTAGCCTGTGTCCTGGATTTGACGTGAAGTTTTGTTTTAATTACAGGTTATGGTGTGGTTAGTCATTATGATCGGTTGAATGGTTACCTGATGTCAATTTATAGTAACATGGCATATAATCTTCACTATAAAAAGAAACATTTCGATATTCGGTCAAAGGGGGTTGCAGTTTTTCAATCAATTTTTATAAATATTCATAAACTAGCTGATACATAGGTAAATAGATAAAACTGCATAAATGGAAATGCCAGATTTGTACTCACTAAGCCTCCCTCAGTGTTTCTCTCACACTCTTTAGCCGGGTGGGCAGGAAGTGCCTCTGCATTACTTTTACCCGACCCGGCAGATGTTGCTCGTCTTGCGGTCTTAAGAGGTGGAAGCCCTGGAGAGCTGTCGGGTGTCAGACTCTTACTGACTAAAAAAACCCACGAGATACCGTCTGCCGCGCTATGGAGTGACACAGGATCAAACAAGCAAGCACCATGCCACCCCGGCGACAAGGTCCAGCGCGAACGCCCTGACCGCGACGACAGCCCGGTCAAGCTGCCTACCCGTCTACCGCACCAATGTGCAATGGAAGTTCAAGTCCCCCTTCCCTCCATGGTCCAGCTTGGCAGTCAAGGGGTCCTCCTCTCCAACCACCACCACCACCTGTAACTTTTTTACGTGGTTTTCTACCACGGTGACTTTTTAACGAGGTTTTCTCCCTCTCCCTCCGCCCGAAGGCCTCCCCTCTTTCACTTTTTAACGTGGTTTCCTCCCACCGTAACTTTTTCTTGAGGTTTTCTCCCTCTCCCTCCTCCCAAAGGCCGTCCCTCTGTCACTTTTTAACGTGATTTTCTCCCACGGTGACTTTTTACCGAGGTTTCCTCCCTCCCACCGCCCGAAGGCACACCCGTCTGTAACTTTTTAACGTGGTTTTCTCCCACGGTAAATATTAGACCCTCCCCTGACGTAGTGGTGGAAGGCGCAACGAACACTAATGCGTCTTAACCAGATGGGCGTGTATAAGAGTTGTCAGTGTGGCGGGGGGTATAGTCCCATGCCGACACGTTGAGTAGTTGTAAAATAATTGACTTCAAGAAACGGTATTTTCATTATAATATATATGAATATTTTTATGTAAGTGAAAATACGAAGTCACTAACGTATATCAGTCGAATCTTAAGTTCCACTCTTATGTGACTGTTCGTTTGGTTTGAAATTATAAAAAAAAATCTTTCTTTGTAATTAATTCCAGACCGCAGTGTGGCACGTGACGGATTCGACATAGCGAAATTTAATTAAAATAACTTAAACAAATGCTACGTGATTTATGGATAAAAGTTTTTCGAATTTTAAGTTTGTTATTTATATCCATACTATTATTGTTCCTGCTATTATTATTATTATATATTTATTATTATCATACATACCTCCAGAACTACTGACCCGATGTTGAAAATTATTACAATTTATACAAAGTACCTGGGTGACCAAGCTTCGCTCTGTTGGTTAATACAATAATTGCATTGCTGCTATTGCGTCTAAGCAGAACGTATTCGTACAGAAAGACATGTCATATAGCGCCACCTTACACAATTTTTAAATACTAATAATTTATCATGCATTGGCAAGTGCAAGTACAGCAAAAATGTACGAGATGGCGTTATAATACATTAAATAATTAGTTACGATTTTTTTTTAATGTTAAATCTTCTTTGGGAAATATATAGAGAGTTGGAGCAGTTTCCGAGATAAACGAAATAAGTTTATACATATACAAGGATCGTTCGTTATAAGATATATTTTATTAGTATTTTTGAAGCGATGTTGTCTTAACTGATAGCGCGTCGAGACATCGCGTCAATGGACATAGGTTTGAATCCTTGCAACTGAGTCGGATCTTTCGGAAAGGGAAAAACTTCGTGATGAACACATAGTATGGTGGTAGGGTTTTTCTAAGTCCGCCTGGCTAGAAAACACTAACAGAAAATCTATCGACAAGCATTTGTTGATGTGTTCTGGCAGTTGCACTTGAGACTCCCTCCAATATAATTGACAAATTGACGTGCAGTTTTTCAGTTGCTGTTTTTTTTTTCATTACATGATCATAATGTAAAGAGAGGATATAGTCACATTTTCTAATTTAGAACACCCGTGCGAAGTCGAGGCGGTTACCTAGATAATATGAAAAGAAGTTGACTATTTAACGTACTTGTTCGCGGGTGTTGCCATGTAAAACCGTGACGAAATTAATTAAAGACCGCCGAGCGGTAAGTCCGGGGATTAAGTGCAGAGAAATTTAATTGAAAAGACTTAAAGAACCTCAGCGGGCGAAACTTACGGTTAAGCTTTTAATATATGGGACTTTAAGCCTCTCGTTACTCAACGCGGACAGATGGTAGATATTTTTACTGTATGTTCGTAAGAATTCAGACCTGCGTATTGTAAGTGGCAGAGCGATTTCTAAAGGCTGAAGAAGATACGTATCTTTTCTGTGCCGATTACGATAAATATTATCCGTTTATATATGTCGGTCCGTTAGAATATTTATAATTAAAGACTACTTGAATAGACAACATGAGTGTTTAAATTATAGGCGTATTATATATCTAACTTTTTTTGTATTTTTATAACTTTGGATAATTTATCGAACAAATTGTGATTTAAATCAATGGCCCTCAAACTTTTTGGTCTCGTAGACCCTTTACCAACTTTAACTGTATTATTTAGACCCCTTATCCGTTGAATATTGATTTTTTTACAAATAGTACATCATATTTCAATGTTTTTTTGACAGGTACACTTGTACTTGATTGTGATAGATTTTACTAAGTGAAATATTTAATTCAAATAAAATATACTGCATTCAAAACAGGTAAAATGATTACAATATAATTAAATTTAATATAATTTTTAGTGTAAGGTATGCAGCACCTGCTGTTTTGATATGAGATTATTAATATTTGGTGGAAATTTAGGAATATTTAATCTTAAATAATAACGAGAGTAGAACGAGAACCTACGATTTAAATAATGTCGACGAAAAATGAGCAACAGTTCATTCTTTTGCAAGACTTTACCTAAACTATTACATACTAACTGTTATCCGTATCTTTACCTGTGTATTTTAATAATATAGATTATGTACAGAGAAAAAAAGACACAACACACATCACCAAACGCGTAATGCTTTAATAACTTTATCCAATTTTTCCATTCTATATTATGTTTATTTTAATTAGAGCCAAGTGTCTAAAAAGTGAAACTAAAAGATATTAGATATTGTCGTAATCTAGCCCGTAGTTTTTTATGATGCACGACAGACCTATGTCATTTTCGTTTGTATACAGATTAACCAAGCTAATATAACGTCTGTAATTATAATTTATTTATTGTTTCAGAACGATAACAGCTGCGTGGAAGTGTTTTGATATATTATAATTACGGATTGGATCCGAAGCGAACAATATTCCCGCCAAAAAGTCTGTCAAGATGGCCGACCCCGATGCGTTCGACGACGAGGTAATTTTATGTTATTTTGTTTATTCTCACTTATATCTACTAGTTTTCGTATACATTTAGAACTTAAACTAATGGTAAATGTACAGGCGGGTTCGTTTTAGATGTATATGAACACTGAGAAAAGATTTTTGGAATTTTTTCAACACTTAGTTATTCATTTATAATTTATATATAAAATAAAAAGTCGAAAGTAGTTACCATATCGAAATCGTGCATGCGAAGCCTGCAGCAAATTTACTAGTCTATATAGGTATATATTTAACTAAAATACACTTCTTTTGAGGTTCGAACACGTCAAAATTATTAAACGTGTCGGCAAAGGAGTACGACCATTCGTTGTGGCATTTTTTGGACTCGATTGACCCTTTAAAACTTTTTTAATGCCCAACAAAGCAGGTAGCAATAGTAAAGATATAAAGGCGGGATCTTAGTCTGTCATATAGTGGTTTTTATATTTTATTCATAATCTTGTGTTATTAGACTCTATATTTTGTAATATTGGTGGTGTTTTCCGTAATATAGTTTGGTTATTATGCACAAGGGAAGTGGATGGGAAATAATACCACCGAGCATGCATTCTGAGATGCCACCAAAACTCCATGGAAAGTTCTAACAAGGAAACCACCATATTGCTAGAACATTATAATTATCGCAAGACACTTACTTGGCAAAATCTTGTTACTTGACACTGGCAAGTGCACAAACCGTGACGGAGCCAAAAAAAATAAAGAAGAAGAAGATATAAAGGCAAATAAAGTTGGAAGCGGTTGGTAGTAAATTTACAAAAGGTAAAAGTCATGCGAGTATTCATTTCGTAATATTCTTATCTACAAAATAACATCCATGTAAGAGTGTTACTGATAGGTCGATTTTGTACCGCAACGAAAAATTATTACGACAGCGGGTAGCAATATTTCATACATCGAGTACCAGTTCACGCACACAATTCGTAATTCAATATTTTTATATCGTTTTTACAAAGCTTTTAAAGTTACTTACCACATTATTATTTTCATATAAATTTGATCGGATTTTTTTAATATTTCAAAATTTTCAATTTCAGAGAGATATTTAAAAATTATTCAAGTTTATACTACATAGTTTTTTTTAATACATAGAAAAATAAGAAAGAAAAAGTTTTTATTGCTTGAACACATCACGGTTGTAAGGTAAATAAATATACATATACTTAATTTTAAATGTCCAACAACAACAACCCCATTAAGTTACATGCTGCAGTACCACTGAGTGATACTGCAATGTTGATTTTCATTGGGGGTCAATAGTAATGTACGGACGTCTAGTCGGTAACTTAACAATAATAATTGATAAATTATAAAAGAATAAATATATTATATTAATTATACAACAAGAATAGATGTTTTTAAGTTTAAATAAGAGGGGCCGAAATTGTAAATGCCTGTCCACAAGTCGCCATCAGGCAAAGCTGAGACCCGTGGACAGGTTCCTACATGACTGTCGTATTTTATATGAGGTCTATTTAAACCAGCCTGTATGAGGAACTATTTAAAATAAAATAAGAAAACGTACGATACTCCAAGGTACAATTAATCTGCTTTTCCACAGAGATCCCATTTATCTAGGTATTTTGTAACCGATAACAGTTTTATATAGCATCTATCTTCTATATCTAAACGGGCAGAGTGAAAACAATTAAGCACTTCTTTCTTCTCTGCTTCTCGACTGTTTCCTTTGTTTAGTTAATATTGACGAAATTTACTGTTATCAAGAAATAATTTTTGGAATTAGTGTTTTTTGTCATACTATCAACGAATACCGTCTTTATTTATGACTATATGTGTCATACTTTATGTTATTTTCTTCTAAAATCGGCAATAATTGTATTTAGTTTTAACAGATATATCGCACGCTTATTAGTAAGGGCACATATCGATTTTTAGGTATTTTAGTTTTTGCAATAGAAGAGCTTATTATAAATAGTTCTACAAGGTGTATCTCAGAGAAAGAGTAAATTTTCATGGCAATGACATTGTAAATCAGGTATTTAGGGCTAATTTTGTAAAAAAATTGTGATGCCTACTTGCTTTTTGCCATTTCCCAAAAATCTTCTTTTCGAAATTACTTTACTCAGGGTGCGATATGTTAATTAACACGTGAAGACAAAACTTTAGATACCCTATTGTAGTCGAGATTTAACTTGCGGATGACTACTAGTACTTCTAAAATACTTAGATAACGAATCTGTTAAATAATGCGACCAACAAAAAGATATTCTTTTATTGAAATATTAAAAATATAATATTATCATCTTACCCTTATCCCACCTAAGTAGGATCGGCACAACATGTTTTCTTTTTACACTTTCCCCTGTCAGATGTCAGCTCAGTATTCACACCTTTTATACACATATCATTTTTCACACAATTCATCCACACCTTACACCACACTCTACTCCTATATCTGTCCTCTCTCAAACTCAAAACTTTTATTGTTACATGACTTTCACCTCTTCTTCTATACATATCTATCGATATCTATACATATAATAAGAAGGCAAATCTAACGTGTAGACACTTTTATTATTTTTGAGAAAAAAATTGTTCCAGGTGTCTAGGAATAAGTAATGGAATACATTTCTAACATTTTTAGAAATGTCTGTCTGACTGTCTGTCTGTTTGTTTGAACAGACATCACTGCTAAAGTACTAGATTTGTGACAAAACATCAGTAAGAAAATCATTAAACATATTCTTGGGCAATATTTAGTCTTTGTTTCATTAAATCGGTTCACTCTATCAAAAGTTGTCGTAATTTTAATGACTTAGTACGAGAGAAAAGTAGATACGTAAATGGACTTCGGTCTCATCTGAAAACCAGGGTATTTTATAACATACAATATTGCATTACTAAGACATAGAACGAAAGAAAAATGGTTTATATTTTATTTTCACACAAAATATAAATATTAATACTCTAAAAAGTTTAGTAATTAATTATTATGTGTTAATGCCAATAGATGGCGTTCAACCGCAATTTTCAAAGCCTATTACTACTATATTATATAATCCACAAATTAGCAAATTACATATATTACACATTTCTATAAATTGAAAGGTTATTTTGTATAAGTAATTTATATTTTTCGATCCTTACCTCTTACCCCTAGGGATTCTTAAGGGTTATGTTTAAACTTCTGTTTAATTTTGTATTGTAAATATTTTCATGGTTTTTGGGATTTTTGTACTCCTGTCGGTTTTGTTTATATGCGTATCACGCAAAAAGTACTTAACCGATTTTGATAACATTTGGTATGGTAATATTTATACACTATAGTACCATATAAGATAGTACATAACATGTATGATAATCACAAATGTTTACATTAATGCATTATAGATATATTGTGGACCGATCGAATATGAAATATAACTAATCGGAATTATTTTATTTTCACGTGCTTTTAATTAAAATGAATAACAAACATGATTTTCACGAGAACAGATGGCGCTAAATTTATAGTTTTATCGGTTTTCTATTCTAAGTACATTACAAGGGAGAGTATAGATAACAATGAGATTATTTCTGTATTTGTTAGGTTTATTTCAAATTATAATTTTCATAAATTTATCTTGATTTTAATGTCTCAATTACGCTTTAAATTAATCAATACTTTTTCGTTCATTTTTACACACATCAAAGGAACTTGGAAACCCTAATTTTGAGTTATTATTTAAGTGACAAAGTGGCTGCGAACATTATTAGTTTTTAGCGTGATAAGTAGCCGAAGCTTCATCACGCAGGTGTTGGACTAGCGTTAAAAACAAAAACTTAACATTTAAAATTTTTAGATGCCCCTAAATCTATTATTTTAGTCATTTTTAATATTCTGGAAGTATTAAAAGACGAACGTAGATAATATTAAAAGTGTGAACTTGTTTTTGTCTTATTTGTATTGATTTGAACCTTTCACGAATTTGGACCACGAAATTTTTCTTTTAGCGTTATAAGAGTAAATTACGGCAATAGGACGTAACTTCTACAATTGTTTTAGTAGTTGTTAAATTATGTAGAATGTATCTGATATTAGGCATAAAATTATTATTTCCAATAAACATGGCCGCTCACAACACTCAATGGGTTTTCGATTCGGCTCTGTTGGATGAAACTTGAAATTCGCAATAGAAAAAGTTATTAAAATTTCTGAAAAATAATCGGTCAATGTTTATAATTATTTTATTTTGTTATTCTTTCAACTTTTTTCTTAAATTTTACTGGTAAGCTTCATATTCGAACAGCATGTCATTGGTATTTAGTTTTGAGTAATGGTCTGGTATAAATGAACGAGTAATTCTGAGATGAGATTAGCTTACAGTAAAATGGTTCGGTGAGACTTGCTACCGAATGAGACCATCGAAATAATTTACTTGCCTTGAAAAGTCGGTTGTTACTTTAAATTCATAGTTTGGAGGACATGCATGCCGATCATATAAAAATAAGCAGGTGAGTGACGCACGGCTAACTGTATTTTTGAGTATCGCAGTATGTATAAATTCAGATTGTTTTTTAATCACTGTGGCTTTGCATTCGGCTCCACGCGGACGAAGTCGCGGGCACGGCTAGTCTCATAATATGCTCGTACTATGCTAACCTATTACTCCTCAAATTCTCTATCTGTTCAAAATATAAT
Organism: Antheraea assamensis; assembly: GCA_035772565.1. Taxonomy (NCBI): domain Eukaryota; kingdom Metazoa; phylum Arthropoda; class Insecta; order Lepidoptera; family Saturniidae; genus Antheraea; species Antheraea assamensis. Next base: position 469,965 of record JAQQSE010000173.1, on the reverse strand, counting down.
GCATTGAATGTATATTTTAACAGTGTTTTCTGCGACTTAGCGTGTTTTTTATATATATAGAATGTACGATAATTTATTTATTTCTTAGGGGATATGTGTGTAACCTCTTACCATTGAATATATCTTGTATTCCACGTAATGTAAATTAGGAATCATTAAGACTTACAATCACTCACTCTTCATATTTTCATTATTTATCTATGCAGAGTGTATTATTCAAATTGTGGAGAATATTAAGCGTTTATGTACAAATCGGAGTCCCGGTAGCTCGGTGGACCCGTATCATTGATACTACGGTAGCTACGCCTCTGGTATCAGGCAAGCTCTATGTTAAATATCATTACGGTTGACGGTAAACAGACGGAAATAGTTTCTTTCGCATTTTTCATATTATTATGTGGGTGTTGATTAGCGATGAAGTAACAACATTTGTAGGACAATAAAATAGATACCGCCTGGAAAAACGAATGGTTTGGCAATAACAAATATTACATAATCGTTGTCCGAGTAAACACAAAACAGAAACTACGCCCACAGAAATGTATTGGGCGAGGAGAAACCATTTTCGCCCGTTACTTGTGTTGTTCATTAGAGACGAACTGTTTAGAAAGTGTAGGGCCATAGTATAAGCGGTCACATTCGGTTCTGATTATTATATTTTCCTAGTTGCCCCTCGCAGCTTAGCACGGGTGAATTAACGAAGAAAATAAGATCAAAAGTTTACTTTAAAATACAACCATATAATTAAATAAATATCATCTGAACAGTTCAACATCAATCTGTTAATTCTGTCAATGATCCAACAAATCAAATCAAAACTAATTTATTCAGTTGAGGCCCTAAGAAGGCGCTTATATACGTCAAAACTACCACCGGTTCGGAAAACAACGCAGTCATCGTGAAGAACCGGCAAGAAACTCAATTGGGGTTATCTTTTTAACATTTATATTTAAAACACATTTCACTTTACAAACGTTTTTATTGGATGCACAGATATGAATTAATTCCAGAAATCACCATCGTTCACATATTGATCCACTCTACAATAGCCTTTTAACATCAAAACCCGCTTGAACTTATAGTCCTGCAAATCGGTAATATGCTTTGGGACTTCGTTATAAAACCTAATTCATAATCTAAATAAATAATAAAATCTAATTCAACGCGGACAAATTATAGTGAAACAAAGTTGTAGGTTTAATTTTAGACATCATAATTCCTAGAAGCTATAGTTATATATCGCTCTCAGTTTGGCCACACATTCACCTCCGAAGCGTTTCCACCACATCGTCCCCCTAATCGGTAGTCAACGGACAGAAACCAATTACTTCTTCGTATTGGTGGTGACTGGGGACTCATATATTTTACTGGAAAATGGTTTCTTTCTAATTTATTTTTCACCACTGTCTACTATTCTTGAAGTGTTTATTCTCTACCTTATAATTATTTGGAATAATAATTAAAGAAGTATTTGATAATGACTTAAAATTACAGTTTATAGGTTATATTTTACTTCTTCGACAATGAGACAAGTTTTAGCAAAGACATGTTCCATGTTTAGTGAAATCTCGATATATATAACAATGAATATTGACATGTATATATTAGAAGTCGTAGTGATCGAGTGTTTTGAGCGGTGGGATATCAACCAAATTCGCGTATATTTACTAATTGAAAATGGTAACACTATCGGCTGACGATGAAGTAATACATCATAAGGAAACCTGAACCTGAGAAATGTTCTTGTAGTACCATCCGTATGTGGAGAAATATAGAATTGTGGATTTCTCAGAGTTTAAAATTGCTAATATGTCGTGGGCTGGTGTGGTGATTATGCTGATATTTTCCTTTAGGAAGGGGATAGTTTTTTTATACTTTATAGGTTAGCCTTTGACTACAATCTCATCTGATGATAAATGATGATGTGGTCTAAGATGGTAGTCACGTTAAACCTAGAGGGAGACTGACTCTGAAGTGCAGCTGCTGTAACACACCTACAGGCCACAGATATTCAACTTAAAGGTGGTGACTAGCCAGGCGGACTTAGAAAAAGCCCTACTACCATGCTATGGTTTCATCACGATATATTCATTTCCCGAAAGCTCTGACTCAGTTGCTATGATTCGAATCTATAACCTTCGACGCTGTGTCCGAACACACTACCAACTGAGCCATCATCGCAGTAGGTCTCTTACAGGCTGATGACGTTTTTGATATATGTATGAGATTGCTAAATTCTAATTAAACACACTTTGTTGAATATTGAGCCTGTCGTCGATTGATAGTATTGGTATGTAGCTGTTATATATAAAAATAAAAAATAAAATTGTTGCAAATTAACGTGTAACGACCACAATCGATAACATGTGTTTCGGTTCATCACAAAGTGAATTATTTCGCTTAGGGCAAGAAATAGTAAAGACAGACTCGCATAGGTAAGAAATCAGTTTAAATGGTCGGACATTTTAACTTTGTAAAATGTAATAATTTAAACTTGGAGGGCTCGAAGGAACCGAACGACGTCGCTGCCAACATTTCATTTAGTACTCATTATGAACTGACTGTGGACTTGGCAGCTCTTCGTTACGGCAATTTCTAGGAGGAATTAGGAACAATTTCAGAAAATAACAACGTCTGACGGAGGCGAAGTGTTGAAATACTTACGCTTTGCAGTGCTTTCGAGCTGTTTCGTTTTAAAATTTTCTCTCCGGAAGATACTTCAATCAATGACTGACTATTTACTTGATATAATTTTAATATTTTTATACTGGAATTATTTGATAGTGAAAGGTTAATTGGTGTTATTACGCTTATTCTGTGTATCAGCTATTAACGATGTCTACATTCAAATTAAATAATTTAATATATGAAGTACAGTTCACGTCAAACTTTATGACCGGTCTGAAGTAGTGCGCAAAACACAAATCTAGATATAAATATGTATTGTGTTATACGTATAACATCGAGACAAGTATAAATAAATGCAAATTATAGATTCCTCTAATAATATTTTAACTTTGCTTAGTATTAAACTCTTGACTATATTACGCGTAAGCCCGAATGAATGGCTATATTCAGTGCTGTCAAAAAGATTTACAAAGAGTGTAGTTGTGTAGTCTATTGCTTTGTACTATGTATATCCTACTATGTAACGAAAGGTTACAATTCATTGAATTTTTAAAATTGAACATTGTCTAGATCCTTTTTTGAAAGAGATATAAATACATTTCACACCGAAAATCTCTACCTTGTGAGAGATATTGATGTCGGTCTATTTGCAAAACTTAGTATAAACTGGTACCTTACCTTTGCGTCAATCATTCTTCGCCACAAAATCTCTTATCACCGACACGATTACCGCGATACCACATTTCTGTGGTAATAATAAAAAATATTTGACGATATGAGTATAGAGCTCTATATCTATCTATACACATAAATACAATTAAATTGTCTGTTTGTAATGTTAAAATAATTTTCTTACTATGTACTGAAAGTATATAGGGCACTTATAGGGAATAAACTATTTTTAAATTTTTATCTGTCTATTTATTCCGGCTAATTATCGAAACGGTTGGACCTATTTTGACGGGAATTTCACTGGCAGATAGCTAATGTTATAAGGAGTTACTTATACTACTGTTATTATTATTGTTTTGTATTATAAGTACCGTATATACTTTGAAATCCATTTAGTAAAAACCTATTGCTATGTGTATAGAAAAAAAAACTACATTCCGCATAAATATAACTAAAGAAGCAGTATGCAGACTATGCGCGCGCCTCACGCACTTTTACACTGAACAAATATATTTTGCTAAGTCCCACACGATCGAAGTTACGATTAATAGCTAGTATTTAAGCCCGATGATATACTAGTCTTATAAAAAAGACACGCCGTCATGTTTTCAAGGCAAAAAATTTGACGTATCAATTCAATAAACATGTTTCTCATGTTACAAAATATATAATAAATAGCTTAAAGCTGTGGTTAAAAAAATCCCTTACGAGGGGAAAATAGTTTCCCGAAGTACTAGGCTGTCATGCGGTCGTAAGAGGCTTTACGTAAATCCGTCGCAGGGCACGTACGAGAATAAATCTTCCCTTCATACTGTGTTTACTATCTCTTCCTTAACTTCGAGATATTAGATATCAAAAAAACTTTAACGTGAAAGTATTTGCGTAGCTTTTTATGACGCTAAAAAAACAATATGCGATGAGGTTATGAAAGTTTTTTTTACGTCAAAAGGCCGAAAACAGCCAAAGCACAGTCCATCTGATGTTAAATGGTTATCTTCGCTTATGGACAACTGCAACACCAGGGGCATCACTATTGTGTTGCCGACCTTGAAGTGCGTTTCTATCCCCTTTTGAAGAGGTCAATGTCATAACTTTGGGGGAACACCATGCTGGGTAACCCATTCCACAACGGATGCGCATAATAAAGCTTCTGTAGAACCTGACGGTTCTCGCATTCTACTGGGCTTTAGGGTATGTGGATGAGCAACCAGCGGCAGCTTGTTTAGGCATCAGTTGTCTCTCATTCAGTTACTTAGTTGAGTACAGGATTTCCTCCACCTCGCTTAGTTCTTCGATATACGCGGGGTGATTGCGAAATGTGACATGGTTATATCTGCCACAATAGTCGGTGTTTCACCTGGTGCATTATGATCACGATCTAATAGGACACAGCCGCCCTATCCTATTACCAGTATATTAAAAAAAAACAATTCTATATACATAAAAATCAATTACCCAGTGTATGCAAGCGCATTTTTGTTGTTGTGTTGTATTTGCTAGGACAAAGTCTGTATGTAAGGAGATGTTTGAAAAATTCTACGGAAAAGTGAAAGATTTGGATTCAAACATTTACATATAAGAAGTTAGATAGAAGACGAAGTAGAGAAATCTTCAAAAATATTGATAGATTTGTTCAGTTACCATTTTATATTATAACATGGGCCTATTGTAAAGAGAACATTTGGTTTCTTTTTCTTTTGTTAGTACACATATATGAAGCAGGGGCGGGTAACTGATTCTCCATAAAAAAGTAATGTCAAAATATAATGAGTTACCATAGTTTCAAATTTTCTGCAAATTTTGGGATGTTTTATTATATTATCTGAGTTTCGTACACGTTCGATGAACCCGCAGAGAATTTATCGATAATTGTTCTCAACTATGGTGACCATTACTTAACAGTATAGCAGGATATTATTTATATTAGACTTATGCTAGTATATGTAAGTATTGTATAAGGGTTTGAAAATTTGCTAAATAGATAACATTGAAAGTTTTCGTTATTAAAGTTACATGGTTCAGCAATGTTAAGTTTGTAGTATAATTGTCAATATTTATTAAGAAAACGTAAACTGTATACGTGTAAATAATACTGAAGTATCTTTTGTTTGTTCAAACTAATCTTCGAAACGGTTGAATCGATTATGAATATACTTTTACTGGTAGAACACTTTTCAGAGTATTATTACGTTTTCTAGTGTTCGGTAGTAATAACAACATTTAACAGAGGTAACTTAAAATCAACAAAAGGGTCTCGGCTTAAGGAATAACTATATAGTAATACCAAAATTACAATAAAAAACAGGGTATGTCGTATACGACAGAAATGAAACTTCTGTATTACACGGAAACATTTTAATTTATAAACTACAACAAAAACCAACGTCACGCGGCATTCTCAGGTGGTCATCCATTCAATCCAAATCTTGACCGTGCCTAACTTCGGCTTAACTTCGGTAGTTGGATGAGAACCGGTGTTTTCAATACGCTAACCGACACAGTGTTTGCCCCATCACAAAAAGGAGTTGCGGATCAGAATTTTAAAGCCCTCCCATAAGAAGTTTCATTTCAAAAAGCTCACAATGAATCCAGAAAAAAACACGCAGTTCCCATGAAATAATAAAATTTTAATTATGTGATTAATTTTTTTTGTGCGATATAATTCGTTTTTTGGTTCTACATTATTACATTTGACGGTTTTACGCGACAAATTTTTGATGACGTAATGATTATTGTCGACAAAAAAGGTGCATCGAGCGCATTAATAACGGGTAAATACAGACGGTAGATGGTAGAAGATACTAATCTGTTTCTTAAGCGTACCGTCTGGTTTACAACTACGATTAACGTCGAACTAATCGTCCTACAGCATCAAACTAATTGTTTTTTTTTGTTATTCTAAAGGCGTTAATTATATACGACGTTAACGAGGTATGCATATAGATTGCTTCTAATGGAGAACAGTTCCCTAGATGCCCGTGTAAAAGAGTAACAGAGAACAAGATACGTAATATGAAAATGCGAAGGTTAGGGAACGAAAAATGCTGCATGTTCTGGCGCGAACCATATTGTTTTTTAAATACTTCGACTATTGAAATGGAGTATGTGTGCTCTCTAAGGATATCATTGTACATGAAATATTTAGCAAATAATTTACATTAGAAACGCGTGTTAATCAAAATAAATATGCTTAGTTGACCATAAAATTCCTTAAGAAAGAGACATGTAGTCAACATATACGACAAGACGAAAGGCCGCTCCAATCATCAAGTCGCAGGCCTGGTATGGTGGTGGTATAGAAAAATATAGAATAACATCTTCTTTCTCGCTTTTATATATATTAGTGGCAAAAAGTAAGTGCCATATCTGATCTCGCTTCATCCTAAAACTTTCCTCGGGTCATCGTTATATGTGATTCATACGGTGATCAACACAGCAAAGAAATGTATAGAACAATACTATTGTCATATACTTACTTATAATCTATACCCTAAGTATAATAAAACATACATGGTCACCCTATTCTGTACAGCAATACGTCTTGATTGCATAGAATCCGAACAGAGCGTTCAGATAACTCAATATGTAAATTGTTCCTAAGTCGTCGACCATATTACGTTGTGGAGTACAATCCGCTCTAACGTTACACGCTCCGCTTATGAACCTTGTACCACCGGTTAACGCGATGACGTTTACCACCACCGCTCTCGCAACGCCCACTAAGCCGCACGCGCACCTTACTTCACTGTGGCTAGCGCATAGTGGATCGCGGACGTGTTATTTATTTATTTGTTATTGCTGTTATAATTTTTCCTGTTAGCGAATTATACTTCTAACCGTAGTTGCATTATTATTTACGAACTTAATATTTACACATGTGGTGGAGAATACTAACATACCCCCGCAACGTCACTAAAATTCGTATAGTATTCACGGGCGTTTTTCAGCGTGCATTGATCGTCCATTGATCGAAATTGGAACATATTAATGATATAAAAGTGTTTTCCCATGTATAGATGTATAGATATTATTATTAGTATTTTTTCATTGTAAAAACTTCACTGAGTATTGTACAAAATTCTAAATTGTAGTCGTAAGAAGCGTGAAGTATTAAGAATAAAGACTTCGATTCGTCGATGGTGAGGACTAAAAACTATTTCCGAAGTTTTATATTGATAACCTAAATAAAAACTCATCAATAGTTATTAAGCAAATAAAAAGATAATCTGTTGACGAACAGAGAAGAAAAAGGTACTGAGCTTTTTACATACACAGACAAATAATCAATTTAGATATATATCGAACTTTAAAAACCGTCCGAGAGGTGAACGGATCCTAATGATATAAAAAACGGTGATTGATTGAAGTACTTTGGTATATATGAGACTAGCTTTTGCCCGCTATTTCGTTTTGAATGTAGAATTGTCCTATCCTTGGGTAACTGTACTTTTTATGGATAAAAGTTACTTTATATTCTTTTTTGTACTCCTGACGAAGTGTATGTAAAATGTCATGACGGTCTGTTGAGTAGTTAGACGTTAACCCCTGGACTGTCCAAAATCATAAAGGTTTAAGTTCCATACAAACGAATGTAGAGCTCATGAGCCACAGATCAACAAACTGTTGGCAGCATAAACTAAAAAAGTACCTGATTTATTACAAAAACTTTGAAAAATAACAAATTATGTATTGTAAAATTAATTTTTCATTTGTTTTTTATTTTTTACTAAACCATGATGTTTACAACCTACGATGGCGTGAAATAAAATAAATACATAATCCGCCATTTTGAGATCTTGATCTGAGATCTTGATTTTGAGATCAAAAATCAGCCGAGAGGTTAAACCGTATTAAGCAAAAAAACTCACTTGAAGCGATAATGGCTCAGTTGGTAGTGTGTTCGGACACAGCGTTGAAGGACGTAGGTTCGAATCCAAGCAACTGAGTCGGAGCCTTTTTGGTGAAGGAAAACAGCGTAATGAAACCATAGCATGGTGCTAGGGCTTATTCTAAGTCCGTCTGGCTAGCTATCACCCTGAAGTTGAAAATCTGTCGCCAAGCACCTGTTGGTGTGTTCCGGCAGCTGCACTTGAGAGCTAGTCTCCCTCTAGGTTAAGCGTGACTTACCGTCTTAGACCACATCATCATTTAACATCAGATGAGATTGTGGTCAAAACGCTTACCTAAAAAGTATTAAAAAAACATTCATATTTATAATCTCACCCACAGTCTTTGAACGATCACAATGAAAACTGACTCACTTATCTATTTTTGTCTCGGGGAAAGTCTTTATATTGCCTACTTTAACTTAATGATTTATATTAACCCACTCCACTAAAGTACACCATTTCATGGTGCCGCGGTGTATCGCCATGAAAATTGGTATCCGCAGGTAGATATTTCAGCATGCATAGTTTCCTGCTTTTCCCTAACTTTTTTCGATTTTGGGTAGTTTATTCTAATTGTCAGATTCGGAATATATATACACGTTTGTGAGGTACACATGAGTGTCTCACCAACGCAAACATGTATGCTTAGTTTAGCTAACTTGGTTACCTTATTTCGACTCGCGATATAGCAATCAAGGCAACAGCCCAACCCGAGGTTGGGTTATTTTGGCGCCATTGCGCTGATTGTCATACAACTGAGCGCTTTAAGCGCTCACACAAAAAGTCTGACGGAGCTGTAAAGAATCATCGGTCCGAAAAAAAAAATCACACTATCAATTTATCTAATAACATCATTGCTTAGTAATTCCATTAACGTGGGTAATAATGCTGGTATAGGTAGAGAATTAAATCAAATTTATATCGTTGATTTTTGTTGTATGAAATCTATGCATTGGCGCTGGAAGATTTACCCAAATTGGGACTTTTATGTGTTTGTTGGTAGTTTCTACAATAAGTTTTGCTATCAAAAGTGATTCCACTGTGTCTCATATTAGACACAATGTAATCTAAGAACAATGGTAACCATGAAAAGATTTAGAATCACTCAGTAGTCGCTGTTATCGAGCCCGGCCTGCAAGAGTTGATCCTGAAACGCGGTAAATCAAACGAAATGCCTGTTATTCCTCTCTGTGCTTTCATTAAAATCGATTGTAACGTTTAACGTATATCAAATATATTATGTCTATGTTAAAAAGATAAACCTGATCGAGTTTCTTGTCAGTTCTTCTCGATGACTGGGTTGTTTTCAGAACTGGTCGTAGTTTTGATGTTCATAAGCGCCTTCTTAGGGCGTACAATGAATAAAGTGTTTTTGATTTTCATAGAATACTCAATATAATATTTAGAGGAAAATAATAAGAAATACAGACAATATATCTACTAGTCGTTTTAATTCCATGATGCCTAATATATTTAGTATGAAATTCAAAAGTCCATCTTTCCATTTCATCACAGTGCCAAGAGCTGAGATATTTGAACCCTATATTATAAGCAAAGTTATACGTGCCCATTAATCTTTTGTGTTCACGCGACACGCGTATGTTCTCGTTGGCACTTTATGAAATGTGTAGAAACTTTTGCCGTATTTATACTAAAACTTAATATCTCAACTCGGGTGAAGATTGTTATATGTTACATATGATAGATATGCTATTTCTCCTCGTTTTAGTCTTGCCTCACCAAACTACACGAACTCTATTTTCAAGTGTAAATAATGCTTTTACAAGTTCTTGTCCATGTAAATAATATGCTTTACTTCAAAATACAGTTGAATACAAAATAAAAAACGGTTGTGAGGATGCACATGCAAAATGCAGGGTGGATGAAATGGTGAAAAGTGTGTGGGATAACTTGTGATCCACGAATGCCCTTGAAATTCAAGGGGACGGTATATAAAACTATTATAAGACCAGTCAAGCTTTATGCATTTGAGTGCTACGTTACGAAAGAGACGGATAAAAAAAGAGAACATCATGCGGCAGAAAGGCGAATCGGTAAGATTAAGAATGAGTATTTCAGAGGAAGTTTGAAAATAGCACCAGTGAGAAAGAAGTTGAGGAGTAATAGGTTAGCATGGTATGGGCATGTCACGAGGATAAATGAAAGCCATGTAGCTAGAAAAGTTTTAAGCATGAAGGTGGACGGCTATAATAGTAGAGGAAGACCGAAAAAGGTATGGGCAGATTGTGTGAAAAATTATATATGTTTAAAGGTTTGTGAATACTGAGTGAACATCTGATAAGAGAGAGTGGAAAAGAAAAACATATTGTGCCGGGGTCGGCGAGTATGGTTGTTAGGTGATATAAGGGTAAGAAGATGATGAGTCGCTGGCTCCATAACTAACGTTTATTTTTAAATGATAACACAATATTTATCACACAATATGAGTAGCAAGCATTGGAAGATTAAAAATGAAAAAGGAAGCGATTGACAGTATTGCCAGAGAAATAAATCTAAATTATATACATTTTAATAATAAGTACTTTCCATTGTAAGTTGGTTACCTAAAGTGAGGATAGTACAGTCGATAGCGTATTCGGACATCTCGTCAGATGACTTAGAAGTCGAAGGGTTTGGTGAAGGAAAACAACGTGATGAAATTAATGGTTCGTGGTAGGGTGTTATTTAAGTCCGCCTGGTTAACTACGACCCTCAAATTGACAATGTGTCGCCAAGTACCTATAAGTGTGTTCCGGCAACTGCACTTGAGACCAGTCCCTCTTTAGGTTTATCGTGTTTACCATATAAGACCACATTGTCATTTGACATCGACGAGATTATGGTGATACTCTACGAAGTTACATAACACTTTCAAAAGATTGTACATTACCTCAAAGTTTAAATTGATGAATCAAAATTAAAATTTCATAATTTGCTTAGGTTACGATCGTCTCCTCGTATAAGAAAAACTAAATTCGAACTAAACTTGAATTTATTAGCTTCAATATTGTCTAATGAAGAGTAATAAATTAGTGTTCAAAATTAGTTAATTAAGGGCTGTTAATAATGTGTAAGTAAGGTGTACATATACAAGGTGTACGAGTATATCAAAGTACAACGAACTGCCATCCGAATGCTTTCGATTCAATGAGAAAAGTGCAAAACTACTATTGAATAATTACTCAAGTGTTGACCCAATTCGATTCGACACGGCTTCGTGTCAAACGTGACCTTTATTGATACTCCCGATTCACGTAGTTCCGGGAATGAGAGCATTTCTCTGTTCTTAATAATGATTATTTGGAAAAAGTGAAAAAAGTTTTTAACTTTGGACACAAAAACGTATAAACAATATATACATTATTGACCTTCATAATAAAATGGCGTCCTCACGTAAACACAATTTTTTCGTTTTTTGTTGCAATAGACCAATGATATTATAAGTAAAACGGTTTTTATTTATAATAATATCATTGCAATATCCAGTTAAAATCACATACTTTTCAGCATACATATTTTGTACATAACGAACCTCATATTAGAGGTATTCATTTCGGATTCAGTATTTCAATAATTGGAAATAAACTGTTCGAATTTGTGCAGATAATGAATTCGTATAAAATTAAAGGTAACGAAATTGGCAATATGTACGTAATATACTTTTATTACAGGTAATCTATACCTGTAATAAAAATGAAGTGTCTATATGTAATATCACAATATCAGTTTTTTACTGATTGGATATGAAAGTGTTATACGCTGCTTTTAATAAAAATCAAATTTTTTACATTTGTTTGATTTGTCTGTCTTTTTGTTCCAAGTAATCTCCGAAACGGCTGGACTGATTTTGACAAAATTGTTACTAACAGATAACTGAAATTATAGGGAGTGATATAGGCTATGTTATCTTAGACTAGCTGTTACGCACGACTTTGCTAGAAGTGGAATATCAGAAACGGCTGAACCGATTTTTACGGAACTTTCAGCTATCTAGCTGATCATATAATAAGTATCTTCACCGATTTTATTCTAGACTAGCTGTAACTCGCCGCTTCGACCGCAGTGGAATATCGGTAATGGTTGAACCGCTTTTCACGTGACTTTTCAGGCACGTAGCTCATCTTATAAGGAGTAATTTAGGTTATTTTATTTTAGACTAGCTGTTTCCCGTGATATTGCCCGCTGAAGAATACATGTAACGGCCATGCCGATTTTTAAATTAAGTGAGCACTGTATGGGTTATATAGTAGATTAACATTCGAAATATTTTGTTGATGCCAAATCTCAGTCGGCACACTGTTAGTATTTACATATTAATGTATACGTTACATACTACAGTAGATTTTTCGCAGATAGCTGCTTCTTTTTTGGATCCAATTTTACCATTCCAAACCAACCTATCCATTCCAAACCTTTTGCCATTTTTTTAATACCCATTGGCTAGTGCATTATGTGTTTATTATTTAAAGGATATTCGAGCTATTCAAACTCAAATAAATACTTGAAATTATTTGTGTAATTCAAATTATACAAACTGTGTAAATTATTTCAATACTTTGAACTGTTCTAATTCAACTTTCGAATGCAATAATTCAATTGGATTCGGGTTTAATCGTTGGAATATTAGTAAACCAGTATGTTATATATTATTAATTCTGGTTTAATTCTACCTGTTTCCTTTTATAAAACTATAATGTTGTGTATACGTCCATTTGTTACGAACTCCTCAATATGTGTTATATCTGAATTATATTTTATATAACTAAGTATTTTTATATAATTACTAACTGTAACTCGCGTTTTTGTTCGCGTTAATTTAGTTTGATTAACCCCTCGGGAACAGTACTTTTTTGTGGATAAAGAGTACATCATGTGCTCTTCTGTACCCATGACAACGTGTAAGCAAAATATCATGATCATCGATTCAGTAGTTGTAACAAACAAACACATTCGCATTTGCAATACTAGTATTTATTCCGTATTTTTTAATCTAGATTTTTCAGCTATTTACGAAGGTCAGAGCCGGAGGGTTATAAAAAAACAAATTACCTTAAATTTAATTTATTTTAAATTACAAAAGTGTCTAAGACTAATAATATTTGAGAACGGAGGAATCGGGTCGCGGAACGTTTCCACTGAAATCACTAACTCGATGCTTAGTGCATCCTGCCGCACCGTGGGACTGGAAACCCGGGCTCCATATCCACTCTTAGCCAGTAATTACGATGCGTTGCGATGACGTCACTAGTTACTGTTTGTTCGAAACAAGATAATTTATTAATTTTATATAATGTATATCAAACATAACCCATTTACAATTATGCTATTGCTTTTTATAGCTACATTTGTCTCCTGACTATAAGAATCAGCATACTGTATAATGCTACACTAAGTAACGGGTTTGCATATATCTAAAATTCGAAACAGAGAAAGAGTCGAAACTCTGTAGTATGCGCCATTAGCGAAGTACGTGAACAGGTTTTTTCATTGAGCAGTATTTGCGATCAGAAGGTCGAAATAAAAAAAAATTCATGAAGCATTTTGAAAATTGAGCACAATATTTATTTAAATCATTGAATCATTTAGAATTGAGCCATGAGCGCCGCCATATTGGCTTTGGCTGCGTTGCCGAGCGCCTTTTACTTCACCCCTACTCCGCGGGCGACTGTAATGCGGCATACGATAGATGGACGACGAAATTTGAGGCGATGTAAAGAACGTTTGACTTTAAAAACTATTATTGACACCTTTGTTCGTGATCTCTGTAAAATCCAATATTACAAAATAAAAACGGCTTTGAATGATCGAATAGTAAATACATAAATACAACGATCTTATGGTGGCATTACAAAATATTCTCTCACTATAAAAACTCGCGTTCTTTAAATGGTACAACCCTACTACTCTGGACTACTATTTGACCTTAATTTTACTGTGTTTTCTTTCAACATGTATGTAGTTATGAAAAATTGTATATTCATACAACCTCAAAGATAGATGTGCTTTAATTCACATTCTTTATTCATATGGACAAAAAAGAAGGGTCCCATAGTAATCTTTATTGCCACAGGAAATATGTACACGTCTTTACATAGAAATAAAATTGACGTGTTTGTTTGTTGTGTCAACTTTATATTAAATAGATATGGAAATATATACGATATATATAACAAAAAAAAAATTAAAATTTTTAAAAACTACTTGAGAGTTAAGCTTGTCTGTCGGTTTGTTCCAGTTGATTTCCGAAGCGGTTGGACTGATTTTGAAATTTCACTGGGAGATAGCTGATTCTATAACGAGAAATTTAGGTTTTACTTTTATTTTAGAAAAAAAAATAGGATTCCGCGAAAATTAACTAAAGAAGCTGTATCCAGTACTCCGCGTGCCCCACCGTATTTATTCACAAAGCAGCCTAGTGTTGTATTTTTTTTTCCATATGATTTGACTTTTCCAAATAACTTTGCTAAATGACGTCACTATAGCTGATACCAACTTTTATACGATCGTAAAACAGCAACGACCACGGGAATCGAACGTTGGTAGTCGATGTCTTGCCCATTTGCGTAACTCGACTACCATGTTTACGGCTGATCACCAAATCTATACATATAACAAATATGAAGTGTCTGAACGTAATATCAAAATAACGAGTTTTTACTGATTGGATAAGAACGTATACACGATACTAATAACAAAAACACAATTAAAAAAAAAAAACTGTCTATCTGTATGTTCCAGGTAATCTCCGAAACGGCTGGACCGATTTTGACAGAAATTGCACTGACGGATATTTAAAATTACAGCGGGTGACTTAAGCTATTTTATTTTAGACTAGCTGTCATCCGTCGCTTTGTCTGTAGTTAGCTAACATTATAAAAACGAATTAAAGTTTTTTTTATTTTGGATTAGCTTTTACCCATGGCTTCGTTTGCAGTACTATCTCCAAAAGGTTTGAACCATTTTTCACTGAACTTTCACTAACAGAGAGCTGATCTAAGAAGTAATTTACAATTATAAAAAAAAACGCATGCGGAGCTCCGGGCAGCAGCTAGTGTAACGACATATGTATCATACATTAACATGACATGTAATTTAATATGCAATTAATTGTTCTATTATAGTTTTCATATTTTATATTATTATAATAGTTTATTGTATTTAATTTTGATTTATTCGACAATGAATACTTTAAAATATACCAACTTTATTCTTTCAAGTCAATATACACGGATTTACGTGATACAAAATTCTGGAGCCGCGAAGGCGATTATGTTATAACAGTCGCCAACACTGAACAAAAACCAGTGAGTAAATAACCTGAAAAGTTTGTCGAAAGACAGTTGTAATATAGAATGAATAGTTGGAAGTACTGTGAATAACCCGAAACCGCGAATACTGAAAAAAAAATACTGTGGCCGAGAACATTCTAAAGCTGGCTAGTTTCCTGTTACCTAAAATGACAATATAACTAGCAAGCCGTAAACCGTACGGCAGTGCCGATCAGACAGAAACTATAAATAGCCTACCAAAGCTGCATATCGACGGAAAAATTGTAAAGCTAAAAGATGCACCTATCAGACCAGTCAATCATTTTGATAGGTTGCCACCAATGATTTTATAAACCAAGAGAAATATTTTAACAATCAGCAGGGTTATAATGTTTGAGTTTCTCATGAAATCGATATCTATATTTTGATATTATTTCCTCCAGATAAAAATGATAATTTTGGCGGCCTTACCCATTTATATCACATGAAATACCTTTATAAGGATATTGAAACGTTACTTAATTGAAATACACATCATTGTAATAAAGAAGGAAAAATCAATAGTTACATATTTTTGTCAAATATAATGGTACTACGAAATAATTCCAAGAAAGGTTGATGCTAGGCAGGCGGTATGTGGTGTTGTGCCGACCCTACTTAGGTGCGATAAGGTTAAGAAGACGAAGAGTTAGACATAGCACATGTATGTGTACCAGTATGTGTG
Source organism: Antheraea assamensis (assembly GCA_035772565.1). NCBI lineage: Eukaryota > Metazoa > Arthropoda > Insecta > Lepidoptera > Saturniidae > Antheraea > Antheraea assamensis. Next base: position 453,784 of record JAQQSE010000173.1, on the reverse strand, counting down.
CCTTACTAACACAATTTAGCTAAATTAACTAACAAAGATTTAAAAAATAAGGGAAAAAAAATAATAAAACCCCTTCCACTATATGTGTACAAATAAGGGAAACAGAAAGCCCTTCCACAACATGTCTACCTACAGTGTAGTGTGCATGAGTGTGAGGTTCAGTGCGCTGTGTGTAAAAACTAGTAAGTACAGTGTCACTGTATCGCGCTAGCAGCGTGATCTAATCGGAGATAGTTATCGTATTAACAGTTTATTCTAAATAATTATTATAAATGCACGTACATTTGTTTGTTACATTTTCACGCCTTGAATATTCAACTAATCATTATGAAATTTTACTTGCAAGTTATCACGGGTACAGGAAAGACCATAGGGTAATTTTGATCCAGAAATAAAAGTACTATTCTTAAGGGTTGTTAGGCGAACATACAGCGAGCGAAAATGGGAAGAAAAACTAGTAGCTTATAATATTTATGAATTTCTTCAAAGTAGTAAGTTTTAATAATTTAACAATACAAATCTTTGAATCACTAAATCTGTGTCACTGGGATTGGTGATACTGAATTAATATTTGTAACTGAATACACTAACTAACATTTATACTAAAATCATAGGGAGCAGATCAAATAATATTGTACAGTTCCAATCCATTGGGAATACCTCCATATTACCTTTTATATGGCAGCATTAAATATTGAAACGTGACAGGAGGTATAAAGCTACATCGTTTGTTCATATCCCAAGGGTTTCCTTGTATAGATGATAATATAACTCTGCATTCGAATAAATTATAGCTTTTGACGTCAACAGCTAAATGTCGTATCCAGTTTTATACCTACCTTTAGGAACCCATATCTTTATATTTTAAGGTACCAGATGTCATAAATAAAGATGCTTATCATTAGATCAATGAAACTAGAGGTTCCCCGAACATTTTTGTCTCGTAGACTACTTCCCATGGTTTTCGTTATTTATAGCTACCTTCTTAATTGAGATTATTTTTTTGAAAATTTCTCTTCTTTAAATATATGTTTTTTTATTCATTGCTGTAATATATATGTCTTTATATTAAAAGGAAGTATTATTTAAGTACATAATATGTGTATATAGAATTGCTCCATTCATCAAAATTAGATCCATTATCGTTGACCCCCAATTGTTTCTCATAAATACCCTTTTTTTTTTGTACCCTTTTACGAATTGTGTACACCCATTTTTGTTACGTCAACGTAGATCCCCGTCAAATCTTCCGTAGATCTCTGGGGGTCCACTAGGATGACTTTGAGAACTAAGGTACTAAACAATGCAATATTAAAGCCTCTCTTTGTGAGAAGTTATCGGTAAACCGCTTAAAATCGCTCCATGGTTGTCGGTTTTATTTTAAGCCCGTCTCAAGTTGAAAAACTGTAGCCAAGCACCTATGGGTGAGTTCCGACATCTGGACTTGACAGTAAGCCTCTCTAGATCTAGCGTGTTTACGATCTTGGACCACATCTCCCACGTCTCGTTTAATATCAGGTGAGGTTATGGTCAAACGCTGAAACCTATAATCTATAAAAAAAATAACATGTTTATAAAAGCTCAAAATATACAAGTTTGAAAACGAACGTATTTGACTTTAAAGAAATCCAATTTGAAAATAAACCACCTGCAAAAATATCTAGAATTACTGCGTAATTGGTATCCTATGTAAACGCGTTGTCCACGCACGATTACCTCTTAAATACTAACATTGGATATATTAAGGGTCTTATCTCATTAGGACGCCATGGCGCCACAGTGGTCGTAGCACCGTAGTGTTTTTAGCTACCAAGCGAGAAACACCAAAACAAACACAAGGATTGTCAGTTACAAAATGGACGCTGAAGAGTTAACATCCACGATGGTGCGACCGGTGGTGCCTCCATGGCGGCCTAATGAGGTAGGGCCCTAAAATTAAACAATTTCAGAATAAGTCGCCATTGTCGATATCGATAAGGAATACAGTGGTAGTAATATAACGTATTATTTCTTCATGACAGATTATTGAAGTCAAAATGATTCTGCTGTTGATTATCCGTTGTTCATTTTGGTAATACTCGACCTGTCTTATTCGAACCTGTGAACAATATAGACATCGCAGTGGCTGCTATCACCATGTTGGATGTTGTTGTTGATTATCCCGAATCTGGGTATAGTTTGTGTTTTGTTTTTCGAACTGACTAAACTGTTGGCTTGCTGGGCCTCTACAGTTTCACTGGACTACTAGGAGGAGTGCTTAAGATACTCAACCGATTAGTGTGTGTGTATTGTATGTTTTAATAGTCCCCCGCGACATAGGACTTGATCCCAAGCGAAGGAGTTTATGTTTTTTAAACAAACAAAAAATGATTAAAAATTCTTTACTAATACAAAGCTAACTGTCATCTATATACATTGGCAACATATCTATCTGGGATAAATTTGAAATGTTATCGTTGTATTTGTTTTTTGATATCCGTATTCACAGTTTGTATTTTAATAGCTTCTTGCTTTTGGGTGTATTTATGTAAAATACAAATATAGGAAATTTAGTAGGTTTAATAAAATAATAAAGTATTTACACTATATATTAGTATAATCATACTGGTCATATTTCTTAGGTATAAACATAGATGCCTTCATCATTGGCCCAAACTTTTTTAACCATAATCTCTTCTCTTCAAGCTTCGGGTCCTGGGTCGTGGACGTTCTAGCCTTCGCCAGGTTCTGTAAATATGACTCGTAGAGACTCATTCTAGGTATGACCGAGTTATCCTCGGCTGGTTCTAATGGGACATTGACCGGATCGAAAGGTAAAGTTAGGAGATATTTGCTCGGATCAACGAAATATGGGCTTTGACTCGGAGTGTTCTCAGTTGTGTTTGGTGATTTAACAGTTTCTGTAGTTGTGATTGCTTCAATAGTAGTAGGCCGATTCCCTTCATCCCAAATTACTGAGTCGAGCCATCGCACGAAACTGGAAACTTTGGGAAAAGCGTGGGTTTTGGTGTAGAGGGCGCACGCCTGCAGGTATGAGGTGATACCTATTAGTGTTTCATTTTGGATGACAGCTCCGCCATTGTCTTGCTGAAATTAAAAAATAAATAAAGTAGGAGTTACTTACCTTATGGTTTATAATTTAAATAAGACTTTTTAAGTTTGATATTGTGATGCAATTTTTGCCATGAAAATGATAACGTAAGGATTATTTCATGGAAAATATTTTTACGCTATATACATTTTCCTGTAGTTCGTCACTAATAGATACTGAAATTCATCAACTTTTGTGCGGTTGGACCTATTGTCATTAATTGGTATGCATACATGTACAACAGGTAAAGATAAATGTGTTTTTAATCATAATCTATAATAATATTCTTTATTTATAAATCCCTTACTTTGGTACACATAAAATGGCCCTGGCCTTTTTTTTTTTTTTTTACGTGGGGAAAATCCGTAACGGATACCCACCCCGTCGGGCAGCGGGGGGTGGGTTATGTCCGAATCCCACGGACTAAAAACCCCACGGTGCCTCTCACACCTATTTGGCCGGGGAGCAGGAACTGCCAATGGCATTACTTCTGCTCCCCGGCAGGTGTCGGCCCCTCATCAGGGGCCCCGTCTGCGGTCTGAGGGGTCAAGATGGTAGCCCTGGCCTGGCCTCCTACTTTACTGTAGACTGTGTTGCAGGAGACAGTTACAAATAATGTGAAACAAGTTTAGATTTACATACAGTACTATAAAAGTAACCATAATTAATTTGTTATTATTAATATATTGAGCAAATTGAGAACTTTTAATTTAATGTTTTTATTGGAATCAGATAAACAACTTGTACAATGTACAAAATGACCGTTGTCGGCTACATTAGTCAAACTGTGTCGCAGCCAATAGCGCCCACATCCAGAGCAACATATTGCGTTCCTCAAATAAAATAAAATAAAAAAGTAAATAAAATAAAAAAGGTAAAAAAAGAAAATAAAAATAATGTAAAAAATAAAATAAGAAGAAGTAAAAAAAAATAAAACAGAAAAGAAAAAGTAAAAAGTTTTCTGCATATATTAACATTCAATTCTTATGTTGTGTCCGTGTATGTAAAAATAAAATAATTTATAGAAAATGAATGAACGTGTGCCTGTATAACATTATAAAGTTCAAAGCACTAGAATGATGTTAGTATGTGTGCTGTGATGAGTTTCTAAGTGTGAGTATATCTACCTAACTCGGACTTCGTGATCAGATTATAGACATAAACTAACACGCCAATTTTGATTATGTCATTAGCGTGAACCCTGCTTAATGTTTAGTAAAAGATTGTCCAGGCTGGCGTAGTCATATCCTTCCAACCAACTTAATATTTTGTGCTTAACCTTATACAATTATATTAATTATTATATAAACAGTTATTGGATTAAATAATGAAATCTGTGTAGGTAATACTAATTTTTTGGGCTTTTGTGCGAGGAAATGTGTATTAGATATATTATTATTTAGCGCGGAGTTTTGTATGCTTATTTTATATACATTTGTTTGTATATTATTTTGTATACATATTAGAGATTGACTGCAATCTTTGCTGATGTAACTTTAGGTAGTAATTAATGATATCTAGAGGATTAGACTCTCTAGTTCAGTTGTCAGAGTCTTAAAAAGAGTTCTACCTCCATGCTATAATTTCATCACACCACAAGCTCAGGCTTACATACGTCTATCGACATTGTATTTGAACACACTACCATTGCTTCAGAAGTTATAAATCACGATATCTCTAATACTTAAGCGTCACTTACCAGATCATGTACTATCTGCACTGCAATTTTATACTCAATTTATTTGTTTTTTCGAATAAATAAATAAAATGTCTTTGCATAAGCCTCAAAAAATTATGTTTCATCTTTGAACCCTTGAGTTTCACATACCCTGCAAAAATGTCTGTTCGGATCTTGCACACCCCCCACGCATATGAAATGGCCAGGTAGAAGTTTTGTGCTGTCATCACATATTGAGTCTTCTATGACTGGTACATTTACTACTCTAATATGCTGTAATAACAAAATTAATCATTCAATTTTTAAAGTGTTTTTTTTTACTACATCTCACATTTTTTCGTCCGTCTGTCGGATGTCGCATTACAGCCGGTTCGCGGTGTAGGAATAAAGTGAATGGCGCTCGGCAGAGCAACCACGACCAATAAGGCGGCGCCCATGGCTTAATTCAAAATGATTCAATGACTTAAATAAATATTATGCTCAGTTTTTAATATGCGTCTATCATTCGAATAATAATTGTATTTATTATGTATTCCGCAATCTAATACAAGAATAAAAATAAAAATGTATAATAGTTGGATGTCTTATCTTCTATTGATTTCCCATTATCATTCCCATTTTCTAATTATGAAGATAAGATTAAAAACAGGACTTTAATACCCTAAATCGAATAATTTTCTGAAAATTTTCAGTTAAATGCCTAAGATCCGAATAAAAGTTTCACTTGCATCGTGGTTTCATAAAACAGCAATTTTTTTTTTTCAAATTATTCTTCGTATCTATATCTTGAGATTTATCTTATTTTATATGGACTATAATTATTATTTAATTAACTACGCAGCTCTACAATTGTTTTAAAGATGAATAATATTTTAGTGCCTACAAGTAGAAATAAGTTAATTTTACTGTACAATTTTGATAAATAAGTTTATAATTTAATTTTCTACTATAACGCTTTTAATGTTGAAGCCTTTATTAATATAATAAACGGGCTGGATGGATGTTTATTACAGAAACTATCGGGAGGATTTTGAGGAAAATTTAAAGTAATATAAATCGGAGAAGATAAGACATAAACTATAATTTATAAAGGTATCGTGTAAATTGGCCTAATTGTAACGATCAGTGTCCAGTAAGTTGGAATAAATATGCCACCTGTGACCTATCTAGGCATGCGCTACCTAATACGCCTTAGTTACACTAAGATAGTGAATAGTGTCATCATTTTCAAAGATACAAAACGCAGATGAACGACTGAAATGACTGGCGTCTATTAGTAGTACATAAATTACAATTTAACGTAAACCTGTCCCTGGGATTCCCCAAATCCCTGGGATTTCCACAAATTCAAATTTTTCGCAACTCTGATCAACGTTACTAACACTATCTGCCTTATATCGTGCACTGTTAGCGATGCTTATGAGTGTCACAAAAAATATGATAAAAAAAGGAACCTGCGTCGGTTCACAACGTATGCGACATTTTTGTCCCAGTTTGGGCTTTCATGCGTTACGAAATCTGATGCATAATAATTATTCTTGAATTTCTAATTGTAATTGAACACTATTGACAAGGACTTTGCTAACTTGGTTGAGTTGAGTGTTTGTGGGCAAAAGGAAGACGGCTAGAGCCTTTGAGGTTTCCAGTTGTACACTCATTCCTACATACACTTACACTACACATATACAACTGGAAACAACGGGAACGCCGACACTATAAGGTAAGTGAATTTTGGAGTAACTAATTAAGGAGAATATTGAAGTGTGCTGGCTATGTATCACAGTATTCATTAGGGTTGGTCACGGCTCCGAATTGTATTTGTTAAAGGGTCCAGCACCAATTCAGTTTATTTTGTTGTTACCTATCTCCTACATGCATCGATATATTTTCCATACTTTCTTTTTATTTCCTTCCATATCGCGGATACCACTCTACAGTACTTTTTGTTTATAATTCTGTTTTATCGGAGCACAAGGCCCGTCCTGTTCCATTTTTGTTGTTTCATTATTTGCAATACTATTGAATTTTCCACTATAGTAATGACTTACCGATGTTGGTGTCCAAGCTATGAGAGATGCCAAAAATCCGAGAGCCACTTCCTCATCAGGATCAGGAAGATGCGCCGCCTGAACCCGTGACCCGAAAACCATAGGTGCTTCCAGTTTTACCGCTGATACTTTTAGATCGAAGTTGTTCATAAGCATCCTTAACTAGAACAACAAGGAATCAGCTATATTTAGTCTGTAGAAAAATATACATCAGCGATTTTTTATGTTAAGATAGGTTTAGTGTCGCGGTTTTAGTAAGCTATACTATTTCATTGCGAAGGAAAAAGAGCCCATCTAACGAAAACAAATCGGAAAAAACTGAAAGTCTGTAACCAAAGCCTTTAAAGAAGTGCGCCTAACTCATTTTTTAATTAAATCTAAGTAACTTGAGAACAGAACCTTATAGGTGTACAAGAGAATCCTATATATGCATGTTTATTTCCTCATTCCGAACATATACATTAAATTCAATATTGGTAGAAACGGCAGATGCGTCACTTTTTTTTTCGACGATAGCGTTGACGTCACGAGTTTGATCACCATACATGACTGACTTTTGTGTGACTAGCATGCTCGTCAGCTGTGTATCTGGGTGTTAAATATATATACGTATGTCTATCAGCTGCTTAGTTACCATAATTGAAACCATGGTTATTCTGGAATGAAGTGATTTTTCATACTAATGTGAAATTATAATTCCATATATATTTATGAATAGTAGATAGTTGCGATTGCTTTTTTGCGAAAATGGTTCTGTTCTATCTTTACTGCTTAGCCCCTATGTAATAGCGTTATGGTATATAAATATGAATCATATTTCTGAAAAGTTCTCTATCTACGAGTAAAAGTCTCGTGAATCGGTTCAGCGTTTTCTTAGATACACCCGGACAAAAAAAAAACATTTCAATTTTGTATATCTAATGATTTTTTTAGAAAATATTTAAAGTTAAAAAAGTGAATGATAACTTTTTCATATAGAATTTTTGTGATACACAAAAAAGACATAAATGAAAAGAAATATAGTTAACTGCTCTAAAAAATATTTACGCTAATTGCGATAATTTTAGCTCTTTTTATTTTGAACACAGAGGCACTAATAATACATATGAACTATTTATAAATATATCTTATTTTAGTGGGTTACGCTCTCGTGGCCTTATTAAGAAATCTTCCTGAAATTTGACCACATACTGTCCATCGGAACTGGGCTATAACCCCGTATTGTTTACCTTGTGAACCGACCCGCCTTTATTGTTGTACGAGCTGCCAACCCTTATTGTGAAATTTCCGAGATTCTTGTGACTCATGTAAGACGATACGATGTCTCTGTAAACGTTAAAAAATATATAGATAATAAATGGGTATTCATACAGCTATAATGAAGGAGACCTGGATATTGTCATAGTATTTTTAGAGCTTATATAATATATATACATATAAATCATGGAAATTAAGTTGCTGTGAGAACCGATAATTTCAAAAGTACTGAACGTATCGGCCTAGACCCATTCCATGCGGAATGTTTCCTAAACAGTTTTAGGCTTTTGTGGATTCAATTAACCCTTTACCATTTTTTTAATACCCAACGAAGCGGACGGGAGTCAGCTAGTAAATATTATAAAACAGGTCGCTTTTAGCGTCTATGTGTTCAATTATTTATTCTAAACTAAAAAACGGATTTTAATACGGTTTCCACTATCATTTAGAGAATTTCTTCTGGAAGGTTTTTATATATAATACATGTTTATTATATTTATATATGGTAGAGAATAATCTATGAACTGATGAATAACTAATAAAGTCGTGAGAAGGAGTTTTCGGAGGCTTACGTTGGTAACGCTGGCTATACCTTATATATCTCAAAGATGCCTATAAAAATGCTGGGATGGTATATGTTTATCTGCTAAGCATAACCCTCAGTAATGATTTTTATATTATACATGTTATTAAAAAAATGGTTATTTGCGACAAACTCGACAAATATAGTAATTAGACATTGAATGTAGTTCTAAACTACCATTTATTTCAAAAAATATCACAGAATGTATCGTGGATTAAAAATTACGGACAATAGAAAAAAAAATATTTTCGTGAATATTCTTATGATTTTCATGAACTATAAATATCAAAGTCTTATAAAATGGATCTAAACAACACGACATTAGTACATCGCATACATGCGAAGTCGGAACGCATCGCTAATACAAAATAAAAGAAAGAAGAACAGGACACACTTGAAATACACACTAGAATACATTTGAAATTTTCTTATAATATTTCACATGTATAAGACCAACGTACAGAAAATTTTTAAATGAAATTTGTATTATGAAAAAAAATATATCGTAGCTACACACTAACTAATATAGTAAGTATGATTGTAAGTTTCTTTGCTTGTTACCTTTTCACGCTTCAACTACTCAACTAATCATCCTGAAGTTTTTCATACACGTTGTCAAGGGCACAGAAAAAAGTATCTTAGATTTAGAAAAAATGTAGTTTTCGAGGGATGGGTTAAATAAAATCTATATTAACATGGAGCGAACTTGCGACAAAAAGCTAGTAAAAATATAAAACTCCCTAAAGAGTTCTAAATTCTTACTAATTGTCCTGTTTATCATTCTTAATCTTACAGTACCTATTTTCTTGGCTATTAAAAATTCGTAGTCACAGTTTTGCTCGACAATTTGTAAAAAGGTTTAAAAATCTGAGTGGAGTTTTGTATAAAGGAATATTATTTTACATCTCTAAACTCATTTTAAAAACATGGTATATTAAAAAAAAGGTAGCAATGACTATCATATCGTAGTATTTGACTTATAATTCGTTTCAACAGGAGAGTCGTTGATGAGATATTATTACAAAGTCAATTCATCTAATTTCACATGTCTATATTTGAGATCGCTGTCAAACACCATTTGAACGATCATAGTGGAAGTTGGTGCACATAAGTATTTCTTACAATAAAGATTTTTATGCTATTCATATTATTATTTCTCGTTAATATGTGGCGCTAGGCTATAGTTTATTTTTATTGAGTTTTATATTGTAACTAGCTGCCCGCCCCGGCTTCGCACGGGTATACTAAAGAAGAAAATAAGAACAATTATATACCCTCTGCAGTACGAACATGTAATTAAATAAAATGGCGACTGACATCCTCAACGTCAATCTGTCGATTCTATCAATATTTTTAGAGATCTGCACTGTCTTATGTCATTCACTAACACACTTTTGATATGGAGATTATTAACCCAAATTTTTCACTTTTCCGTACGATTTCTCAACCATTTTCTTTTATACAAACCTTGTACTGAACAATTACAAACAACGAAAAAGAATTAGTCAAAGAGGTACAAACCGTTCTGAAGTGATGCACATATAAACATTCAGAAATGTATTTTTATTAATATATGTTTTTGTGAGAACAAAGTCGCGGACGTTTGCTAGTACATTATAAAAAAGTTTAAATATATTTAATAAAAAAAATGTACGTTTTCTTCCTTAAAGTACAGATTAAGCTGTAACAAACATAAACCTATACAAGTAACAGCCTTCTAAAACAATAAACGTAATGCCCATAAATTTTCTCATCCGACAATAAATTAGGGTTATAGTGCCCGAATAACTCGCAAAGGGAAGTTAACTTAAAGAAAACAAAGTATAATAGATTTGCCAGTACTTTAAGCATCCCGCAAATAGAAAAATACGTGTAACCTCTCCAGTGACCCTTTGAAGTTCAACAAAATATGTTTCGAACCATTTCCAAGTCAAGGATTAATGTAGTCTGCAAGTTGCTGGGGGATAGCGGTAGATATTAATTCATATTTTTAGTCGAACAGCAATCGCCCGTGATCACGTCAGCATTTATTTTTAATACACTTTTATTAATTTTACTTGTATCTATCTATGTAAGAGAGTCTTTGAGCAGTGATCGCCATCCATTTCAAAACGTCAGAATATATAAAATGTAACACACTTTTTGGGGGCTGATGATAATACAATAATTTGAAAAGTTTCAAGTTACTATAACATTTAAGTTCATTTAAAGACTAATAAAGTATGTATGTACTGATGACCACACAAAAGAAGTGAAAATTTATTTATAAAAAGTACAATAAAGAGCCAATGTCACGCGGTGTTCCCAGGCGATCACCCATCCAGGTACTGACCACACCCCGGATTGCTCTTAACTTTAGTGATCGGACTTGAACCTGTGTTTTCAACACTTTACTCGACACAGTGTATATTCCCACCACTTTTCGTCACGCAAAATGGTTGCTGATCAGGATTTCAAAGTCCTCCTTCAGAGAAATAAGAAGTAGAAAATATTATTTGAATATGGAGTGTTGTTATTATAGTTAGTCTGTTTGTAAAAAAAGTGTACCGTGTTTAATAATTAATGTCACCACAGGCGCATTATCTTCATGTAATTCCAGCTGTTTTTACAGCGCATACCGAGGTTACTCTCAGGTATCAGTGCTTTTTCCAAGTTACTTAACACCTAGCGTTATATTTTAGCCAATTTAAATCAAATATTTTATAAATTACATCTTACGTATTATTCTGATATTACGTTTACTAGCTTTTGTCCACGTCTTCGCTCGCATAAATATAAATTTGACCTATCCCTTGGGATTAGTCCTTTTTTGTTGGATACAATGTAACCCGTGTCCTTTTCTGTATCCATGATAACTTGTATATCAAATTTCATGAGGATTGATTGGAATGCATAAGGATCTGAAAGTGTGATCACTTAAATGGTGATATTAGAAAAATCATCCATCGAAACGTGAAAGACATTTTGTATCTATTCAACCAGAAAACGTGCTATTCCCGAGGGATAAAGCCAAATTTACATTAAAGAGAGCGAAGTCACGTACAAAAGATTGTAAAAAAAGTTAAAGCGAACAAGATTATATATACATTACGGTAACCAGAAAATGAAATTTTAACACTTAACGTTGAAATCTCATCGGTACAAATACGCTACCGCTTAAGACTTGCACCCTATCATTACAATCCCGCGAGAATCGTGCCGCGGCCGTCTTGCCGACGATTTGTAGCCCCCGAATATGCCTGCAAGGAATGGTCTCCTCAATGTCGAGGCTTTATTGACGACCTTCGGGACGTCAAACGGATATTGGTACCGTGTGATTGCTTTTTATATCTCATATTACAATTTTGCTTCAGCTATATTTAGCTAAATGCCCATTATCTAAATCTTATTACAATTCGACATCTAAATGATCATTATGTAAATAATTATAGATGATATCTTTTGTTTACTAGTCAAAGGTTTAAAATTAAACACATAGTTGACGTTCGGGAACGTGAAACGGATGATGGTACCATTTGTGATTTATTTTTATAACTAATATTATAATTTTAGCGTCAGCTATTGTTATCTAAATGATCGTTATGTAAATTGTATTACAACTTTGTGTCTTAATGATCATTATATAAATAAATAGAGATAACTTCTATTGTTTTGTATTTATATGTTATGAACATGGGATACATATTGTCACTAACAACATGTGAGGTATTGTTCAGACTAAATTGATTTTGGTATATACATCTGAGATCAATAAACGCCAATACAGTTTGATAGATCACCGTGAATAATTGACACACATAAATGTTTTTTTTGTTGAGAAGATTTTTATACCATACTTTACTGTAACCTGCCACTCGGTGGCGCTGTAGTAGATCAACTTTTTTTATCATTCAACCGATTTTCATGAAAATTGGTATGTATAACCACAGAACATTTTCACGCTGTTAGTTTGAATATCATTCAATCATTTACTACTAGCTGATATTAGCTAGCTTTATTGTATAGATGATAACATATAAGCACCATATCGCTGGCTCCATTTCTCCGCGACAAGAAAACACACAGCGCTGAAAAAAAAATTAGTTTTTAAAACTTTTAGAATTATATCTAAAATAAATATACGCGATATAGTCTTTTCTAGATAAGTACTATGTGTCTAAAAAATAAAATGAGCGATTCCCTTACAACCACAGTTCTTTATCATTTTATTTAATAAAATAAAATAAAATGCTAATATAATAATACATAACAAATAATAATAGCAACAAAAACATTCAGAGCTGCGGGCATAGTAAAGTATAAAATAAAATATCTAACAAAAACATACAATGTTTTAAACGTACAAAGAAACTTTGAATTCGACATTAAAATCACATTAAGATGCAGTAAAAGCCCGGTTTAACGGTTACAAATCGAGAACGTTCTTTGCAAATAACGACTACAACGTCGATTTTGAACCGGCTAAAAAAAAACAGATTGTCGGAACAGCGCAAATTGTATTCCGATTTCTCATTCAAATCCGTAGCCACTGAACTGGAACGAGATCTCATTTACAATTTGGCAAGGAACCTCTGGATCTTGAATTAAATCTGAATAAACAGGCAACCTTTACTTCCGAGTTAGGAGTGTTATTTAATTACTTGATTAGAAAAATGATTTTGGTTATTAGTTTACCCTTTTATATGATTACCTTTAATAGCACATTTCTTTTTATATCTTACCAATTTTATTTCTCTTGTTAAGTTAGTACTTCTTGGCTTTAAAAGAAAGTACTGTTCCTGAGAGATAGGTCAGATATACAATGACAAGTGAGAAGTCGTGAGCAGTAACTAGTACTCCATAAATAAATCGTAAAATATAAGTACTTATTTTGATTGAATACTAGCTTTTGCTGTCGGCAACTACGTTTTTCTTGTAGATAAAGATATCCCGATATATTTTATGTATGTTTTTTTATACTTTGACAATGTGTACGCTAAATTTCATGCTGATCTTTTGAGTAGTTGCGTCAAAGAGCAATAATTAAATTACAACGAATAAAATAACGAACAGAATAATATAGATTAGCACTTAAACGTGTCAGATATCAACAAGCGCTTGACGCAGACTAGCGCTCTAACTTGTGTTATAAAGAATCTAGTAGAATCGTCTTCTCTAGTAAGTGATTTTAGATTTATTTTTGTATTTTCGTTATCTCCGTTATATCTCTATGCTATACATATAACTCTTCTGTACGTGTGTTTGTCACTGCATTCCTCTCGAAACGTCTGAACCGATTTTAATGCATTTTTGAAGTGAAAACTTTTTTAGGCGAGTTGGGTACTTTTTTGTGTGAACAGAAATGCATGGAACTCGCAGTCATCGTCAACGAACGCTCTCCGTGAGCTATATATATACTGTGTATATATTTGTACTTTTTGGGTGAACAAAAATCGTGAAACTTGCGCCATCGTCACCGTACGCTTCCCATGAACTATATTTATACTGTGTTATGCACATAGTTTTGCATTGTTTTGAGTTTTCACTTCTGTCGTCAGTTGTTATAGACTGCCTCGGCTTTTTTTATGTGTGTTTGAGTGCACAGAACGTCTGCGTCTATTTGAGTATTTTTTATTATGTATTATGTCTAATAGTCAGGACAAGTTTTGTATGAAAGAAAATGTTTGAAATATCGTACCGAAAAGTGATAAAATTCGGATAAAAAAACTCCATATAAAAAAGCGAATGAGTTAGTGAAATAGAAAACCCTAGAGAGCTGCAAAAATATTGTCAAAATTGACAAACTGACATTCAGATATACAGTTTCCATTTTATTTCATTAGATGGCCATACTGTAAAGAGGTCTTCCGTTTGATCACATTTTCCTCATTAGTAGATACATCCGTACGAAGCCAGAGCGGGCAGTTACTATAGTATAAAATAGTATATACCAAAATACGTACGTATCAAAGCATTTCGATGTTGTTATTAACCAAAACGTGTTTAGAATGACAGCGCTGCACACGTAAGTATCATTTTTTAGCAGAGAAGCGGCATAGGGGTGCCGGAACACTTGGGTCACAGCTGGTCCTATGTGCTCGGTGCTGTCGTCTTGGTTTTGTTCGTCTGAAACTAAACACAATCAGACTGGATTTATGCATGAATAAAGTTTATTTGGACAATAAAATTTATATCCACAGTTTAATATCTTGATAGTGTAATATTGATAATTAAAAAGCGAGTGAAAAATGTTAGTTGTTGTCCAAGAGTTTTTTTTCGTACTGGCTAGGGATAGTCGCCTGATAGGCCTTCACAGCTTCACCGGACTGCTTAAGTCGCACAATGGATAACACAACGGAGTGCTTAATAAACTATATAAGCCAAACTAAGCTAACTCATCATCTTCTTACCCTTCTCCCACCTGAGTAGGGTTGGCACAACATGCTTTCCTTTTTCACTCTCCTCTATCAGACGTCATCTCAGTATTTACACATTTTCTACACATATCATTTTTCATACAATATATCCATACCTTCTTCGGCCTTCCTCTACTTCTATATACATCCACCTACATACTTAAAACTTGTCTAATTACATGGCTTTCATCTCTCCTCATGACATGCCCATACCATGCTAACCTATTACTCCTCAACTTCTCCGTCACTGGTGCTATTTTCAAACTTCCTCTTATAAATTAATTCTTAATCTTAGCGATTCTAGTTATACCACACATCCATCTTAACATTCGCGTCTCTCCCACGTGGAGTTTTTTCTCACCCGTCTCTTTCGTAGCCCAGCACTCAGATGCATACAGCGTAACCGGTCTTATAATAGTTAGTGTATAACTTTCCCCTTAAGTTTCAAGTGCATTCGTGGGTCACAAGCTACCCTAGACACCTTTCGCTACTTCATTTTCCACGCATTTATCCTATTCCTCACATCCTTGCCTATGCCACCGTCATTTTGGATCAATGAACCGAAATACCGGAAGTTGGAGCAGGCTGGTAAGGATACACCTTTTAAGGCTATACGAGAAAAACTTGACGGACCACCGAACTCGCAAAACAAATGTTTTTGTTCTACTAATCTTCAAACCAACATTCTCCAGCTTTTCTCGCCATTTCTCTAGCCTACTCTGGACCTCGGTAGCATTTTCTCCGACAAGAACAATATCATCAGCAAATAGCATACACCAAGGTGCCTCCTTCTGTATGTCTGATGTAAACGCATCCTATGCCTTCTTTAGATCAACAAACACCATATGCAAGTTCTTATGTATACGTCTATATTTTTCGCACAGTTGCCGAAGTGCAAAAATGCCATCTGTTGTCGCACGTTCAGGCATGAATCCGAAATGATTCTCAATCACTTCAGTGTCATCTCTTATTCGTCTCGCTATTAGTCTTTCCCAAACCTTCATACTATGTGACATAAGCTTTATCCCTCGATAGTTGATCACAGTCTTATACATCACCCTACTTCTTAAAGATAGGTACTATTATGCTATTGTACCATTCATTTGGGATCGCCTCATCTTGCAACATCTTATTAAAAAATAAAGTCAGCCACATCCATCCGTCTTAAGAAACTTCCATAATTCAATAGTTATACCATCTGGCCCCACTGCTTTTCCGTTCTTCATACCATCCACAGCTTTTCTTACTTCTTCCTCGCGTATCTCCTGTACAACGCCTAAATTTAACGGTACAGTATCTAACTCTCCGGTCCAGTCGTTTTCTTCATTCATCAGTTTTTCAAAATATTCCTTCCAATAATTTTTTATATCCTTATCATTCATCAAAATTTTACCCCCGTCGTCTTTTATACATTTAAAGTGTGTAATATCTCTTGTATTCTTTTCTCTCGCTTTTGCTAATCAATACAAATATTATTGCATCTGGGAGCTCTCCAGTGATTGGTACAAATCATCTTTTACTTTAGATCTAGCAATAGCGACTGTTCTCTTTGCATTTCTCCTACACTTTGCTTATATTCTTTAGTTGTGCTATCCCTGTCTTCAATATAGGTCCATTCCTTAATAGACGTTTTCTTTTCTTTCAAAGGCGTTTGTAATTCTTCACTCCACCACCAAGTCTCTTTATCTATTTTTCCTCTTCCTTTCGTTTCACCAAAGACATCCCTTGCTACCTTCCTTATACATATTAACATTTTATTCCAACACTAAATCACAGCTTTCACTGCTGAGTCTTTCATCTCTATAATTTTATTAAAAATATTTGTCCTAAATTCTGTCACATCTTTCTCTAATAGATGCCTTTTGATTTGGGGTGGGGGGTCTCGACTGATTTCCGGCTAGTTTTAATGTTATTTTCAAATCTAAAACTAATAAGCGATGTTGAGTAGGGAAACAAACTAACTAACCGCCGTAAAAATAAAAAAAACCTATAAAGGGCTCTTATTGAAGTCAGAGGTTGATTTGAAAATCAAAAAGATATGTATTGGTAGATGTGGGACATACGAACGTATCACAAACAGATTGCATATGGAAATGATCGGTTTCCGACTTTAGAACGGTGACAGTTCTCATTCGTTAGAACATCGGGTAGAGTCAAGACTTCGAGAAAAAAAAAAAATTTACTAAATTCCACGTAGACGAAGTCGCGGGAAACAACTATTCGATATATATAAATCTGTTCAATAAACATAAAAGATATGTTACAAAGATATGCGCGAATTAGTTTTTCGAAGGCGCATAAACGACAAGATAAAACGTCAATAGACCCGTTAACTTAGTGATAAGTTGTTAATACTCGAACTTGTTAAACTCGCCGACTCTTTGATCAACAAACACGCTTGCTCCAAACTTCGGAGCCGACAATCGTGAACCTGATAACTTTGTTTTCAAAGCAGTAAATTTCACTAGATGAATTAAATGTCTTTATTCTTATTAAGAAATAGCTGAAACCCGCGACTTCGTCTGCGTTTTTGATAATCTTAACAATATATTTTATCTACAGAGGAAAGCTCATAAAAAAATTAATAGCAACAGCATACTATGCTTACAAAGTTTCTTGTAAACTATACCATATTATTTTCCCTCTCCTGTGCATGCGTATCACATCTCTTACCTCACTTCTCTTATTTTAGTAACCAGCCATAACTAACGTCACAATACGTTCTATTTTGTGACAATGTCACTTGTCTGTCCATTTGATCCCAGGGAGACAAAAAATGACCCGTTTTTGCAAATAGACGCAACATATATTTACAGCTGACGGAACACGCCGATAGGTGCTTGGCAACAGATTTTCAACTTGAGGGCTTATTTGGATAGGCATGCTTAGAAAACTGAAAAGCTCCGAAAGCTCCAGCTCAGTCGCAAGGGTTCAAACCTACATCCATCAACGAGTTATCCGAATACGCAATCTACTGAGCTATCAAAGTTTGGCTTCCGCAATAATATGTTTGAACAATCATGGAAAATTCTAGAAACTTACTGAAATCGACCTCAGCTTCACTGTCTATATTTCCATTTACGAAGATATTGATGGACATGAATATAACTACTGCGCACCGCATTCTACGACCCATTGTGAATGAAACATTGCGCTGTAATCTCGACAAATCCGTTTGCCGGTTATTTCATGTAAAGCTAAGAACTATTAGACGTGAAAGATTAATATTAAATGAAATCAGAAATATTTTATTCTGTCTAGGCTCTGAGAATGCATTTATGAATGTAACCACCCAATTACCGATAAAACTCAAGGACATTGTAAATATATATTATTTTTAATTTTGTTGATAGTCATTTCTAGAACTTTTAACTATATTTAGTGAATATACATACACTGAGGGTCTTTGTTGTGATTAGTATACAACAAACTACAAGGAAAATGTACGTGAAACTACTCTACGAGCGACGAATCATTGAGACACAACGATAAATTGTACCATACAAAACTGTATTGTACAATACAGAACGAATTATAAGTATTTTGGATAGAGCTGTTTTAGATTACCAACATAAAGAAAGTATAAACTCTAGGCACGACCCGTAGTGTTATTATTCGGCAAATCGGTAGGATTGTTTTAAACTAACCTTTTGTGCTAAAACTTATTACATTAGGTTCAGTCATTACTTTAAAATACTTTCAATTTAACTTATACTCATTGTGAGTCTCCATACAGCCAGTTTTTTAGCTAGTATTATTATTAAAATATAATATCACAATGGAATCCATAATTATATAAATTCATAATTTTTTGATCAATTCTACTAATTCGTAGATCTACTAAAATCGTAGAGAGCGCGTGTTTGGTATTGAATCGAAATGTTTATGTCAACACGGATATAATAGTGAACGGAAATAGCCTAGTGATTTAAAATAGTTTGTGTGAAAAACACGAGACAGTAATATTCTTACATCAGTCGAATCGTTGGTTGAAAGGATTATATATGACTAATCCAACCAACCTTTCCAGAAATATGCCTGTCAAAGTTATCCCAATGAAAAACAAAACCTAAATAGCTACACAAACCGAAATTTAATTAATCTCGCTAATTGAATTTCAGATCACTCAGTAATTGAATCTGATAGAAAAATAAGACTACGTTTCAGATATTTCTACGTTTTTCGTTTTTCAACTAGAGATAATCGATATATCGAACCTATTCGATATTAATGTTTCATGATATTACTTTGAATGGTGTTCATCTTTACTAATATTATAACTATGATTGTGAGTTTGTTGTGCATTCACGCTATTATTACTCAACCGAACATCATGGAATGTTCTGTACACATTATTAAAGGTTCATAAAAGGACATGGGGTACCTTTAACCCCAAAAAATAACTATTCCCGAGGTATAGATTCAATATAATTTAATACAAACGAAATCAAGGGAATAACCTAGTAGTTTTATAAAATAAATGAAATTTTCAATATATTTATATATCATCATCAGGTATATCGAATGAGAGATTCAAGAAGAGAAACCATATAGTTTCATTCATTTACTATACGAAATTACTTTCTCTACCCTAGGCATAGACATTAAAAACATAATACTGTCTGTGTCTTTTCTACAATGCCATAGAACATATTCACAACAAACGCATATATTACTGTAGATATCTCTAGTACGACTAGTTAACTTTAGATACGAAAAATAGAACGCAATGAGATTTAATAATACGTCTGAATTAATAATTTTAACCAAAAATATTTAATGTTGTAAATCGATGTGTCGAATAAGATCGAATCGAAATATCGACGATTTTTAAAGCAGACACCCCTATTCGTAATCGATATTTATCAAATTATCTATGTTTTAATTGAATTAAAATTTTGCTTTACAAAATATTCTATATTTATAAAGCTAGCAGCCACCCGAGACTTCGTCTGCATTTGGTGGTGGCTAGTTATACATTATTTTCGTGTAAATCTAGCGGTATATACAGCGCACGCTGTGATAGCTCTAAAATGACAGGTTATTTTTAAGTTTACTTGATATTTACTGCTATATTTTGGCCCTTTTTAAACAATATTTTTATAAATTATAGCCTGAGTGTTATTTCTTTCTCTTATGTATAATTTTTTTTTTTTTTTTTTTTTTTTTTTTTTTTTTTTCGAACTGACTACACTGTCAACCCGGCAAGGCATCCACAGTTTCACCGGACCACCAAGGGGAGCGCTTGAGGCACTCACCCGATTTTATGTAGGCAACCAGCACAAGGGCGCACGGCGCGCCTCGGCTTGGACTGTTACCGAATATCCCGAGCTAACTAAGCCTAGGCTAACTATTATTTCATACATATATAAATTCGTGAAACATACACGTGTACCAAGCATGTATGTTTCAGGAACTCGTACATGTATCTTGAATCTGACTACTAAGTTAGTATAAGCTAACTCTGTTCGAGAAAAGGGTTCAAAATAAAAATAAAAAAAACAACCCAACCACTATGTGTACCTACATGTGTGTATGTGCACGTGTGTGGGGTGATCGGTGTTGTGTGTCAAAAACTAGTGTTTGAAAATTAATTCAGTGTCACTGTTGTCGCGCAAGCAACGTGCTCGAGGGCTCCATTCCGGAGGATCGGACCTCGGCTTGAGCCGCTGCCGAGGGGGGCCTAGATGAGTGTACTGGAGTAAAATTCACAGTCAAGCCGCGGCGGCGTGATCTGTGATTACGCGGACGTGGGCGCGCACACGCTCTGTTTCGAGGGACGGAAGGGTACTGGAAGTTAGCTGCCGTTATTTTGTCGGGAGGATCTGTAAAAATATATCGCGGACGTCTTTTGTAACGCGGCGCATCGGGTACGGTGTTGTAAGTCGCGGCGGATACCACTAACGGACTGGGATGATTCGCGGCTTTCTCAAAATAGCTACTAGTGAGTGTCCTAACGTACTCCCAGATAGACGGCATCTCCAGGTCCTTGTGGAGGTCGACTCTCCGGATATACCAAGGGGCACCTACTGCCCTACGAAGAAAACGATTCTGTAGTTTTTGCAACTTTTCGAAGTTATAACTTGACATATGCGCGAAAACGGGACAACTATATGTCAGAATAGGACGGATACACGTCTTATACAAAGTAAGCTTATGTCTGAAGGACATTTTACTTTTAGGACAAACTAATGGGTGCAAGCGACCCAAGACCATAGCGGCCTTGTTTCGAACTCTATCAGTATGCGCTTTAAAAGTGAGGCGCCTATCTAATGTAACTCCTAGGTATTTGACCTCACGTACCCAAGGAATCTCGGTTTCGTACAGCCTGAGGGGCTTTAGATACTTGGGTTGCGGACGATTTACGGGGTCGAAAAATATCGCGGCGCTTTTTTCGGGATTAACCTCTATTCGCCATTGACGATACCATTCACCGAGTGTGACGATGGCTCGATTGATGCGATTTCTAAGAAAGTCCGGCCGCCAACCGGAAGCGTAGATAACTGTATCGTCAGCATAGCAACCTACCTCGATCCCCGGGGACCGAGGTAAGTCACTGATGAACAGGTTGAAGAGAGAGGGCGCAAGAATAGACCCTTGGGGCACACCTGAGCGTATCGGGTGGGGCGGGGATAGCTCACCTTCCACTCTATAGCGGAAAGTCCTATCAGTGAGATAATCGCGGATTATATGTACTAAGCTATCGGGTATGCGAGACTGAAAAAGTTTATAAACGAGCCCGGCATGCCAGACCTTATCGAAGGCCTTGGCAACATCGAAAAAGACTGCTATCGTGCGTTTCGGTTTAGGTTTATCCGGGTTGACCTTCTTTTGGGGATCTTCGTTAAATTTAGAAAAAATGTACTCCGTGAGGCGGTGTACTTGATTCGTACATGAGTGTTTACCTCGAAATCCAAACTGCTCAGGTGGTAACAAATCTAACTCTGAAATAGAGGTCTGGAGACGGTTCAGAAGGAGCCGCTCGTATAGTTTGCCTAATGTATCGAGGAGACTGATAGGGCGATAACTTGTGGGAAGCGTAGCTTTTTTACCCGGTTTGTGAATTCCTATTACTACGGCCTTTTTCCAGACGGCTGGAAAGTGACCCTGGGACATGGCCGCATTGAAGATGCAGACCAGGAGAGCTATAATGTGGTCAGGAAGGAGCTTCAGTACCTCGTTCCTGATCCCATCGGGACCTGGAGACTTTCTAAGCTTGAGACGCTTGATGGCGGCCGATACTTCATCGAAACTAACCGGGGTTAGGGTATCCGCGCGAGGAGATGCGAGAGAACGCTCTACCGAGGATTCGATCGATCCAATATGGATAGGGTCAGTGTTAGCAGTGTTCGGAGAGCATTGCTCCTCTAAATTCGCGGCGAGACATTCCGCTTTGTCTATACTATCGAACGCGGGAGGCAACCCAGAACCTCTGTCTAATGGGGGCATCGGTGTACTGAGATCTGATTTGAACTTTCGTACGAGTGTCCAATACGCCACGTGGGATGGCTGGATCTCCTCCAAAAGTTTGTCCCACCTGGCGTCTCGGATTTCCGAAATACGTTTTTTAACTAATTTACGTAACAAACGTAACCGATTGCGATTATCTACGGACGGGTAAGTGTCGTAGGCTCGAGTCGCAGCGTTCTTTTCCGTGATCAACGCTCTCACGTCGTTGGGGAGTATAAAGCGGCGATCATTCACCGCTTGTACTTCTTTCGAGGTCTCCCTAACGGCGGTCTGAAGAAAGTCGACCAGGGAATCGATAGCCTGATCCGCGTCGGTTTTAGACACCAACACGTCCGGGATTCTATTTAAACTAACCGAGGAAAGATTATCTTTAAAATATTTACTAAGCTTCGTGTAGTCAGCTACGCGCGCGGGCTGAAAATCGATGTCGGAACTAGAACCTAACTGTAATACCACAGGACGGTGATCAGAGTCGAGTTCGTGTACGACTTGTATGAGTCGTACCTCAAGCGCGACGTTCTTTAACAGAGCTACATCTAACACTGTCGGCCGACAGCGATCCTGATAGTGAGTGGGTTCCGGCGGGGCTATGACATCAAAAGCGAGATCATTACCTAGCTTGTCGAGAATCACCCCGTTACGAGAAGTACTCGAACTATTCCATATAACGTTCCCGCTGTTGAGGTCCCCGGCTATAATGACCGAATTCCCTAAAGCGAACAACGCCTCTAAGTCGGACTTGAGAAGCTTTTTATTCGGTGAAAGGTACGCGGATACTATTGTAATCGTCTGATGACCGGTCATGCCTAACCTGCACACTGACACTTCCATATTGGAAAGAACGGGCGGCTCTACCGGCATGCAATACAACGAACGTTTATAATAAATCAAAGTGCCGCCCCCGCGGGTGACACGGTCGTTTCTAATTATACTATAATTCGCGATCGCGGTATTGCTCATCTTCGGTTTTAAAAGCGTTTCTTGAACTAAAAATATGTCTATCTGTCTATCACGTAGGAAGGCGGCTACTAACTCTCGTTGTGTTCGAAGATTTCTCGCGTTAAAGAACGAAAGACAAAGACCACGCGGTTTAATTCTATTTAACGACGCGAAATCTATTTATTACTATTTACTGAGGCGCGGGCAAGGCGTTGTATCGTCGCAGCAACGCCTGGGAATGAAGAGACCGCATTAAGGAGGCCGATGTCCCTATTGCTGTTAACTATTTTATTGAACGCGACGATCTCCTGAATATCGTGTTCGAGCAGTACCTGTGTCAGCCAATCAATACCAGACTGGGAGAACGAGAAAGCGTGGGTAGCCTGGACAGGCATCGCTCCTTGTGGCTGGGGCTGGGCCTGAGGCTTGAGAGCCTGAGGCTGTGGTTTAGGAGCCCAGGGCGCTACGGGCGCACGCCAGGACTGGGGCACGCGCGGCACAGAGGGTGCCTCACGTGGTGTGGGAACCGGCGCTACCGGGACACGGGAGGTACCCGGCAGGTCAGGGAAGGCCTCCACGGACATGAGAGGTGGAGGCGGGGGACGTGCGGAGGCAACAGGCGCCCTATGGGCTTGTCTCGCTTGGCGGGGACGTTGTGTGCGTGGCGCGCGAGGACACCCGCGATAGTTCGCAGGGTGACCTGCGTTACCGCAGAGAACGCAGCTCGGGGGTTCGGGAGTGTCGGGAGTGCGTGCGCACTCCTTCGTAGGGTGGTCCCCTAGGCACTTAACGCACCTGGGACGAAGATGGCAATTGCGGGCTGAATGACCATAACTCTGGCAGTTATGGCACTGCGAAGGAGTATGGGACTTGCGAGGGGCCTCAACAGTGATGCCGGTGAGGCCACAGACAGAGGTGAGGCCGAAAATAGCCTTACCCTCTTGTGATCGGTCGAGGACGACCAGGACCATCGGGTAGGGGGCTTTGGTACGGGGGTGGTACATCCTATGTACCTCTCGGACAGGGAAGTCTTGCTCCTTAAGGGAGCCTGAGACGTCATCGGTCGATAACTCGACTGGGACACGCCTAACTACGACGCGAAGGAGGCGTTCTTCTTCGAGCGCGAAAGTAAAATAAGCGAGCTTCCTCTCACGGAGAAGAGAGGTAAGCTTGCGGTGATCGGTGGTGGATGAAACTTTTACTTGAATACCTGCAGGCGTATTCAAGGCTGACGTGTAACGGATGTTCTTCTCGTTTAACCGAGTGGATATCATCATCCAGGATGCCTTGTCTTGTATAGTAACTGGGGGCGGGGTGCGGGGCTTCTTAGCCTCGCCTACAGAACTCGTAGCTCGGGCTTGAGATGAAAGAGCGGGACTGGACCTACCTGAGCTAGTCGGCTTGTGATTGGCTGAGACGGATGCACCCTCTACTTGCGGCTTCTTATTTACCGGGTATTCCGTACCCGATTCGGAATCTGAGGCATGCGAGATGACGGGAACGGGCCGTTGCCGCTTTCGGTTTACGGTTGTGAAACCGTCGTTCGTGATTACGGGAGTCGCGCCGGTATCGAGCTCCATGTCGGAATCAGAGCTAGAGCTTGGGATGGGAGCTTTAAGTACTCCACATTCTTCCGGGATTTCCTGAGGCACAGATGACGCCAATGACGCGAAAGAATTCGCGGTTGCCACACGGGACACTAATACAACATTCTCGGAGGACGCGGCATCGTTGACGAATTCCGTGAATAACGATGGGGCGCGAGTAGCGACAAGATGTCGCAGCCTATCGAACTGTTCCTGTATTGATGCCATTCCGTAGCTTGACGGACAAGGTGCGATACAAAATAGCCTCCCTGCCTGAGGGGCAGGGGGGTCGGTGTAAACAAATTATCGGAACACTCCACTCGCTTGTTGTCACTGTTAACTTTAACACGTGTGCCGCACTAAAAAGTGCGGATTACGATCACAATAACAATCGCACAAAACAAAAACAAAACACTTCACACAGGTGCGTTTCTCGGAAGTAATCGAAGTTCAAAAACACAATAGTATCGAGCGATGAATCACTCGACCGTACTGCGCACCTGAACAACAATTAATTAGTTCGCGGAACAACATCTGGCGCGCAACGGACACGTCCGTACACGACGGCTGCTGGGTCGGAACTCCTCTTATGTATAATCTATATCATTACTATATAGTTTTATCTAAGTTCATGCAGTATGTTTTGCGTAAACAAGCAACAATACTTACAAACTATGTGTATTTTAGAAAATAATTATTAATTTTCAGTTGTTTTAAATAAAAATAATAATAAACAAAGAAAAAAACAGTAATAGTAAAAATAAACGTGTACAAGAATACACCCATATATATGTGTATTAATTATTATTTCCTTTTAAACGTATTAAATTATCTTAAGTTAGTAAACAGTGTTAAGTTCCTTGTTTATTATAACTTGTAGTTCAATTTTAATACTTGTAATTTATAAATTTCATCTTGATCTTTTTAGTATAGTTTTAATATATTCTTTTTTATTAACTTACAAAATATTTACTCTTATCTGTCTGTTGTCAGAGGTGGTACTTATATCTTAATAAAAAAAATGCTTCCCCTTTATAATACTAACAGAACTGAGATATTCTCGAAGATGTTTTCTATACCAAAATGAATTGTTGCCTCCGTGAACATATGCCAGTAACTAGGAAATTTGATATTAACTCCTTGCTAAAACAAGAAGAGTTAAACTGTACATAACTAATTGAGTAAACACTAAATTATCCAAAACATTACCGCATAGCCGTAATTGAATTTCAAATAAAAGTCTTAATAAATTTTAGACTGACCACATATTTCGCAGAAATCCGGACCTTATACTTAGACAGGCGCTAAATTGAAATTCTACTCGAAAAATATGGCCGCCATAAAGAGATTTGAGACGACTGGTGATTGTAGAGTATCTTCAACATGTGGAGTTACAAGATTCGCGATACGCTAAACCGTTGGATCTGATTTAGCGCTTTAGATTGTGCTTGATTAAAATATCTCGATATTTAGAATATCGCCATATTTTTAATCATGACAAAATAAACTCTTTATAATTTATATTTATTATTATATATATATTTATTATTATATAATAATAATATATTATAGGATAAGTATAGATACATTTTTTCCTTCGCCTGATCCTATAGTTGACATACTGAAGGATGTATGAGTAAGGAATACAAACAAATATACATATTACTTTTATTGAATCCAACATGTTTTTAATAAAAATTGCAAATGACATTTCGAAAAATAATCTGTCCTAAGCAAATGACAATACTCAGTATTTGATTAAAATGATAACTGGGATAATTTACTTTTATCAAGTTTTACATAGACAGCAACCTTCCACGACTTCGTCTGTGTTTAATTTAATGTAACCTAGTGCCACCTAGTGACGGGTTATAAGAAAATAGATAATATAAAACCTTTTTCATGAAAAATATGTAGTTGTGACCACAAACTGTGTCGGCGTTGATCAGTCTTATATATACCACCATATATTTTTTCACATATATAGATTAACACGAGCGAAGACACGGACGGGTGTTAGTTATTAATAGTTATAAGGAAACATATATATACAAAATTAATTTCAGTCCTGGTTAAAAAACCTTTTCTTAATACATCTACCAGGAGCGCAGAGATTAGCGTGGGGGGATGTTTTGTAATAGGCTAAAATGTTTCGTGTAAACACGCATACAATGCTGAAAGGAAATGGCGCATGTTGGTAATAAACTGTTATCGCAAAACATTGGAACGTTTTCCGCGTACTTTCGACAGTTTTAGACGAATATATGATCCATCGACGTCAATTAGTTTTGTTTGTTTGCGACTCCCCCGCAGCTTTATAATATTAGTTTATCTGCTGACAAATCTGTACTTCCTGTATGTATATATATATATATATTTTATAATAAAGGGCACTCAACTAAATTAAATTTAAAAACGGCATGATGGATTTGAAAAACATTATGTATTTTGTATTAAAAATATTAATAAATATTTCAGAAAAGCGGAAAAAGATTTGGGGAGGATTTCACTCCTTCCTACCTAAGGTTAGAATCAATAATCATAAATAAAAGAATTGTGTGGTTTTATTAAATCACGATGCAAGTGTAACTTTTTTTCGGATCGTAGACATTTAACTGAAAATTTTCGGAAGCGCATGTTAAAAACTGAGCACAATATAAATCATTGAACCATGGTCGTCACTATATTGGCATTGGCTGCTCTGCCAAGCGCCGCTCAGTTTATCCCTACTCCGTAGTCAGCTGTAATGCGACATGCGATAGATGGACGAAAAAAAGTGAGACGATGTAAAAAGTTTCATCTTAAAAAAATCACTCATGTAATATAAAAATCTGACGTTTTAAGAAACTACGCTACTCGTTCAGCAAAGTGTGACGTGGGGTAAGTGGTGTGTATGAAATTTGTAAGCAATGAATATTTTTGCTTTCAATTTGTCTAAAGGTTTTTTCCTCTGTACATAAAATATGTTGTTAGGACAAAAACAACGCAGACGAAGTTGCGAGTATCAGCTATTTGCTAAATTATGTTCTGATTCGCATGACATTTTATTTTGTAGCGATGACGGTTGAGTTGGTAGTGAGTTCGGACACAGCGTCGAATGACGTAGGTTGGTAACTAATATTGGTAGTGGTAGAGCTACGCTGAAGCTATTACTGGTTTCAGCATGAATGGGTCGGCTCGCCCGGGGTAGTACCACCCTCTCACAGAAAACCGACGTGAAGTAACAGTGCTCGCACTGTTGCGTTTCGTTCGGTCAGTGAGAGCGCCGGAGGCCCACTTATTTAAAAGGCCGGCAACGCACTTGCGACTCCCCTGGCGTTCCTAGTGTCTATGGACGGCGGTGATCACTTACCATCAGGTGACCCACCTGTTCGGTTGCCCCCTATAACATAAAAAAAAAAAAAAAATGAAACAGTCGGAACTTTCGGTGAAGGAAAACATCGTGATGAAACCATGGCATGGTGGTAGGGCTTTTTCTAAGTGAAGTGATGATGGCTCAGTTAGTAGTATCTTCGAACACAGCGTCGAATGACGTAGGTTCGAATCCTAGCGCCTGAGTCGGAGGTTTCGGTGATGGAAAACATCGTGATGAAACCATAGCATAGTTAGTGGTAGGGCTATTTCTAAGTCCGTATGGCTAATTACCACCCTCAAGTTGAAAATCTGTCGCCAAGTATCTGTTGATATGTTCGAGCAGCTGCACTTGAGCGCTAGTCTCCCTCTAACGTGATTACCATCTTAGACCACATTATCATTTAACATCAGATGAGGTTGTGGTCAAAGGATAACCTATAAAGTATAGAAAAAAAACTTGAATTACATATCCAATAAAAACCATGTAGACGTCGTGTGTAAGAAATTGGGAGAAATAATGTTTCGAGGGTATGAAATGTCCCTTACTAAAGCAATTGATCATTTCACATCGAGGCCCACAAACCCGTTATTACATGAACGTGACGGCGCTGAATTTAAGCCCGGTCATACGAGTATATTGGGGTTCCTCGTGACAATGATTGTATCGCGTAGATACATTAGCCAAATTAGGGATGATATCACATTAATAATACTAGTTTATACAATCCCCGTTAGGGTACATCGTTGTATGGTTACCATAATTAATCTTCATGTTTAAATTATAGTATCTAGAAGCATATTAATTATATTTGTAAATAGCCACCCGCCTTGGCTTTATAAGGATGTTAGTACTGCAGATGAAAATGTAACCAGGTCTTCCCTTTACTGTGCGACCATATAATTGAATAAAATGGCAACTGAACAACTTGATTTTAATTCTGTCAATATTTTAAAAGGTTTTCTCATGCCAATAGACAAAAGACTAGTAGAAAAGTTTTTTATTGTTTTTACAGTGTTGTTTTATTTTATTTTTCTTTACTAATATTGTCAACTCATAATACGACATTACTTCATTACTTCTTTCTATCTTTGAAGCGATTTCTATTTGTAGATTAAAAACTATTTCTATTAAAGAAACGAGAGTTTAAGAAACTTTTTACTCTATTAAAAACAATACCGTACGTTCAAAGAAATAAAGATTTTTTTTTATTCTTATTAATTATTTCATAATGTCACAAATATTATTTTAAAATATACTTGAACTTTGATCTTGAGTAACTTTGTAATTAAAAGATTAATTTTAAACAAATATTAGACGAATTTGATGAATGTTAAATCAATTATGGTATAAAATAAGACCATGTTCCCTATGGTGTGTGGTGAACCTAGAATACAGTGTCACTGTATCGTGTTAGCAGCGTGTTCGAGGGATCCCTTTGGGGATCAAGGCAGGGGGCAAGAATAGAGAGAGTTAACCTTCCACTCTGAAAAAGTCCTATGCGAGAGATAATCACCAATAACATGAACTAATCCTATCGAAGACGTGAAACAGAAAAAGCTTTTGAACAAGTTCACCGTGCCAATCTTATCGATAGCTCTGGGTACGTAAAAAAAGATCCGAGAGAGTACGATAAGATACAGTATCTTAATTTTAAATTTAATTTAATCTTATGTTTGGTAAACTTGCCAAGGATGTGCTCCGTGAGACGATGAGTTGGTACTTACAATAGTGTCCGACTCGGAACCCGAACTGCTCAGGGGATAATTGAGTGTATTGAGAATACTTCAGGCTATGATCCTCGCTCCTTTTGCACGACGCTTTTTAAAGTTTTCCTCTGAGTTAGAGGGTAAGGTATTATATTTTTGATGGTATATAAATGTTATTTGCCGGTAGACTGGCACTTTTGCCCCGACAAACATAATATCGACGATGTAAAAGCTACAGAGCATATAAGTTCTTACTTCTTCTAAATACACCATATTTTATCAGAGATTGGAGATTTAGAAATAGAAGCCAAATAAAATTAAATGTATAAATAAAAATAAAATTGAAGTTATAATAAATGCGAAAGTTATATTATAAAGCATATAAATGTTACTCACTTCTACGCCAGGAGAATATAAAATAGATGTACGGAACTCATATAAAAATTAGAACGTCCTTGGTTCACTTTTTGTGATTGCTCCGTAAGTGGTTTTAAGAAGTTTTTTGCAAGTCTTGAGGTAATGTTTAACACGTGAAGGATTTTTTTATGATACATTAGGGAGACGACTGTCGTGCTTTGAACCAATATGTTACGTATATTGTAGCTCTTCTAAACCCGAAAAGTACTGAGTATTTCCGACCTTTAATATTATTTGCTCCAGGCAAAAATGATGATTTTGGCGGCCTTACCCATTTATATCACATCTTCATAACTGTATCTAGAAATGTTACATAATGTCAGCATGTTTGTATAGCACTGCCGGGTAAAACTTTCTGCTTGGTGGAATCAACTAACATAATCATCTCTTCGGCCCACATCATTGTAGTAAATGAAGAGAAATCAATGGTCACCATATTTTCTATTATATATAGCGGTACTACGAAAATAATCCCAAGTAGGGTTGATGTGAGGCACGCGCGGCCGATCGTAAAAATGAAGCCAAATCATACGTCACAACATGAGAAACATGTTGTACCGACCTTACATAGGTGGGATAAGGGTAAGGAGAAGAAGAAGAAGTTAATATTGGGTTTTCGGCTGTTGAAAACAATGCTTTTTTTATATTGTAGGGGGCAAACGAACAGGTGGGTCACCTGATGGTAAGTGATCACCGCCGTCCATAGACACTAGCAACACCAGGGAAGTCGCAAGTGCGTTGCCGGCCTTTTAAATATGTGAGCCTCCGGCGCTCTCACTGACCGAACGAAACGCAACAGTGCAACCACTGTTACTTCACGTCGGTTTTCTGTGAAAGGGTGGTACTACCCCGGGCGAGCCAACCTATTCATGCTGAAACCAGTAATAGCTTCAGCGTAGCTCTACCACCTACCTGCTTTTTAGGCGCTTTAAACAATGAACGAAATTGAACCATCACGCTCGGGTCGGAGACGTTGAATAGGGCTTTTTCATCGCCACTCGATATCAAACACGATCGGGTCAGGAACGAACTGAATCGTTTATACTCGACTCCAGTAGTCATCAATCACACTTACTATTAGACAAGGAGGGAATCGTTCCAACAACACTACGTTTCAACTATTACGTGTTATAACATTGTGAATGTTTGTATATAATTAATGTAGTATTTAAAGAGTATGTATTGTGCGTATTTATATATTACTATTATTTACATTTAAATACTGATAAAACTGTATGAATTTTAATGTGCATGTACTTTTTTATAAGATTTCACTTCTATCGTGTGTTCACATGCATGCACTCACTATATTTTAAATTGTGACTTGGTTATTACTACAAACACCTACACACCTTTCAATAATTTTAAATTGCTTCTATTCAATGTTATTATCACTGCTAAGTCTCTATGAAAAGCGTAGTAACTTACAGACTATATCTCTGTTTACCAGAAATAGTGTCCTCAAATTTGGAAGGGCCTGTTAAGATATAGAAAACAAAACTTTTTGCTTTATTTTGTACTAACTGATGACCGCGTCTTTGTCTACTTTATCCTGCACATTTGTACCACACCGCTTGCTCCACTTCTCCACGGCAAAGTTTTAGTAACTGTATATGAAATGAAGAAAACATTTTTTTTATAGATGAGTGCTAAATAGTCTAACACATGAAAGTAATACAAATTCATCGAAACCTATCGAAATGTTTTTGCGTAACGTGCGCACAATCACAAACTCATCAATTTTATTAATATACTAGCTGTGCTCGGAACTTCGTTCACATGGAACCGAATGCAAAAACACAGTGATTAAATTCAACATCAAATCAGCCTGTAAGAGAGCCACTATAGGGCCTTAGTCCTCTTCCCGAAGAAAGATATCGGCTTACACCACGCCAGCACACGACGTATTGTCCTATCTCATACTTATTCCAAGTTCTATATTTTTCCCGTATAGTACGATGATAGTAAAACAACATTTCTAAGGTTCAGATTTCCTCACAATGTTTTCCTTCACCGTCTGCTGATAGTGTTACCAATTCAAATTAATAACTGTACGCGTATGGACATCGGATTGACATTCCACTGTTCAAACCACTCGACTACTGCGACCTATGCCAAATAAATTCTGCCGTGAATCTTTAAAGTGTAGCCGTTCTTCAGTAGATTTGACTTCAGCATTTATTTGGTGTTCTCTAATATTTTACGAACCAGCTCGGATTCGATGTCATTAGTTTCGACTGAGCCGGATAATTTGTAAAATTATTTGCAAGCTCCGCCGTGACAGACTTACCAATCTCGGTTTCATAGCTGATCGGACGGTTTTGGCAATGATTTATTAGGTAAGGGAAATAAGCTAATAATTCGTATATATAAACGTAATTCTATATTTATCATTACGCAATATCCGTAATAATGTAGATAGAAAGAATGGCGTATAATTTTGTATATCCTCGCAAACGTCTGTCGATTACATCACATTCATTAATGTCTTAATGGATTCACGTAGCTCTAAATATGTGCTATATATCTCATATTCAGTTTACATAGCAAACCATCCCGGTTTCACAGAGGTCTATTGTACTTATTAATGATGTCGTTTTAAATGTTCTAAGTGATTAAAAATATGTATAACAAGCTTTTGCTCGCGGTTTCTCTCGCTGCGACTGTAGATTTATTTCTATACCTCGGGAACAATATTTTTTCTGAATAAAAGTTATTTTCTTTTCTGTACTTCTGAATACATGTATACAACATTCCATGATAATCAGGTTCAAGCGTGAGGGCGTTACAAACATACTCACTTTCAGATATATAGTATTATACTTAAAAAGAATCTTATTTTGGCATTGACAGTTCATGAAATACAAAGAAGCATTCTAAGTGTCGACACGAGCTTTTGGCGGGATCTTAACCTGTCCCGCAGTGGATTTTATATTTTATTCATAATGTTGTGTAATTTGGCTCTATATATTGTAATATTGGTGACGTTTTACCTAATATAGTTCGGCTATTGTGCACAAATGAAGTGAATAGGAAATAATACCACGAAGCATGAATTCTGAGATTCCATAAAAACTCCATGGAAAGTTCTAACAAGGGGTCTACCATCTTGTTAGAACATTATTACACAAATGACCACAAGACACTTGTAATATTATTACCGTACTTGAGAATGGCAATAATAATCTATAAGAATTGTTTTCCGAAAAATAAAATAAAAAAGTGTCTACACACAAAAAAACTTTTTTTACATTTCACTTGGAAAATCAACCAGTAAATTATATACGCATAATTCTGTAAATTGTAAATCAAAATATTTATCTATTTTTTTTTATATTTTACATAATACAATCTCGTACCTCAGCTAGAGAAAACTTGTCATGCGCTACCTCGTATCTTAAAATACTAAGATAACATTTGATAATTAATGAGAAAATCTTCTGCAACGTTTGTATAACGAGTATCCTATCGAAACTAAGGACTTATATTCGATAGATATCACTTTCTTTAATAGAAAACACAAGGGCTTACAATATCTCAATTATAAGTAAAGTATCCGTAGTCCGGTGAAGCTGTTAAGGCCTTTCAGGCTAATAGCGTAGTCAGCTTAAGAAAAAAAAACATTAAAGCATCTATGTATTTCATAAACATTTCACTGGTTAAACTAATCGGTGAATATGGTTTATAATTACATTCGACTTTTTTTGTTCTGGTTTCATGAGAGTTTCATTTGTGCTGTGCTTTTTATGGTAGCCTATAAGCATAAGTATATAGCCTAAACTTGCTTGAATAAACGGGTTATTATATATCATTAAAATATTTTTTCAATTCGGACTGACGCTTCTTGTGATTAACGCGGCCAAATATAAGAACTCTTCACCTATACAATATTTACTCGAGATAACCGCTGGTTTTACTTGCGCTTAATCGCCTTATATTCCGAAATAATCTCAACGCGTGGTACATAATAAATCAATGATTGTAACAAATTACATATAAATCACGATTGTCGTGTAAGACGACGACAACGCAATTGAGCTACGCCGCTTGGTACTCTGTTGTTCTTGGCATTCACGGTTCAAGCACTTTCAGTAACGCTCATTTCACACTCAATGATCAAGCAGCCCTCGGCCCACGATATCTCGCGGCGTATTACACTTCCCGCTCTGCATATTTTCTGATCTACACTTTCTGTGACAATTGCTCCACTTTTAATAGTTATAGTTTGATATTAGACAGCCTATAATCTTCATCTTCTTACCCTTATCACACGTGTAGTTTTTTCTCACCCGTCTCTTTCGTAACGCAGCACTCAGATGCATACGTATTAGATAACCTATAATTAACTATCTAAATAGAATGCAAAAAAAAAATCAAATCTATCAGATAGTTCCAGAGATATGCACTTTAAAACAAAGAAAAACTTATAATAATAGATACTGATAAATACTGGTCCAAATTTCACAATATTTAAATTTATATAAACCAAAGAATAATGTAATTACGTGTTAATTTATCACTTCACGTCACAATAGAACAATCTGTCAGATATTTCCAGAGATATGCACGTTAAAATAAAGAAAAACTTATAATAATAGATATTGATAAATACTGGTCGAAATTTCACATTATTTAAATT
Organism: Antheraea assamensis; assembly: GCA_035772565.1. Taxonomy (NCBI): domain Eukaryota; kingdom Metazoa; phylum Arthropoda; class Insecta; order Lepidoptera; family Saturniidae; genus Antheraea; species Antheraea assamensis. Next base: position 418,620 of record JAQQSE010000173.1, on the reverse strand, counting down.
TATATAAACAAACGAACAGTGTAGTTACGTGTTAATTTATCACTTCACGTCACAATAGAACCGAGCGGGGCCATAAAAAGCCTTTCTATGTTACAAATGAACGCAACAACTCGCTTCATGTGATAATGGAGATTTATTGGGTTTTCAGGGAGATTCCACATTAAATTATTAGATATGTGCTTAGATCTTACGAATTCTGTATAACAGTTTTTTAAGATTGATGATCCACACGTTTTTGTGAATGAAATATATTGCTCCAAATGAAACTGGAGATCATTCTTGAAGAGACGTACTATAGGCGCGGCGTGGGAAGAGAAAAATACCTGTTTGAAGTGGAGATGTTATAGTGGTAGCGTGAGTGGACTTTGGATACCGCATCGATCGATATGAATTAATTTCCTACAATGAGCTAAAGGTTTCGGGGAAGGAAAAAATGTAATAAACTTATAACATGATGATGGGTGGTAGGGGCACCTAGTCTGGTTACCACATTTAAATTCACAATTTGTCGCCAAACGCTATACAGTGTTGCGACAGCTGTGCTTGAGAGGCAGTCCCCGTCTAGGTTTGAAGTATTTACTGTCTTACGCCACGTTGTCTTTAATATTAGATGAGATTATAGTCAAAAATGAAAACTCGTAAAGGGTAAAGAAATGTGGACTGTTTGTGGAACCAAGCAGGTCGTTACATTTGCCGCAAAAATAAATTTCATCCTTTATTGAGTGTCATTAACATGAAATACTTTACCAAAGAATGAACTTCTAAACTATCACCGCGTCCACCATCTATTATCGTATAAAGCCTAAACAATCCCCCCTTTCTTCCAGAAGCTGGTGGCTGGGGGACCGAACCAGCGCAATTGGCGAGGAATACTCATTGCGCTGCTCGTCATCGTAGGCGTACTTGGCTTTGATAATGACATCTGTCGTACTACTGACTCCTCCAGACGAAGGTCCAAGAGTAAAGGGCAGGACTCTCAGGATACAAGACTTGCTGAATGACTGAACTGCAAGCCGATTCGGTGGAACGGAACTTGGATATCTGGTAGGAATGATTCTATAACCTAGTATATTGTCATATCCTGTTTTTATCCAATTTTTATCTAAAGTTTGTTCACAATCTTATTTGATATTTCATGACGATGAAGCGAAAGACTGTAATTCGATAAAAACTAGAATAGAATTGGCTTTGAGATGCTGCTATTCAAATAAATTCATTTCGAATTGACAACTGATAATTAGCTTGAAGCAAATTTTAGAAACCCTACTATAATACTGTTACGCCCGTAAGTTTATAAATTGATGTTTTCATCAGAAGCACGTACGTTTGCGAACTTGTACAATACAAAAATTAAATGGTTAGTTGGTCACTATTACATAATTACAATTCAGACACGCTTTTATCTTATAATACCTTGGCGCAGTCCTCTTGAAGACCACTTCCTTGTTTCTCTTTGCATTCGCTCCGATTCAAAAATAGCTCTCCTTGGACTTCTTTCTCGAACTGTTAGCTTGATAGGTCTTCATAGCTTCACCGGATTTTTAGTGCGAACACTTACAGTACTCAGCCGAAAGGCAAGCTGAAAGGTGCCAAACTGGCCGATCTTTTGCTTGGACTGGTGCCTTGAATACAATAACGCGAATCGAACTAAATTAACCATGCGAATGAAGCTAACCATACATGTATACTATAGTGAAATACATATCTATGCGTACTGTTCATATACTCCACACGAATGTGTACATGTATTTTGTATCTGTCAATTTTACTAGACCAAAACAATAGGTTTCTGAAGCCTGATGTCCTTACTCATACAATGCGAACAGTCCTAGAAGGCTTATTTTTAGAATCCCATTGTACTGCGTACCCACGGTCGATGACTCATTTTTTGCTTGTTTATGACGGGTGTAATAGTACCACAGCCTATTCATAGTTTTTATAGCATAATCTTTCACCGAAATCCTGCGTTTTAGGATTTGAACAATGTATTCCGACGCGTATCCTTGGCATATTGTAACTAAGCCATCATTCCTTTAAAGTGCCTCATTATTTTAGTCTGCAGCTTTAGTTTGTGTTCGCAGTTACTTTTAAATTATATTTTAAGAAATTTACAGAACCTTTAGTGGTAATACTTTACTTGGGCAATCAACATTATTTTTAACCGACTTTAAAAAATAATGAGGTTGCTTTGTTCGGTTGTCTTTTTTAATTCCCTATAAAGATAAAAATTTTAAAAATGATGTTTTTTGTTACTCAATTTTTATGAAGTAAAACTCATATATTTCCACAAGATAAGTTCACGTTACATGTGAAACCTCCAAGAACATTGGTCTAGTGATTCTGGATATCATTGCTTCCTTACTAAGATTATAAATGCGAACATGACTTTGTTCGTTGCACTTTCACTCCTTAAGTACTCAACCGATGATCGTAAAATTTTGCAAACACGTAGTCAGGAGTACAGTAAAGGACATAGGGTACATATCACCCAGAAAAAAGAATTGTGCCTGAGAGATAGCACAACTCCACATTAAAGCGAGTCGAAGCCGCGATAAAAAGCTAGTTAGTATATAAACAGACAAAATGTTTAAAAATTACCGTATAGGCATTCCTTTACACTCCTTCCCCGTAATAAGTTCTTGGCAAATATTTTCAATGTAAATACATGATGATACTACAGGTTTTATTATGTTATAGAAGATAGATTGGTTTTATGAAACTCATACTTAAATTGTCATATAGTTATTAATGATATGTGTTTATGGATGTTATAAAATATAGTTCGCATATGTCTAGACTGCTCGTAAATCTATTCCTAAGTTATATTTAATGGATCATTATACAGATAATGTAGATAATATATGATATATGTAATGAAATAGTTTTTGATAATTTCTAACTAATAAATACTTTACGATTTTATATACGAGTATGTAAGTGGTGTAATATTTAGTTAAAGCAGTAAATCTAGTGATCGTGTACGGTTCGAAATTCGATCATTCTTAATTAAATTTACATATTTCAATATTATGCAAAGACATTACTTTTCTCCGAAACAATTTAATGGCAACACTAAAGCTTATCATATCTACGAAACAAAAATTAAAAAATAGAGAAGATCGGAATTTCGGTGAAACAGAGGAGGAATCTGCGCTTGTCTATTTATGTGTATACTTAGCTAAAATAATAGAAGTCTGCTATTGTGCGCGCATCACTCACAAACCACTGCATAGATTTAGGTCAATTTTTTTTGTGTAATTTCTTAGATATTTGTTCCTTATAAAAAAAACACGTTATACTCATTTAATATAAAGTTATTAAAGTTTTAATAAACTACGATTTATATAAACATTACAAAAGACTAAAGAACTTTTGTAAGCAAAGCATATTTTTACTTTGTTTTTCTTCTCTATACCTAAAGCATATTCTTAACAACATAAATAACGCGAACAGCGACGCTGGTATCAGCTAGTCTATAATATTTATATACTCTTTGGTAAAGTATAATAAATATAAGTGTATATAAGCCGAACATTGTGCCGACCCTACTTAGGTGGGATAAGGGTAAGGAGATAATAATGAATGACTCTTTGGTAAGACGTTGGCCTAGTTGATAGCGTGTTCGGCCACCGCGTCGTTCGACGTAGGTTCCAATGCTTGCTACTGAGTCGGAGTTTTCGGTGAAGGAAAACATTGTGTTTAAACCATAGTATGCAGGTAGCCTGGTTAGATACCACATTCGAGTTGAAAATCTATCGTCAAGAACCTGTTGTTATGTTCCGGCAGTAGCACTCGAGTGCCAGTCCGTCTATAGATTTTAAAATGTTTTACTATCTTAGACTACATTATAATTTAAAATCAGATGAGATTATAGTCAAACGCTATATAGTAAAAAAAAAGAAAATATTTAAACTCGAAAGACAATGAATTATGCCCGAGATTTTAAATTGCAAGACGCCGCCGCACTGACTAAGATGTCTTCAGAACTTGAAGTGTGGTTACAAGTAACACTCCAAGCTTGTACCACTCACTACACGTTCCACTGTGCAACAGCGAGACATGTGTGATATTTTTTTTCAGAGAGACTTGTGAATGAGGCTTTTTCTCCTTCTGTTACTCATTTAGAGGTTTATTATGTTTGTCTTTTGCAAAGGTAGAAAAAACACAATTTATAAATAAACAAAATTGACATGTTTTTCTATTCATTGTAGGTTTCAGCGTTTGAACACGATTTCACTTGATGTTAAATGGCAATGTGGTGTATGGTGGCCATCATCATCCTGTAAGAGATCCACTGTAGGGTCATAGGCCTCTTCCCGAAGAAAGGCAGGGGTATAATCACCACGCCAGCCCACGACGTATTCATGATTTCAAACTCTGAGAAATCCACAGTTCTATATTTTCCCATATACGGTGGGAGTTTACTTTTTTATGCGATTGAAGACAAACAAACAGATGGGTTACCTTATGGTAAGTAATCCCATCAGGATCCCCCACCGCCTATAGACACGTGCCACATGAGGGGCATCACAGATGTGTTCCCAGCCTTTGAGGAAGGAGTAAGCTCTTTTTTTTTGAACTGACTACACTGTCGACCTGGCAAGGCTTCTACAGTTTCACCGGACTATAAGATGTAAGCTCGTTTCTTGAAGGTTTGTAGATTATATTGCTCCAGAAACGCTGCCGCTGAGAGTTCATTCCAGGGGACCGACGTACGTGGAAAAAGCCCATGCGAAAACCGCACAGTAGACAATTTCCAACCTTTCCCTCTCCTGCGCATGTGCACCACTCCGTTTGCCCCACTTCCTACCTTGTTGAATGCGCAGTGCTTATATTCATATTAAATGAAAATATCTTGATTTTTTTAGATAAGGACCAAGTGTCTAAGAAGTAACAAAAAATGTTTGCAATCTATACAGTAGTGTATTCGCAATATGCACGTAACGGCAGACCTTTATAATTTTATTTAAATAGACTTGGAGTAATGAATATATATATCTGTATATTATTTTCTATTCTGATTATGTCACGATTATTTAGCACATATTGAAAAAAATAATGCATAGGCTGTATAACACTTTGAAATCACCTGCCAGTAAAATAGTCTTCAAAATCGTCAAAGGTATTTCAGAAACTAGCCCAAACAAATAAGAGACATGTACATGTACTAGTTAAAGTTTTCACAGCAAACATTCTAACCTCAAATAATAAACGAAACACATAGAAAGGAGAAGTAAAAAGTTTTCCCCTATCTCTTGTTGTTGTTGAGTGAAAATTCTTAAGGTTTTTTCCTTTCTATATAAAAACAAATTTATTTCTCACTTACACTGAATTTGGGCGGGTTGTAATCGAGCTAGATGAAATAAAAAAGATTTATTTTTCTAAGATATTGCCTCACGGACCAGTGGAGACCGTAGTCGTATTAATGTCGGCACAAACAAGTATTACAAACCCAAGATCTCTGTTGGAAATATATACGAATAGTGAGTGTTTGCTGTAATCAAAAATATGATTCATTGTTTACATACTTAGTACAAATATTTCATTAAATCTATTCAAATTGAAAATCTTTAACTTTTATTAAAATTACCGTATTTTATTTTTGAAAATATTGTTATTATTAATAATACTATTGTGATTTTGAAATGTTAAAAATTTGTTTAAACTCGAGCTGTGTTTGTCACGTACAATATTTTATGCAATAGTTCGTTTTGACTTATTATTTTATCTTATTAAGGTAAGACTACATTATTTATACATATTATACATTAGAGTACACATTTCACGTGCTTTTCACTTGTACAATTTGTTTAAAATGAATTAAAACTATTTTATCACTAACACCGAAGGCTGCCACTAACTCTCTCGTGGTTTGTCATGGATCGATTTCCAAGATAACTGTTAATTCTTCATTTCTCCCGCCGTCCACGCGGTTTGTTCCGTAGGTCGCAATTTCCAGAACGATAACGTTGTAACCAAAAAGATACCGTATTTTCTTTTACTGTTGCTTTTCCAAAGACATCATTAATCCTTCGACCCGTTTCTACAGCGCTGATGCCACGGCGGAACTAGTATTCATAATTAATGCGATATTTTAATTTTTCCATTTTGTTAAAAAAACGATTTCAAAGAAAAATGAAATGGTGCGAAAACAAAAGAATGACTAAATTCAAAACACAAATACAAAATCCTAAATTTGTAATCAATTAGAATTTGGTATTCCTAACCAAACACCAGATATTTGAGATCAATTTGGCCAGTTCGACAAAACGTTAATTTCATATATAAGGACCTAATATTATGATTGCTAAACCTTGTATACAACATTTCATGCAAATCAATTTAAAATGAAAATGGTTTAAGTGACCACATAAAAAAAATTAATGCTCCAACCGTGGCATAACATGGTGGTTCACAACATCACCGCTACACCTATTTGAATACTTCATGCCATGACATAACACGTTGGATTACATCTACATATGAACGTGTTCATGCAAATATTTAAAACTGTTGTAAAAATTATTTATCACTGTGCATACAGAGTCACGGATAAACTTTAGTTACAAATAGTTCTTTTTTATAGTTTCATTCGATGGATTCACTTATTATACACCAGAATCCAAACAACAACAGGCACGACTTTTCATTGCAGTTTGTTAAAGTTATGGATAATAATTAAATTGTTTCAAATTAACTGCAAAAGTTTAATGCAACGCAGGTGAGTGTAAACTTTAACTGTGGAGACAGAGTTACTTTTATTATGTTTGTTTTTGTCGCCATATCATTTATTACTAACTACTTTTCTTTCTTATGATAGCAATTTCATATATATCTAGTAGCGGTGTAACGCAGTTCCACTCGAGTTTATTTTTTAAAGTTCAATTTTTAACTCAGTTTAACTTAAAACATATCTATATAGAGCACAACGGTTGTGACCACGTGACAGTCGCTTGACATGGCGCCTCGCTGAAATAAACATTCACAATTCCACCATTAATCTTACTCGGTACTCAATTCACCTTCAAAGCCGACCCTATATTACTTCATTCTCGGTTTGCATTCTTCTTCTTCTTTATATTTTAGTTCCGGCACGGTTTGTGCATTAGCCAGCGTCAAGTAATAAGATTTTTATATTTCGCCGTATTAATTATTTACAGTTTATGAATAATAATAAACGAAGGAAACTATATATTATTTTTCTTTAGTTTATGGAGCCGTGTGAAAGTAGATTTTTATTTTTCCCGGTTTGCATACTTCCAAACGGATATTACGTATGGCCGTCACTTCGCTTCTAAAGGTCGTAGTTTGATGTAAGATAATCCATAAACTCTATAAATAATGTATAAAATACAAAAGAGTTTAACAATTCTGACTACAAACTCCAGAGATTAGCACTTCAAAACAAACAAAAAGGATTTCTCGAGGATTGTAATAAATAGTAGTTTACCATTGTAACTTTGTTGTACATTAATTAGTATATTTAGGAGAATATTTCAACTTTATTTGATAAGGGCAATGAGCGGCTTGATTACTGACAGCAATCAGGGATAGCGTGGGTGTAATGAGGATAAATAAAATATAACGTTTGCCTATAACCGAAACTACAGAAAACCTAGATAATATTAATACAACGTTTTCATTTGAATTAGAAACAAAGTAATGAAACGCATATTTGTTAGCAATAGATATTTTTAATCTGTGATTTTTATTCAGTTTTTTTCCTTTGTCTGTGATGCCAGCAGATAATTTATGGTATATGCATTCCAGCGATTTTCTCTGCTTAAAGTGTCTATGAGACTTTGAGGTATACTTTTTTTATTTCACATATAACAAAACGTTAAATAAAAAACGTATATGTATTCAAACAAATGTATTTATGTATTGTATGGTATTTGAACAACATAGACATAAAAAAACAGTAAGCTACGTTCACCGAAAAAGTGTTTTAATTAAACTCAAGTACCAAGATCATAAGTTACAAGCGAGTCGTTCATCGTTTAGTAATTCATGTTGACATTTTTTAGACTTCTTAAAGCGAATACAGTCGGCGATATCTCTCAAGGTTGCATACGAATGAAACACAACGGAAACAATTTTAGTTTCACATTAATTTAACCAAAGAAAAATACTAACGTTTATACTGAATTAATCGATAAAACAAAAATGCAATCACAGTGTCCTTTATACTTCTAAAAAGAGCGTCTTCTAGAAATGGGATTGAAATAATATTGGAAAAGTATCATTGTACATGTGCATGTAGAATCGTATAATATACCCCTTCGAACAACTTGTGACCTTGTGATTAAGCATATATAATTTTAACACTTTTGTATGTTCTGTACGTTTTCCACGATTTATTTTCTACTAACTGTCCAACCCGACTTTACACGGGTGTACCGACGAAGAAAATGAGAGAGACCGTAATGGCTTCTGTCTCACTCATTCATAAATATTCTTATATGTAGATTTTCTAACCCAAATTTTTCACTTTTGCGTAGGATGTTTTAAACATTTTGTTTCTATACAAACCTTGTCCTGACAATTACAAACAAAACAAAAAATAATTAGACCAATAGGTGCAGTCGTTCTGAAGTGATTCACTCAAATATATTCGGCAATACATATGACGTTTCCAAACGTATCAAGTTCCGTATTTCTTGATAGTAGAGATGACAATAAAAATTTAATACTTTATTGTTGCGTGTGATGTAGTAAAAATAACGTGCTATGTATGAGTCATCTAATGCACAGACTATAGACTTTTATTGGAATTAAATTAAATAAAAACTATGTTAATTACTTTTTAATCAGAATATGCAAGTATAATAAAGTATTTTTACTAGGTAATGTCGTTTTATTTTAATTGATTGCGTACAGACCAAATACTGTTTTGCATATTTGTCAAACATTCGACATAGCATACAAATACAATCGTTAACATATTTTTTATACATTGCTTTCACACAATAAATAAACATATTTTAGAAGGTATTTATTTGTAATTTTGCCAATATATGTAGATGGGAATAGAATGTAACAATACATTCAATCCGAATGTTCCCATGTTCCGAGATTCGAATGACTGGTTCCTATTAAAGGTCGGTTGTAATTTCCATTGGGAATACAACGTAATTGAAATATTATTGATTTGAAGAGAAAAGCAATCGAAATGTAATTTTACCAGCGAAAAAAATGTAAGAAAAATTATTTACTTACAAGTAAATTACGAAAATCAGAACCGGGGGATCGAAAAGAAAAAACCAAATTACTATAAACTTAATTTATTTTAACTTACAAAAGAGTCTAAAACTAAAAATATGTGAATGCTACCGGTGCTAGGTTAACACTGACAAATGACCAGTCTTGGTTCAATAATTTCTACAATAACAATGCCGGTACGGAGGAATCGGTCTGCCGAACGTTTCCACTGAAATAGCCGACTCGATGCCTCGTGCACCTGCCACACCGTGGGACTCCACTCTTGGTCTAACGATTATGATGCGTTGTGATGGTAGAATCAACAGTGTGTAGTGAAGACGTGAATTATGAAAGTTTTTTTGTAAAATTGAACACGACAACCCCTTTTTTTAACTCAAATCATTTAAGTCTTTAGACAATTATTTATATTTTTTTAGCCGCTTCATAAACACTAGTTGATATATATGATAGTCCTTATCTGAAACACTGGATATCGGTGGTTACATAACGCTGGGACACAATATTGCATTTCAGTTTTGTAACAACGTCGATTTAGTTTAATTATTATATATAGTTTATTTACATTTAATTTCTTATTTTAATGAAGTAGGTAGTTTTGTATATTTTTATTGTTATGGACTTTCGTTGTCTCATGAATAAATTAATAAAATTAATAATAGTAGTAAAACGTGTGTGTGTGTGTGTGTGTATGTTTATGACCGCATGATAAAGTGAAATTATAAAAATACATACACATTCAAGTTCATACAGATCTATAAGTGTTTATATCTAAATAAATAATACTATAGTTCTCTTCAATCGCCGCTCTTTTGGTCACTCTGAACATAGCCATAAGTTCTTGTTTACGCATAATATCGTTAATAATTTCATACAAACAAAGTTAAAATATTGTAATAGGAATCTAACATTGCTAATTGTTTATCGTTAAGCTGTCTCGACGTTATACATTTTTCTTTACATAGTATAAACTGAAGTCGCTTCCACTGTCTGTTCATTTAGATCTTTTAAACTATTCAACGGATTTTAATGCAGTTTTCAGCAATATATAGAGTGATTCAAGAGGAAGGTTTATATGTATAATACATATATATTATAGTACAGAAAAACCGAAAAATTCAAAGATTTGTAATGTGATGTCGTAACAAACATATTTTTGGGCGCTTAAATCGTAAATGCTGGCTAAACATTATGAGTTAACGGAATTGTATATCTTAAAAAGATCGAGAAAAATTTATCTCTAAAGGATAAACCACAGTAACCATTTTTATCTTGTACATATTATAAAATATATGTGTTATTTACCAAGTTATTTTGTACAATACAGTATTATTCCTTATCCAATTACATACATTACATACGTTGTAGATGTCACGTAAATCAAAGCCAAAGCCCTTAATAGCTTTTCATTAAAATGAATAGTTTAGAAGATATCAGAGATTTAAAACGCAGAGGCACAGCGGCTGGCGGGCTGTTACCCTTTCAATTTAAACGTCTGCAATTTCCGGTAAAGCTATCTTTGCCAATGACTATTAATAAGTCACAGAGTCAAACATTCAACGTTGCAAGCTTAAATTTCATTGAGTGTTTCTTTCACGGCCGCTTAAATGTCGCGCTTTCAAGAATAACCTCCAAAGAAAACATGTCTGTACTGTCTCTTAAAAAATCAGCTGTGAATATTGAATACAAAGACATCCTGTAGTATAGACTAATCATAATATTATTAATCACTCCACGCTGCCCCATAGTAGTATATACATTGAGTCCGTGCGAAGCAGGAGCGGGTTGCTAGTATAATATAATACGTATAACGTATAAAACGTTAAATTTTCCTAGCGCCCAGAAAAGTTCAAAAAGTTTGGTTCGGATGTAATCCAAAAAATCTAAATCGAATTGTATTTATTGACTGTTTATAAAAATAACAGCTTTTTACTAAATGTATATCAAAGTATATACGGCACGTACTTTAAATAAAAAAAACCTAACAAAATGTTATGTCTGTCTTTATGTTCCGGCAAATTTTCAAAATGTTGATTTTGACGTGACTTTCACTGAAAGATAGTGGATATTATGAAAAGTAACGTAGATTACTTTTATTTTAGACAAAAATTCCGCGTAAATATAATTATACTAAATAAGTAGTGTCCAGAACCGCGCACGCTATACGACCAGAGGCTTGCACTGAATAAAACCTTTTTGCTGAATTCCACGCGGACGAAGTCACGGGTAAAATAATAGCTAGTATAAAATAAACAAAATAAAATGATAAAAACAAAGTTTTAAAATAAATATAATTAAAAATTCCAAATTTACTTCTCAAACGAGGTTGGTTAGCAGTACAAAAACAATGCAGATGTTTTAATCATCTCCATTACCAGGATCTCACGAAGCCGCAGAAAATAATTTATAGTTTGTGCAGTGTATTTGACAATTTACACGATGCGGGAACATGTGGATATTACTTGCCGCACGTACACTGCAAGCGATTATAAACCCACTGTCCCATTATGGTACAATTTATAGCATAACTTTAAATTATTTCGCAACACAATGCACGGTAACAAAGAAAAGCGTTTAAAAAGAATACTGGCGGAGTTTAGTCCGTGTAAAGGTATTTATTTCTCTGTGTATCTATATTTACCGTGGCATTGTTCCCGTTATTTGATTTTTTCATAAATCAACAATTTCAACTACAAGAAACCTTTTACAAATAATAGAATTCCTAGTTGTATCACCGTTTTGACGTGATAAAGTATATTGATAGCCGCTCACACTTTCTTGTGTTACAAAATATCGTCAGATTTAAATCGCTAATACTTACTATTTTTTTCCAACTTCCTAATAGTATTGGCTTGATGGGTCTTCACAGCTTCATCGGACTAAAAGCTATCAGCCTAATGTAAATGCCTGCGCGATTGTTATTGTGAAAAAGCGCGTAGTCCGGTGGAACTGTGAAGGCCTAATAAGCCGGCAGTGTAGGTCAGTTCGAAAAAAAAAAAAAAAGTGAAAAAGCGTCGTGTGAAATTATAAATCAGTGTAGCTAGAGAACGCGTTTTTTAGCTTATGTTGATTCGGGTATCATTGTAAACAACTTGAAAAGTACTACTTGCACTCAAAGTGAGACAATAAAAATATTCCTTGAAATATATGTGACGGTCTTGAAAAAATAATTAAAAATAGTTCAATTTTGGAAGAGTAATCAGAAAAATACGTTTCTTATGGTTTTGTCTTTTTCCGAATCAATTCGAGATGCAGTTATCTCTCTCGTGCTCTGTTCGATATTTCGGTTAGCGCGTGACAGCAATAGTTTCTTTTTAAAACTTATTCCACAAATATCTTATTGACCTCGTTTATTCTTAAAAAACGATATAAAATATACATAAGCATTCATGGCTTATTTTCAACTGATGACATTTTATAACATGCACACATAGATATTGTTTTTATTATTATTAATAATTATGCGGTAGTATTAGTGTAATGTCTGCATGCCTATGTAGTCCTTATGCTACCACAACGAAATAAATAAACTGTTATAATTAATATTTCCAAAAAATAATGTATCTGTGTTAAAAGGTTCACTAATGACTTCCAAATTATACATTAATATTCAAAATTTGACAAATATTACTGCGTTGTAATAGTCTCACGATGACGACGCTTCAAAATGTTATAAAAATTTGCAACTTCTTTATGAATGTCAATAGAAAAAAAGAGGCATTATATACACGCTGGCTTACTTTATAATACCTGACACTAGCGACATTATCAGTATTGTACATTATCTTAATAATATCTCATAAGTTCAGAGGAAAAACGTAAACACCACACCGCTTGCCACATTTCTCCTCAGCAAGAAAACACATATCGCCAAACCACGTACTGCTTATAAAAATAGTCACGTCTTAAATCTAGCTATCGTTATTTTTATTTTAGATATAAGAACCAAGTGTTTAAGAAGTAAAATAAAAAAATGATCGAAATCCAGCCAGTCGTTTTAAAGAGATACGCACACAACGACATACCTCTATCATTTTATTTAAATAGAAGAATATCTTATCGTTAGCATTGTAACAATACCTTGTTAGCGTACGCCAAAACACTTTAATATCGTTGCAAAATAACATGACATATCGTTCATGTCTCACAATATTGTTTCTCATATCACTTTAATAAATTACATTAAAAGATCACATTAAAACCCTCGGCTAATTTTTTAACACTCAGATCACAAAATGGCGAATTATGTTTTTATTTATTTTTTACTTCACGACATCGTACATTGTAAATTCCTGGGTTTAGAAATAAAAAGTTCCATGAAGTTATTATCAAAATTCATATTTCGATACGGGGTGACATTTGTTACTTTTAACCGATACATCTCCAACGAATTCATCTCCGCCATATATATCATAAAATAACCCGCTAACGTATCCACGTGTTCAGCCATAATATCTTCTGAAGCCGGTTAATGAGCACGGCTATTTATACGCCTGCCTCACCAAATACATTTTACATCAACATTATAATTTTACAATACATAATTTATAGTTTTTCAAAGTTTTGTAACAGTTTTCTGTTATAAGACCAGTCATGCTTTTTTTTAAAGTATAGCACCATCCCCTTGAGTTTTAAGGGCAATCGTAAGTCACATCTGCACTATACTTTGATTACATTGTCACTTACCTGGCAGTAAATAAATATTCTCTAATCTAAATCTTAAAATTTCCAAAGTTCAAAGTCGTAAACGTAAGTGGAACAAGGAATTATGTCATCTTCTTCCCATATAAAAGTGGCTAGCACCATACATTTAGCACAGCGCTGATGCGACCGACTTTCACACAGAAAACAATAAAGGGGTCAAGAATAAAATGTTATGTGCACAACGTGGAGGTATCTAAATTACTCGGGTTACTAGATATGGTTAATATATTTTAATAAATTTCTTAAATATCTGTCACCTATTTGTAAATAAACTTTTACTGAATCTGACCCTTCCCTCAGGAACAGTACCTTTTTCTTGACAAATGCTATCCTATGTCCTTTTTTGTAATGCCTGACAATGTGTACGAAAAACTGTATAACTACAGATTTAAATCGTGAAAGCGTGATAAACAAACAAACAAGTTCATACCAGCATTTAATTTTAATAGAGAATTAGAGATTAAGCCTTAAATATTGGACCGAGTGAACGAAATGTATAGGCAATATTTTCCCGATTGCGATAGACGTTACCTCAAAATTGTTTACTAAACAAAAATTAGGGCAAGTAATTTAGTCCTAAAGATTAGCCGATTATTATTTGCATCTTCGTATTCAAATAAAAGTATTTAGCATGATGGTAGAGCCGACTGCTAAGCCACCACCTTCGAGTCAAAAACCTACTAGCACCTATAAGCGTGTCACGACACCCGTATTTCAGAACCTATTCTTTCTAGGCGCCAGTGTGTTACCATCTTCTACCCGTAGGCTTTTAACAACAGTTGATACTTTGATCAGAAGATAAAACCTACAAACAATATAAAAATACTGAAATTATATATTTCAATCCAATCCTATTTTCATTTGGATTATACATCAAGTTTTTAATATGCAACAAATTATAGAAAACTACAATCCACCATCTTTTTTATATCTATTATATAAGAAATTATTGAACTATATTTTTGTAAGCCTGCGTAATAATTATTTTGTTTCTTCACATTAATGAATGTTAGAAAAGCTTTTCCAACTTTAGTTCATTTAAAAAGAGGTGACCATAATGATCCCTGTATTAATGAAAATAGAAATAGTGATTATTTTAACTTAATGTATACAATAATTTAATGTTTTCACTTTGTCAATAATGAATTTATATATAAATATTTATAAAATGTCAGATAGGTATTTATCTCATTTCATAAATTTAAAATGTTAATAAAGAATATTAACGCAAATGTATTTTATTATAATGGCATTTACTAATAATAAGTATTTTTGGCTTGACCATTGTAACGACCCGGTCGCTGAACCAGATTTAATAGCAGCCATTTTGAAATATTATTAAATGAGAACAGTGTGACATTAGGCCTCGCGTCCGTGGGATAGGATGGAAGCGTAACTCATTACGCGTTGTATATGTTGTAATTATTATAATTTAGATAATTATTGTTATTGATATAGCAATTTGAATTGCTAGGCGAACTTATTTTGTAGAAATATAGTTATGGATAGTTCCACGCCAAATCGGACAGCTTGAAAAACATTTTTGTTTTTACTTTCTCAATTTTGTGATATGTTTTAGTACTAGTAATGCCCATTTGGAAAATTTAGAGATTTTTTGATGACTCATTCAATAGACAATTTTTTGTCATAACTTTCTTAAAAATGGTTTAAGTAAGATCTTTCCTTTTTAATTTTTTGTGATTAAAAAGGAATGTACCCTTCGATATTTTTTTGTGTTTTCAACTTCTATCCATTCCTTAATTTTAAGCCCGGTCCGGTAATAGGATTTTTATAACTACTATTTATTTTCGATATTTGAAAATTTGAAATCATGAATATATCTTTTGAAGGAGTAATAAAAAAATGTCAAAGTTTACCAGGATAGCTGTTTTGAGGGGTACTAAAACATAGCACAAAATTGAGAAAAAAAAATCAAACTATCCAATTTGGCATGGAACGCTCTTTATATAAACAATAAGTGAAACTAAATGTATCTCGTGATTTGCAATACCCCGTGCTTGCTTTACAGTTCGTTACGCTCCATTTTTTCTGGGTCAAGGGTTAAGAAGCTTCTCTTTCATAAAACTTGTCATATCTAGTTAATTGTATATCGACGCTGAGCGCACGTCAAACGTAACGAGAAAAGCAAGGCGTAAAATTTTTAGTGCTCTGTTAAATCTTGCAATGAAACGCGTTCAGGTTTCATTCGCTTTATGTTAAACTTTCAGGAAAATATATGAATATCGTTTATATATAATGTTATGAGAATGCTTTATTTCTATTAAAACGCGTATTATTTTTTACAGAATTGCGTGTTTTAGGGTCCCGTTTCTTTGAAAGAAAAACTAATAAAATTCGAATTATATTTGACTGTTGCTTTTTGTTGAAGAGTAATCATTATTTTATGCCATATAATGTTTTTAAAACGAACTAAAACGTATAAAATAACTAGGCTTTAATCGCGGCTTCGCTCGCGTTAACATTTATTTAATCTATCCCTCGAGAACAATACGTTTTTTTCTAGATGAAAGGCATCCTATGTTCATTTATGTACTCCTAACAACGAGTATGCAAAATGTTATGATGATAGGTTAAATAGTTACGGTGTGAAAGCGTAACAAAAAACAAACTCACTTTCGCATTTATAATATTATTAAGGACTTTTCTTAGCTTCATAAAGAATTAAATCCTCATACAGATGTCTAAACTCCTTCAGGAATGTCCTCAAAATATGTTATTCTATTTTTTGTATTAGGTATGTAAATACTTGTAACATCGCAATGAAAGTTGTGGAGCGCGTGCAACAGGCAATTGATGCATTAATAGTTGAAGTAACAACTTTATTACACTACCGATTATAATCTACTTTTTTAAAGACAAGTACTCTCTATAATTTTGAGAGAACAGTATTGCGTGCACCTCACGTTTTTATTACTCAATCTTATTTTTTGTATCTCTTAATAGTTTACAATCAAAAATTTGTGAAACATTCCGTAAAATCTGATTGAGGGTTAAAAATTTTATGACACTTAGGAAAACACACAGGTTACACTTTAATAACCCTCTAACTGCGTAAAAAGGGCAATGATCAACTTAATATTCTATCTTCAGCTGGCATCGCTTAACGTTTTGCCGGTGTCAACGTTTTATTTCCATGAAAGTAAAAATTTCAGTTCAATGCGACATCGTTGTTATTGATAGTTCAGATGATTGAGTTCTAGCTTCTAACTATACTCAACCTTATCTGATTTAAACATACGGAGCCTTTAAACCATTATTGTTCATCTCGCTTGGACAAATCAGTATTATAAGAATTATGTAAACATCGTTTAAAGACTAAATATAAATATGTTTGTTATTTAAAAAGCATACATAAAACAAATATATTTCTAAATGAAACGTTCGCCTTTATTTTTGCCTTTTGATCTAAATATATAATCTTAACAAAAAAGCCGCTTTTTTAGCGTAATAATATTCCAAAGTTTTAATCAAAAAATCTGCTTCGTTAAACATTACGCAAATAAACTCGAAAGCCGAATAACTGCCACGTTACGCTGCATTATTAATGAGGTAATTGCCGTAACAGTAAACGTTGATCATTAAGCCAATCCACCGCAGTAATAAAGTTAATTTATTACTAAATCCGTCTACTGCATCTGCTGCACGGTCCAGATTTTCTTCACTATCGTTAGATGTTTTCTTGGATTGGTTTCGTTTATATCTCGCAGTTAAACTTGTAATTACTTTTAAGATAAACGAAACTTAATTTAAATTAAATACGGAGTAAACTCTTTACAGCGGAACTTAAGGAACTGAAAGTTTTCTTCTTTACGAAGGGTTTTTGTTCTAAATAGATTTCAGCAACACTATTCTCTTTTCCGCAATCCAACTTTATCGACAATACATAATGCTTTTCTTGTACTGGCTATGTTAACAATTTCATATTCTTCTCTACCTTTTCTATTGCATTTATCAAATGATATTTTTCGTCAACACACAGCACTATCCTAAAACATTACAATTTAAGAGTAATGCCACACGTGTTCTTGGCAATTAGGAATAACAAAATCAAGGCGGCTGTGTATGACTTCTGTGTTTCTTTTAGAAATTATGACATCAATGATTTAGTCAGATCCTTTTGTAAACTGATAATGCTGGTAGTAATTACGATAAATATTACTGACTTCGTAATTATTTACGAATTTTTTCATAATAGAGAATAGTTGCTGCCCTATAAAGAGCTTATTAATGTGCGGGCTTTAAGGTAAACCAACCAGCCTAAATTAAGCTACGTACCTCTCTTCGTTATAGGATGTTTTCCATTATACAGAGTCTATAATATAATATTGAAATATATTGTAATTGCTGATTCGAAATGAGACGTAATCTAAATCGAAAGAAAATGATGAAAGAATATTACATGTGGTAGGGATGTGATCGCTACGACTTATGTGTGGTGTTATTAGAACGAACAAAATTGGGAATGAGTATATCAAAGGTAGTTTAACAGTAGCACTAGTGGTAGAGAAGTTTAAGGAGCAATAGATTATCGTAGTACTGATATGCTGCAAGGAGAGTGAAAGGTATATAACTAGGAGATTGTTGTGTGAAGATTGATGGTTGTATATGTAAGTTATGGGTGGATTGTGGGAAGAATGATATGTTTCTAAGTGATGTGAATACTGAGAATACAGTGATATAGAAGAGGAAAAGCTGATGATTATAATTGGCCCTTTGTTTACTCACCCCTATAAAAACGGTGATAGTTTATTTGGACATTGCATTAATTGACATCTCATACAAGAGAGTGGAAAAGTTACGCTACATTGATAGGATAAGGATAACAAGGCATAATGACTAAATGGATAGCGTGTTCGGTGCGTCGAGCAATCTACGTTCGAATTCTTGGGAATGAGCCGGAGCTTCCGGTGACAGAAGACATCGTGATGAAACCATAGCATGGTGGTAGAGCTTTTTCAAAGTCCGCGTGGGTAATTACCACTCACAAGTTAAATATTTGTCCCCGAGCATCTTTAGGTGTATTTCGGCAGCTGCACTTGAGAGCCAGTCCTCTTTAAGTTTAGCACGTTTCTCGTGTTAGACCACATCGTCGTTTGACATAACTGAAATTGTAGTCAAACATAACAAAAAAATATAGGTCAAAGTGATCTGGAACGGAATCATTTGAACTTCATAGTAGCCCTTGTTGTATCACAGCGTATTATTAAGTTAGAATGGTTAATGTTTTAGTTTTTCCATACAAAGACATAATATAAAAATACCATTCTTAATTGAAGAATCAATTAATCTTCATTAGTTGTTTCTAGTAAAAACTTCGATGTTACAACTAGACGTGTCTCGGGAGTTTTACGATCGGACTAATGCTGTTGGCCCGATGAGCCTCAATAGCTTCATCAGGCTTGTACTATCTCGGAAGGGACTGCAGCTCGCTTATAACTCAAGAACTAAGAAACGAAAGCGTATTAAACGAATAAACAAACTCACATTCTCATTTATAATATTAGTTAGATGTAGGATTCTAGAACTTGCCAGATATTTCTCCACTGTCCCACATTAGGTTAATTACAACCTAAAGTGCAATAACTTTGTACACAATTACAATATAACAAACAAAACAGCCCTGGGGTGTACAAATAAAGTTTACTTGACCAAACCCCACCGAATTATTAATGACAGCGGTACGGTTTTACGTCACGCATCGTTAACAAAGGTAGGCGGGTTAGAATACGAAACGTGTTACAAGTCAAATATAGAACTACGTGTTAACAAATTCAAACGCACCGCTCAGACCATTACTTTTTTTATACTTATAAGGTTTTAGCGTTAGACCGCAATCTCACCTGATGTTAAATGACAATATGTTCCAAGATCGTAAACACGCTAAACCTAAAGGGTGCCTGGATCTCAAGTACAGGTGCTGGAACAAACCTATAGGTACTGCAGCCAAGCGGGCTTTGAAAAAGCTCTACCACTATGCTATCATTACAATGATTTCCTTCACCGAAAGCTCCGGCTCATTCGCAAGTATTTGAACCTACATAGATAGGCACAGTACCCGAATAATGAGTTATCATCGCGTTGTGCTTATTTATGAACTTAATTTGCTTCACAAAACTACATTCACCTTCAACACTGAAGGAAATGTATGCAAGGGGGAAGTTGAAGTCAACGATTCAAAAGAACTGCAAATCTGACGACAGATGGATGTTTTTATAAGAACTGATATTATACTGATGTAATAGGTGAAACGCACTAAAAGTTTCCGGAATAAGTAAAGGAATACTATGATTGTTCAAAATTAATTTATTGTTTAATACAATATTCTCTCTTCCCTTTCCATTTCCCCTTAATACACTGACAATACATGGCACAATCGATTCTGAAAACACTTATCATCTCCATTGAGAACAAGCTTTTTATATTCTTCGACAGTTTTTTTCTGCTGTTGAAAATTGTCGACAGCGTAAATAATTCTTGGTTTTTGAAAACAGCAAAAAGTCGCAAGTTGCATGGTGCTAGATCGAGATTGTATGCAGTATGTCTATACTTTTTCCTTGCAAGAACTAGTTTCTCTATCTAGCCGTGTGAGAGCTGGCATTGACAAGATTGTGCAAGATGATACGGCGTCTTTGGTTATTTTACAAAGTTTATCAGGTTTATTTGCTGATACGTCAAACTACAATTAAAATAAAAAAATAATAATCACGGGTTAAATCTATGGTAACGTAGACTTGCAATATTTAAAATGTCTCCAAAACATACAAACAAGTGACAAATATATGAAACAAACTGCAATTTAGAGCCAAAGAGTTCCATTTTCAATATCGTAATTCGTTTTTAAACATTTTTAATGTATGTAACCATATACTTACGGATACTTTTAGTGTGCCCTGTATGTAAAAGAGAAAGGAATGCAAATAAAAAAAATGTATACAGTGAATTTAATATAATCTATACTTACAAATGTAATAATATAGAAAATCTTATTACGTATACTCCAACAGATTCATTGGCTATTCCTACTAAAAGTGTGGTACATATTTTATTATAAGATGGTGAAAAATACTCCTAACTCCATGGAAATACGGTATAACGTAACCTCGTTGAATAATTAATGTCGGTATGAACGGAAAAGTACTTAACTTACGCCTCGTTAGCGCCAACGAGTCAAACCTCAAATATGTCGAGGCTTAAACACGGTGAAGTAACCGCGAACTATTTCCGACAATGTTGTTTTTCGTTTAACATAAAATCTCATTAAAATGACTAAGAAGAAATTTCAGTAATTTACAAATTTCCACTCATACTCTTACCGTGAACATAAAACCTCTGTAGAGTTGAGTAACTTCGAGATTAGGATCAATATTGACTGAAGTAGTTAAAAAGCGGTAGGGTCTAGTTAAATATTAACTCTCCTTGTTAATGATTCAATAACATCGAAGTATTAATGTCGTATTGCATTAATTAAATAAAACAAACCAAGCTTTTAAAGTGAATCCTCTTTGGATGTGATTACGAAAAAATGTCATGGTCGAATTTTATTGTAACGTCATGCAACTATTTCATTTAAAGCTTTTTGACACAAAAAGGACATAATTGTTCGGTAAGAGAGAGAGAGAGAGAAAAAAAGGGACTATGTTATAAACAGAAAGGGATAGATAAACCCGATAGGAATAATGCGTGGATTAGGAGGAGGATTGTCATTTCATAGATTGTTTTTTCTTTTTCATTTAGAGCAAGTAAAAGGATACCAAGTGTACGATTTATAACAGCAATTCTTAATTCTCAAGTTGAAAATTAGTTCTTCAGTATTCGATATATAATAAAATAAACACGGATGAGTGTATGATATATATTATGTTGTGTAGTAGTGTGTATAATTTAATTTTTCGATACACTGTTACAACACAGTAACAATATTAGTTCCATACAGGAATACGTAGAAATAATATTTAGCAATAAGAACCATTTGTGGACGGACATCCGAAACAAATTGATCCTCGATATGGTGAAGGCAGAATAATGTATTTTTCGTAATATAAAAACCACATGCGGTGATCTTCATCTCAATATTATTGGGAACCACAAATTGTCAATGGTGTGCAATGTATTGTATGTGTTTTCTTACTAATTGTCGTCTATTTCTCTTAGTTCTGTTTTCTTGTTTTCGTTATTTTTAAAACACAAAGAATCTGGGATATTTGTGGCGGGAACTTACACAATCATGTAGTGACTTTTATTTTTTATTTATGACTCTACATTATTGGACATTTTATGGCGCGATATTAATGGCATTTTGCGTTATACGCTTAAGTTATTGTGTACAACTGAAAGGGATAAAAATAATAATAAATAATATGAATTCTAAGATGTCACAAAATCTATCTAGAAAGTTTTAACAAGGGAGCCATGATCTTGTTAGAACACTGAAGTCATCACAAGACGAGACATTGTCAAACAGAATAATTAACTACTTGGCAATGGCAGTAGTAATAGTATAGGTTAGTTGTGAGACGAATTTGAAACATCTAGAAGTTTAACCTCTATCACGTGTACTAAGTTGTGCGCATTCTTTTTAGTGCCTTTATGCGAGAACTTCATAAATTTGACTTTAATGGTTGGCAAAACATATTGGTAGCTTATCAAGAGTTTCCTGCATTGTTACTGCTTATAAAGTACGTTCCAGCTATACACGAATAAAAAGTCTAGCCTGCATGGGCATGCTACTTCTGGGCTAAAAAAAAGGTCGAGAGAAACTACAGTCGTAACCACGCCAGCCCACAACGTAGCGACGATTTCTAACACAAAGACATTTACAGTTCTATATTTGTCTCACATATACATTAAAAAATTTCTTAAATGTAATATTCCTCATGATATTTGTCTTCACCGTCATTAGTGGAATTGATTAAAATGAGTAAATGTAAGTGAATTCCAAAAAAATCTTCGTGCATATGGGGATTTGATCATGCACACGTCGTATTCTTTTTTTTTATATTATAGGGGGCAAACGAACAGGTCGGTCACCTGATAGTAAGAGATCACCGCTGTCCATAGACACTAGCAACACCAGGGGAGTCGCAAGTGCGTTGCCGGCCTTTTAAATATGTGGGCCTCCGGCGCTCTCACTGGCCGAACGAAACGCAACAGTGCAACCACTGTTACTTCACGTCGGTTTTCTCTAAGAGGGTGGTACTACCCCGGGCGAGCCGACCCATTCATGCTGAAACCAGTAATAGCTTCAGCGTAGTTCTACCACCTACTACCCATATTGTGAGAGGTATGGCTTGATTGAAGATGTATACATTTACTGGCTGAAAGTAGTTGGAACGTTCAACAAAATCCCATTATAAAGCAGTTGAATTGTATGTAGCTTCTTTCATGGAATCTTGGCTGCAACAGTAAGTGCGGAAACTAAGATATTTTGAACGTTTAGTGCTCATGTATTTTTATGAATAAGTTAAGCTTTGATTTATATGTTCTTTGGAGAAGTTATTTAATTAATCTTTAAAAAATATATTTACGAGTTAAAAATGGATTTCTAAATGAACTCATGCCGTAAAACAGGGTTTTGCAAATTCATTTCTACGAGGAACATTTTTAACGACATCTATAAATAGGCTTTATTGAGCAATACACTTCGATAGAGTCTCGTTCGAGCAGCGGCCGGGTGCGCACGTGCCCGCTCGCAGCTCTGACGGTCCGTTAGTTCGGCAACTCGCGCGCAGTTGTCGGATATTTTCGTGTGTGTCCGGAAGTTTAGTGTGTTCGAGCGGCTACTGTCGATCGTACGCTCTTTTCAGAGCGACGGTGTACCTCCATTAGTGCACCATTTAAACCGCACTTTTCGGTGCGAAGCCGTGCACACTGTTTGCAGTGCGTCGAGTCGCCGTGCTACGCGTCGTGCCTCGTGCTGCGCTTCGAGAGTCGTGCAGCGCGTCGTGTGCTGTGCAGAGCGTCGTTCTTCGCGCCGCGCCGTGTGCTGTTTGAAGAGAAGATTCGCGTTCGCGTCGCGTCGCGTTTTCCCTTTGGCCCGGACACGGATTGTCCGTTAGATTCAAATTAGGCGCACCCCCCTGCCCCTCGGGCAGGAAGGTTAGTCATGTCCACCCCCGCGATCCCGCCGCCCCTTCAGGCCCCTAAGGCCCTAGATGACACCGTCCAACTCGAGGACCTTATTAGGTGCCATATGTTCGCGCGACAGCACAATCCGTTGTTAGTATCGGAATTCGATAGGCTCCGACACACTTACGCGCGTATCGGGTACAAAAGTGAGTTCGGAGTCCCGCGCTGTTTCCGCGACGACCCGTTCGCGCCGTCCGACTGCGACTCCGACGATGAGTCCGACATGGAGCTTGACGCGGCCGCCCCCGCGTCCGCTCCCGCGCCCGCGCCCGCGCCCTCGCCCGCGCCCGCGACCGCGCCCGCGACGTCGTCCGCCGATAAAGACGGTTTCACAACCGTCACGCGCCGCGGTAAACGCCCACGCGCCGCGAACCAGACCGACAGCGACTCAGCTACGGGACGCTCAGTCCCAAAGCAGTCGAATATAGGTGGCGCTCGGGTGCCCCGAGCCTCTCCCACGCCCTCTGCCGCGATTTCGGCTGAAGCTCCGGCTGCGGAACCCGCGGTCGCGGCTAAAAAGCCACGCCCACCGCCTCCCGTCACCTTCCGTGACAAAGCCCGCTGGGTAGAGATTTCGGACGACCTTAAGTCGAAAGAAATCGCTTACCAATCCGCCGTCAACACTGTTGCCGGCATTTCTATCCGTGTGTCGACTCCCGATGAGCATCGCAAGCTCACGAAATATTTCAGGGAGCGTCAGCTCCCCTTCTTCACTCACGCTCTCGAGGAAGAGCGTCACCTCCGTGTCGTCATTCGAGGAGTTCCCTCTGAACTCACCGAATACGACATCTCAGATTGCCTGAACGTTCAGGACTTCCCGGTCCGGAGCGTGCAGCGCATGCGCCACCCCCGCACGAAGGCCCCCTTCAACCTGGTGATGGTCACACTGGACCGCACCTTGGAAGGCAAGGCTATTTTCAGCCTCAACTCGGTTTGCGGCCTATCCCCAGTATTCGTCGAGCGTCCTCGCAAGTCCCAGGTACCCTCGCAGTGTCACAACTGCCAGGTGTACGGTCATTCCGCCCGGCACTGCCACCTGCGTCCCAGGTGTGTGAAGTGTCTCGGGGATCACTCCACTAGGGAGTGCCCCCGCACTCCCGAATCCATCGAGCCTCCGAGCTGCGTCCTTTGCGAGCAGACGGGTCATACCGCGAATTATCGCGGGTGTCCCCGTGCGCCTCGCTCGACCCATCCCCGCCGCGGCGGTCGTGCGACCCGGTCCAGGGCGCACGGCCCGCCGGCTCGAATGAAGCGGCCTCCGCCTCCGCCCATACAAAGCCAGAAGGCTTTCCCCGACCTGCCGGGCACCTCCAGTGCGCTGGCAGCATCCGCTCCTGCGGCGAGCGCGCTCTCCTGGCGCGTAAGGCCCTCCCCGCCAGCTCCCTCGGCTCCTAAAGCCAAGCCCCAGCCTCAAAAGGCTCTGTCCACCCCTGCGCCACCTATCGCGGCTTCAGTATCGACCTCCGGTATAGACTGGATAGCCCGTCTTCTCTTGGTACACGATGTACAAGAGATAATCGCATTTAACGCGTTAGTTAATAGTACGTCTGAGCTCGGGCTCTTAAACGCCATCTCCGCTTTCCCGGCCGTCGCGACCACGGTACAACAATTAACCCGCGCCGCGCATAAATAAATTTGCGTAAATCAAAATATCAGTACGAACCCGCGTGTTCATACAATAGACCGATACATTAGGATTTGTTACGTAATTATTTAGTTAAATCGGCACCGTGCCATTGTACTTTATTTTTTAGCTCGATCCCCTCTGAAAAGATGCGTGTTTGCGCCCACGCCCGCGATTCTCTCTGCTCACCGCCTTGAGCGAGGGTTGAAGATTCGATCCCGCACACTCGTCGCGATTTTTCTTGTAACAGCTCGAGCCTAGGTAGTCCCTCGGTGTGGAGCCCTCGAGTATGTTACTCGCGCGAATACAGTGGTTTACACATGGTCTACACTTACACGATCACCCCACACACTTGCACATCTAGGCACTCAGTGGTGGGCTGTTTTTTTTTGCCCTTTTCGGACTGAAATAGGTCACATAACACAGTAGTCAGATACCAAATACACATATACATTCGTGAAACATGCATGGTCACACATGCATTTTTCACGAATTCATATATGTGTATTGCATGGATAGATAGCTTAGCTAGCTTAGTTAGGTCGGGAATCCGGCGACAGCTCAAGCCGAGGTGCACCGAGTGCCCTTGAGATGTTTCGCCTAAAAACTGTCACACATGCATTTTTCACGAATTCATATATGTGTATTGCATGGATAGATAGCTTAGCTAGCTTAGTTAGGTCGGGAATCCGGCGACAGCTCAAGCCGAGGTGCACCGAGTGCCCTTGAGATGTTTCGCCTAAAAACAATCGGGTGAGTGCCTTAAGCGCTCCCCTTAGTAGTCCGGTAAATCTGTAGAGGCATCCGGGTCAACAGTGTAGGTCAGTTCGAAAAAAAAAAAAAAAAAAAAAAAAAAAAAATACACTTCGATACAAAATGCCAATTTATTGTTGGACGAACGATTCTTCGGATAACGTCAAATGACAACTTCCTACGCCTTGTTGAGCCCCGAAAACTTCATGAATTCTATTCATGGAGGTTATTTTATTGGAAGTTTAAAGAAATCTTTGCTTATATGTTATTATTAATTTCCTATCTATAGCATCCCAAATATGTTTAATTTTATTCATTTTATGTGGAATATTTTAACTATAATCTTACTTGTTGCGAACAGTGAGCAATGTTTAGATCCTTTAGTAATTACATTGATAGTTATAGACTATATTATTATACGAAATGATAATAATGTATTAGGTATAAGTTTTTTGTTTTGTACAAATATATTGGCACCGGTAAGAAGGGACGTGGCAATAAACATACGGTTCGCGCTACAAGAAGTATAAAAAAATCAAGTGATCGGTACCTTTTTTAGTGTGGCTAGCTAGGGGAGCTGTGAGGTCTTAGATTCCTACTGACTAAAAAAACGTACTAGATATCGTCTGCCGCGCTATGGAGTAGCACGGGTTCGTGCAAGGCAAGCACCATGAAACCCCGGCGACAACGTGGCGCGAACGCCAGACTGTAACAACACCCCAGTCTAAACTACCTACCCGTCTTCCGAACCAATGTGCATTGGAAGGTCAGCTCTGCAGCCCTTTCCCTCCTTGGTTCGGCTTGGCAGTCAAAGGGTCGCCCCTTCCAACCGCGACCTGCTATTTTTAACGAGGTTATCTCCTCACCCACTGTATTGTACAATAGAACAAAATTTTAATATTGTGAATAGAGCTTGCCATACAAATACCTCATTTAATTCGCAATATTAGCAATTGTTAAGTTTCGACGTAGTCAAAGATGGTAAAGGGACTTCTCATATATACAGATGCCGGGACATATGTAAATAATGTAATAGATTTTCAACGTGAAGGAAATAGCTAACCACATGAAAATTAGAAAATGCCCTACCAACATGGAATTAACAATCATCATCATTTTACCCTTATCTCACCTAAGTAGGATCAGCACAACATGTTTATTGTGATGTATGATTTGGCTTAATTTTAACGATCGGCCACCTGCCTGACTTAACTCTCCTTGGGATTATTTTGTAGTACTACTATAATTTCAACTTCCTAAATTCGTATGGATGCCAAACGTAGACAATTGTCTCTTCGACAACAGGTGGTAAGGATTTAAACGATGCTTTTGTATACGATATGTCCGCGTGTTGCATCTCCACAGCGCTATGGTACCAGGTCTCTTATAGCCATGAGGATTTCTTCCTACAAATCTGATTCAGGATTCTGATTCACTGGCATTTCTTTTCTTGTTATTTTTCGGCATTATTATTAAAATTGAATATTATTATTAAACTAAATATTAATTTTCTTTTCAATTATATATAATTTTAGGAAATTTTTCAAATAATTTTGTATTGTTATTGACGTCTCGTTGATCAGATGTCACATGTTGACAACATGGAATCAACAATGAACCTTTAAAAAAAGTTTCTTTACGCTTATAGCAATTACGCTTGTCAACATAGTAAGGGATATTTTTTATTGAAGTGAGAACTTCTTTAAGCGTGTTGAACAGTAAATAAAAGTGGACAGCTACACTCTGGTCGGTAACGCTGAATCGGATTTACTCGGTGCCACTCGACATCAACGACGTTTACTGTTTGACAAAAGTAGTAACATTCCAATAAAAGGGTTTTTTATAATAATAATAAAATAATATTATGAATTACGTTTTGTATATTATCAGTACTGAATTTCAAGTGTACATATTTTGCGTAATCAACGTTGCGCAGCTTTTTATTCTCTTTTTATATACACAACAATACTAGCTCCAAACAAAACTAGCATTGTATGAATTGTTCAGTATTCCAAAAGAAACCTACAATTTAAATTATGCCCAATATATTTTCACTGTTAGCAAAAAATATACCGTGATTATTCTCGTCGTGGTATGATAGCTTTTCAGACGTAATACTAGCCGTGTGTGTAAACAGTATGTAGGTACGTTAAGGGACCGTTAATGAATATTAAATTGGGTAGCCATGTTTGAATTATAACAACACTGCTGACGTAAAACAAAACCTGCGTTTAACAAAGATTCCATGTTCATTTGCAACGTTGATGATATATATTGATGTATTTTAGGAATCTATGCTTAAGCATACACGGAATAGGTCAATTATATTGATTTTACAGGGGTATTTATGTATCGACCGTATATACATTTTTAATACAAATAAAAACGAAGGTCTAACCTCGTTGATTTTTTATTCGAACTGTAAATATATTGCGTGCCGCTCATGGAGTTTATTAAAACAATTTTGATATTCAATGACAAAACTGAACATCGTAACGCCTTGTGAAATGTTGTAAAATTAAATGTTGTTGAATTTTGAAAATTTTACATGACTACCATTTTTTTTCAAAGTGAAGATGCAAATCCAGCATTGGACACCAACTCCTTCGGGAAAGGGATAAAATAGAATCAGACAATTAATAAAACCCCACGGTGAGCCATTTGCTACCATCATGGGGTTTACGGTATCGCAGGAGCATGAACCGTAACATCCCTAGAGAGAAGGCCCAATCAAACTGTCTCCACGTCCACGAACCAGTGTAATGAAATGTCAGGTCTTTCACGACTACCCAGAAGAAAGGTAATGTTAGCGACAATGCGCCCGTGTTTTTAACGTGTTCGCACACCGCGTGTAAATCATCGTGATTAAACTATACCATGGGTTTTTTAAACCCGCCTGGCTAGCTACTATACTCCAGTTGATATTCTGTCCCCGAGCACCTATAAGTACTTATCATGTAACATCAGGTGAGATTATCGTCAAACATTAAAACCTAAATAGTATTAAAAAGAAATCATTTTCGTGTGAGAATATATAAGACTAACTTCCACTCGCGGTTTCGTTCTAGTTATATAGAGTTACTTTATTCCCCAAGAACAATGATTTTGTTCTGGTTACATTCACCCTATGTCTTGTTCTGTATCAAAGGTAATGTATATATAAACTTTTATAGTAATTGGTTGAGTAGTTATCCCAAAGCGTAACAAACAAACGCACATTTCTATTTATAATATTAATAATAATAAACTGTGGCAATAGTGTTAGAATACACACCTCGTGAATTACAACTAATACATAGTGACTACGCTGAAATACCGTCTGCACGTTTGGAAAAGTTGGACTTCTCATTTGATCACCGCAAAACCCAGCAAGCAAGCTGGCAACTATCCGATCGCATACAGACACCGTACTTAAGGAACTCGATGCGTAACTAACTCTTTCATTCTTTACCTTTATTTTATTTTAGTTCGATATACTCGTATTATTAAAAAATTTCCTTTACACGCACTGTTTGTTCTTTCTTTGTTGTATATTGTTTTTAAGTGATTTTTTTTGCATTTATGTGAGCTGTGTTTACGTCTACAAGGGCTTAATACAAGGTATACTTAAAGATATGATGTAAGATTGAATCCATTTTTTAGACTAGTAAAAAGAAAACGGAAAAAAATTGACTACAAACAATATGAAAAGATTCGAAGGCTTTAAAGTTATAGTATCTACTTAACTCGTTGTTTAAGGAAATATATAGTATGCGGATTGGTTATGAACAAAATTCCCTGGTTTACTTTCCTTTTCATCGAATGTTCTGGAAAATGTAAACCCCGTCGGTGCAAAAGCACAGTTTAAATTATTCAATTTATATCAGCGATCTGTATAAAAAAAAATCGACAGTAGAAAACGATATTGTGAATCCTTGATAAATCGCATATTTGTCATTCTCACAACCCAACTGTAATCAAGAACGTACTGTGATCCATAGCTGGTGTTTTTGGCGGAATTCTGGCGGAGAAAATGAAAGATCAATCTATCAATAGTCTTGACAATACTTTACTATCTTCTACCTCACTCATTCGCTGACTTTTTCAACTCAAATATTTCATTTTTCATTACAATTATTTCAACATTTTCTTTCATACAAACCTTGTACTGAACAATTACAAACACAACAAAAAAGAATTAGCTAAATCGATCCTGACGTTCTGCCCTTTCATACATTCCGCATTTGTTGTATATAGATATGTTGTAGGTAATATACTGTATATGTTAATGAGAGTTTTAAACCAAATACGTTCCGTACATTTTCCGTGAAAAAGTAACAAACACCACTCCTTCCTCACAAAATTTCACGATTTTAATATTAATAGGATGTTATGCGACGAAATCGATTAAAATTTATAATACAAATATAGGTTATTCGTGTAAAAGGTTAAACATAAGGAAAACGTTATCAACACGAAAACTGAATTCATTTCGTGACCGAGATTCGTCGATAAAGGGCATGAAAATCCGGTGAAACGGCAAATGGTAACTGAGGAAAGCTTGTTACAGGTTTGTTTAAATTTTCGTCAAAGTTATATATCCACTTTGAAAGTTCTGAATGCGACAGAACGCGGGTCAGGAGAGTTAGGATAGGTAAAATATGTTACCCGTTTATATTTATGCAGTAATGGTACCTATTGCCCATGACTTTTTGAATAATAAGACTTATAATAGTGTTGTACTTGACTTAAATATTATAATAAATGATAAGTCAATTACATTGTTATCCTTTATGAGTTTTAATATTTGAAGACAATTTCACCTGATGTTAAATGACGATATGGTCTAATACGATAATCACGCTAAACATAACGGGGGCAGGTTCTGAAGTGGTGGAGTTAACTAGTCGGGGTTAGAAAAGGTTTCATCACGATGCTTTCCTTCACCGAAAGCTCCGGTCCGATTCGTGAGGATAGGCTCGGCTCGGTTTTTGAATACGCTAAACACGGCTATCTCAGCATTTACTTGACAAACCATCAAGAGATACAAGTAGATTTTGTATGATGACGTCATTAATACAAACGCGAACGCAGTCGTAGTAGTTTGTTGGTAGTCATGTTGTGTCTACTGAATTTACTTTTAATTGGTAAACTGTTACTGTATATGTTACATATGTTATGTTATATGTTACTTAAAACACATACTAAAACCTGGACATAATACACGTATGTCTAAATAAAGAATCATGTATATCGGCGTATCATTTTCGCAAGGTAAAATAGCTAAAAATCTTATGATAATCCGTTGAAATAAATAAAATCTTACTATGTATTAAATTTTTCACATTTTTTACGATCGAAATATTATTGACAGCTTTGTTCTTTCTTGACCTGATAACGTCTTATAAATCGATGAACGCCAGCTGCATGCACGGAAAAGCATGACTCATTGTCACGTTCTGCCTGAGCCGAGCGCGCAAGCGCGAACGCGGAACAAGCGATATAGAGGCGCGATCGGCCTAAGCGTTCAGTTTGTGACGCATCTATCTCTCTTTAACTCCATTGGTAATTCAGTGATAATAATTCAATTAAATTCATAAAAATATGCAATTTATCATCAATGTTTTCTTATGACGACACCACGTAAAATTATAGTCCGTAAACCGACTTTACAGGCAACCAACTTTTTTTGAGACAGCAACCGTCAGTTTATTACAATTCACAAATGCGGTCGATGCCTTTACAGGAACTTCTTTATTTAATCTCCATATTTTTAATGATCGGTTCTGTTGTCTTCGATTTATAAGCACACTAAAATATATTCAGATAGACAGAGAGATTATATACGTTGAATAGTATATCCTTAATAATATTTAAATATAAGAATAATATAAACATAGCTTTAAATGAAAGGATTTTCATTTACAGAACGAGAAAAAAAATAGGAGTATAATAGTGTATTGGTGCGTGTATTGGGTTCATGTCGACACGCTCATTTGAAGGTTCAGGTCATCGCCCATGACTCGCATTAGATTGTTAGCTGAAAATATTTAAAAATTCGATTGAGTACAAAGACGATATTCGTAGCCGAAGTAAACCGTTCAAAGTTACTCAAACAAGCTTCTTTTAAAGTAGGTATGAAATTATTTGTAACAATTTTACTTGTATTTGAAAAACGCTCGAGGTGTTTCGATAAAATTCTCGTAAAACAGTTGCTGAAGTGTAGTAGTTCGGACGTGAGATAAAATTCGTTACAACTTTAGTGAAATATATTCATCTCTTTCATTTACTTTGAACGGAGTATATGTCATATCTGTTTCATAACCTCACGACGTTGATATCACCTGGGATTTTCCACACAATATTTCTAGCAAATTTTCGACCAATCATTTGTTAAAGTTCGTTTTTATTCACATCGTCTATCTCATTTCAATAAAAATCACAGCGTCTTCCTAGATTGCCTCATGCATAATATAACTCTAACGTCTAAATTATACAGTGGGTTGGCTATTGAGCAGCCCTGGGTTAGTTAATTTACTTTGATGTTACATATATGTACGATTATAAGTATAAACAGACATGTATACAAAATAATAAATGTGGGCCGATGAAAAATGTATGGGATAGTTATGCTTCGTATAATTTTCTTTATAGGGTCCGGTACATTTTTTTTTGTTTATTTAAGAAGATCAAATGTACCGAAACATCCAAGGGTCTAGTATTTAGATTCTCTTTTATTCAATATTTTTATTAAAATATGTGAGTTCTATTGAATTAATGAATACAACGCATGTCAAATGGAAACGTAATCGTCAAATTCACTCAGAACTTTGCTTGTACTGCCCCAAATATTTTATTTTATATTAAACTAGCAGGCCCGGTGGACATCGTCCTGCCTTGGTAATGAAAATATCTACTTACATGCATGAAATGCTTAACGTAACTAATGTACTTAATTCGATAGGGATTAATACTGTATCCGTCTAAATAGCATTCCAATTACCTCATTTTGTGTGACTATTTTTTAGAAGATAGATGGATATAGTAAACTATCCTTAAAAGATAGGTATATACCATCGCAGACTTTTTGCAGATCTATTAAAAAGAAATATTTCAGTCTGCATTATTTTGTTATATCTCAAAGGCATTAGGCAGCATTTTCGACGAAAACTCCAGGTGGCTTGACTTTTTCCCATTCTTTCAACAATTATCATTATATTTCAAACAATTTACAAAAACAATCTTGACAAATTATATACCTAAACCTTCTCCGTGAGTTACTCTGTCTATTGGTGAAGACTGTATTACAACCCGTTCAGTAGTTTTCAGTTTATCGCGAACATCCAAACACACAGACAGACGTAGCGGAACGATTTTGTTTTATAATATAATATGTAGTGATAATAATAAACGTATTACTGAAAATTAATATCAATTATAAATTAATTAAAATATAATTTTATTATAGAATTTAATATATACATACCAAAAAAGTTTTACTTCCTCCGCCTGTACACACTGATACACACAAGTGTTTTTTTAAAATTCGTATA
This sequence comes from Antheraea assamensis, assembly GCA_035772565.1. Lineage (NCBI taxonomy): Eukaryota > Metazoa > Arthropoda > Insecta > Lepidoptera > Saturniidae > Antheraea > Antheraea assamensis. Next base: position 384,642 of record JAQQSE010000173.1, on the reverse strand, counting down.
CTGTTTTGTTTGAAAATTTTAAATCTTTTTTCATTTCATATAATATGTAAGATAAATGACTCTTATTTATTCCCTGTAGAAAACACGACAATACATTTATTATTGTTGAAGAGATCTCCAAATATCTGTAAATTGACCCTTTTCAATTTAAATGTCTGAGTAATAACGGGGGAAATTGATCTATAACCCCTGGCAGTCGAAACCCAAGCTGCGTCACCGGATCTCATTTAGACCTTAATAAAGGCTCGTATTTATGTACGAGTATGTAAAGTCAAAATATTGAAGATAAAAGTGAAATCTCAAATTTTATATTCATTCACTTTTGTAATCTGTCTTCTATCTGTATTAATAACTCTGTAGATCAGTTTATACAGCTTTTGTTTGAAGTTTTAGATACTGACATATAGGGTACTTAGTCTGGCCATAAATACTGTTACAATTAAAAATAAACAAAATATTACATTTGAATTTGGAATCTGTCATTTTTATATGATTGTTCATTGAGTTTTCTCATTTTGGTGCCAATACATTGTACAATATTTTGCTACATTAAAATGGAGTAGCGTGAATAAGAGAACCGAATCGCTGTGATTCACCGAATTACACAAAGTAGGTATGGAGCCAAATACAATTTTTAAAACTCTCCATGTGCTTGGTTTTAGTAAAATGTTTATGTACCGGGCTATTAATAAGTATAATGAGACCTCCTCTATTTGTGACAGAAAAAGATCTGGCCGTGCACGTAGTGTTCGTACGAAAGAGGTGGTCACAGCAGTAAGGGAAAGATTTCGAAGAAATCCTGTCCGAAAGCAAAACATTTTATCTCGGGAGATGAAGATAGCACCTAGAACCATGTCGCGTATTTCAAAAGATGACTTAGGAGTTGCAGCCTATAAGAAACGTACTGGTCATTTCTTAACTTGTAATTAAAAAAAAATAGGGTGGTAAAATTAAAACAACTACTGAAGCTGTACGCAAAGAGAGGTCACAGAAAAATTTTGTTTACAGATGAGAATTTTTTTACAATTGATGCAACATTTTAAGAAACAAAATGACCGTATTTATGATCAAAGCTCTAAGGAAGCTTCCTAATTAGTCGACAGAGTGCAACGTGGGTACTATCCGACTTCAGTGATGATTTGCTGGGGTATTAGCTATGACGGAGTAACTGAGCCATACTTATGTCAAAAAGGTATTAAAACATCAGCAGAAGTGTATCAAGATACCTTTCTTGAGAAGGTAGTAAAGCTTTTAACAACACCATGTTCTATAGCCAAGAATGGTCCTTCCAGCAGGACTCGGCGTCGGGTCATAAAGCTCGGTCTACGCAGTCTTGCTTGGAAACGAACGTTTCACACTTCATTAGATCTTAGGATTAGCCGTCGTCTAGTCCCGATCTTAATCCTCTGGATTATAATTTATAGACAGTTTTAGAGAGTAGGTATTACTCTAAACGCCATGATAATTTGGAGTCCCTAAAACAATCCGTACGATTGGCAGTGAAGAATTTTCCCATGGAAAGAGTGCGTGCTTCTATTTATAACTGGCCTCAACGTTTAAAGGGCTGTATTGCAGCCAATGGAGACCACTTCGAATAAGCTTCTTATATTTTAAATTGTATTTTATTTATGTATTAAACTTACAAACTGTAAAAGTAATAAATGTTATTTGCAATAGAAATTTTCTTTTTTCTTTGTTTCAGTATTTATGGCAAGATTGTGATATATATATGTTATGCTATAAGCGCAACTGCGACAATATTTGTAGGGCGAGAAAAAAATTTCTTTGCCCTTTTTATTTTTCAAAAATAAATAATTAAAAAAAATATACATGAAAAAAGTTTGAAACATTTATAAATTAACGGCAACGCATCTGTGATGCCCCTCGTGTCGCAGGCGTCCGTCGGCGGTGGTTATTACTTACTATCAGGTAACCCGTCTGTTCGTTTGCCTCCAATCGCATAAAAAAAAATCTTTTACATATCTATTATATATTTAAAACTTATATATCGAAACTTTATCCATTTTATGCAACATTTTAACAAAAGGGCAGTATTTTTTACAGCATTATACAGCGCTAAAGTTGAATCTGCAAATGTGTGCACGTCTGTGAAGAGCAGAAGGGGATTTGTGTGAAAACATTGCTTTAAAGAAGGATGGAAAACTCTGGAAGCATGAAATCGTCACTCGAACGATTGGATAACGTTCGAGCTAGTCCATTTTTAGAACTTTATTGTATTCGATTCCCACTGACGATGATACATTCTTCTGTCTATTATATACTGGCGACCCGCTCCGGCTTTGCACGGGTATAAAATATATAGCCTATGTCATTCACTGAAAAAATGATTAAAATCGATGCCTTAGTTTTAATTTATTCATTACTGCCCGTGTTCCGCACGCGTTAAATTTGGAGTAAAACAATTCCCCTTTCCCTATACCATGAAGATTTCCTGCTATCTTTGGAATATAAATTCATACACTACATTTTTATGGTTCAGCCTGCCTTTCTTGCAATGTAAACAGAAAAAATGAAATTATTTACGACATCACATTAGAAACCTCAAAAATAGTATTTCTCCACTATTTTATGGATGTTATTATACATATAATCCTTCCTCTTCGTTCACTCTATCTATTAAAAAAAACCGCATCCAAATCCGTTGCGTAGTTTTAAAGATTTAAGCATACATAGGGATATAGGGACAGAGAAAGCGACTTTGTTTTCTACTATGTAGTGATGTTGTTAAATTTCTTTAGGTGCGTTCCAACGACTGCACTTGAAAGCCAGTCCCTCTCTAAGTTTAGCGTCTTTATTATCTTAGACATTAAGTACAAGAAATATTAAGAAATTACTATTTCTATAAGCAGTACTTAAGCTTCAACGATGCGTGTTTCTTGTGCTTATATTTTTTCTTCTGTATATAAAATATATTGTCAATATAATAAACAGAGCTGACGAAGTCACGAGTATCAGGTAGTCAACAATAGATCTACAAATGTGTATACTCCCCATTGTTTTGATGGTCCGAGGTTACCCTACACCGACGATGTTTAATTATACGTACACGTCTCCTATCACCCCGGCATGTATGTTTCCATGCCATACAAAACGACATATTCCGTATGCAACTATGAAATAATCTATAGGTATAATACAAAGAAAACTACAACAAAGCTTTTCGGAATTCACTTATATTTATTAATTTAAACTGGTAACATTATTGGTTTAACAGTAAAGGAAAACATCGTAAGGAAACCTGATGAGAAATGTTTTTGTAGGATCACTGTATGTCAGAAAATATAGAACTGTGGATTTCTCGGAGATGAAAGTCGCCAATGCATCGTGGGGTGTCGTGGTGGTTATACCCACACCTTCCTTCGGTAAAAGGCCTATGGCCCTCTAGTAAGTTTCTTCCAAACTAATGTAATGATGATGATGATGGTGCTTTTTCAGTTAAACCTTGTATAGGCTTTACTACTCTTAATTGCCTTGCCTTACTCTTCTTTATTTAAGATTTTTACCGTCTCCTTTTGGTGGTGCCTAAATCTACGCAACATCCGCTTTTCTATTCATTATTTTGACATTAACATGCATTTGACAATATGTTTCTAATCAGTGTTTCAGCAAGACTCCGATACCGATAGAAAAATCTGTATTCCTTGATCAGGATATATTCTTCGTTATCAATATGCCCAAGAGCGCTTTTAAATACATAGGACATAGCAACCAACATTGCGTTTCTTACGAATCTTCTACGTGTTGTCCTAGTGATACAGTTTGACTTCAAGTCCTGTACTGGCTTGTCCAATTACTTGCGTAAGTTCCACTCGACACGAACATTACTTTAAGTTATTTAAAGAAGATACATTACGCGTTTAATTGTTAATATTTATGCCTTAATTTTCATTACACAATGAAGGCATGGAAAGTATATATAATGCCTTGCAATGCGCCAAAGCTCACTGGATTGTGCCGTCGTCGGCTGTGCAAAATCGTCTGAAATGCTCCGTGCCTCTTCTCGACTACATGACCGGCCTTCGACCTGTGCGACGTTGCGCTGCAGTAGCTCCGCCTCTGACACTTCATTTACAGCTAGTGGCAGGAGTTAAAAAGCTCATAGCCCAGGGATCAGGCTCTCAGGACCAATCGGATCACTCCATTTCGACGACTAGACCTGTTGCGTAAGGAACCCGCCGATACTCAACTACACGTCACACTACACGCTACGCGTCAAACACATAAGAACGAACGTTTTTATTGCAGGCATATGTGGCAGTAATCAACTAGTTCCATGCGAAAGTAGCAAAGAAACAACTAATTAATTAGTCACTGTTGTGTATACAAATATTAATAATGCTAAAAGCGGTGATCAATACTCCAAACTAACTTAACCTGACTTCCAACAAACTTTACAAATCCCATTGGTATTCAAACTCTACTCATATAGACAAAGTTGAGACGTTTAGAGCACAAAGTTAATAGTTACAAGAGACCAAAACAATTGGACCTTCGCTAATTTAAACTTGTTTGTTGTTAGGAGTAATTATATTAACAGGATAGGATCACTAGAAACATGAGTGAGGCCTGCCGATGGCTGGTATAAAAAGCATTTTCCTAAATAAAATATATAAATATCCTCCTATATAATGATAGTACAAATAGAGGTAGATTTAAATAAATGGTTACAGATGAAGATTTAAAATTGTTTTATCGATGAAAGAAAATATAGTAATGATAATTAAAAAAAATATTTTTGTAAACCTCATCATAGGTCTTTCGCTAATCTCATATGAGTATTCGAAGTAAGAGTTTTTACAAAGCCTAGTTTTCAAAAAAAAATCTACCCAATGGCATGACTCTAATTTTTATTCGAAATTCAAATATACAAAAATAAAAAAAACGGCCGCTATTGATTTTTATAACAATAAGCATATTGATGTGTAATTAGTATCACCGCTTTATTTTAACAATCTCTTGTTGTTAGAGTATTTTGGTCTAAAATATCTACTGGTGCGGATCGGCAGTAAAATCGACCCGTGTGCCGTCACGGTAAACGGCATGACGTTCTATATGCCGTCATGACCCTTCTACGAAACCGCTCTTGACTCCATTGTGGCCGTTGTCCTTGTCTGTATACGCCGCGTAATATTATTGGTTTAAACCAAAGGTTAGAAAATTTTCTATTAATATATTATATTATTTGAAATTGAAACTAATTAAATTTTACTTTACTTATTCAGTACACAATATAATTAATATATGTATATATAATATAGAGATTTTATTCTTTTATATTATTTTAATCAATGTTTGCTTTATTGGTTTTTATCAATTATAAATTCTAATATTCATTGTAATGTTTCACATTCGCCGGACGTCTCGTAACGGACAACTTCCTTTTATGACATTATAAAATGTTTCTGCGGTTTTGTGTGCATTGTTAATATATATTGTTATAAATAGTTGAATTATACCAACATGGATATTGTGCAAATATTCTCAGTATTCAAATATCGACACATCCAATTTACACGACCAACAGTTTGAACGGTACAGAAGCTGCTGTTGCATTATTTATTTATATAGACTAGCAATTGAAAATTAACGACAATTAATTTTTAAACTTCAATATTATTTAGGGTTTCTTGTCAAAGAGTTTACAACAGTAATTGTAAATAAGTAAACGTAAAGATCGTGAAAAATGCATGATGAAATGAAATGAAATTCCATCCGTGCCATCTCGATGGTTGGAAGTCGTTTACTGTGCGTCTTTTCTACATACGTCGGTTCTCTGGAAGAACTTCCAGCGGCAGCGGTTACGGACCAATATAACCTACAAACCTTCAAGAAACGAGCCTACTCCTGCCTCCTTCTGGCAACACATCTGTGATGCCCCTCGTGTCGTAGATATGATTACTTAGCATCAAGTAACCTGTCCGTTCGTTTGCCTACAATCGCACAAAAGAAAACACTTTATTAAAAGAAATCCATTTTTCGCTACTTTCTATAATAGAATATGCATGTTTCATACACTATCTTTTATCCGCGTTTATGCTCGCGTTAATGGTTAATGTACATTTGACCTTTCCTTAGGGAACAATACTTTTTTCCGCATGAAATGTACTATATGTTCTTTTCTGTACCTCTGACAATGTCGATATAAAATTTCATGATGATCGCTTAAGATCGGTCAAGAACTAAGTGCAACCACAGAAGAACATGGTTAGCGACGTTACGCAATGTTAACAAACAGTATATGTGCTTGATATTTTATAATCGATTAGTTCCGAGGTATAGATTTAAAAAGGTAATAAACAGACATACAAACATCTCTATTAATCTTTGTAATATATGACGTGAATATTAATTTTTATTAAATCGCCGAGCTTTTGAAACAATTCGAAACCTTAATTATATCACACTAAATAATAAATCATTTCGAATTAATATTTTCAACGTCAAAACAAAGTGCTTAGTTTCATTTGTTCCTCAACCGAAAATTATTCAAGTAATTCTGGTAAGTTGATTGTTTTGGTAATATATAAAGGTTGTAAAGTAGAAGTAATACAGATGGTCTACGAATTTCCTGATATTATAGGGCTTAGTTTCCATGGTGTTAGGTTAGGTTAAAGTCCACCTGAATACCTACCACCTTCAAGTTAAAAATAAAAATTAGTCACCAAAGACCTGTTGGTATGTTCCGGCAGTAGCACTTGATATCCATACCGTCTCTAGGTTTAGAGTGTTTACTATTTTTAACCACATCGTTATATAACATCACTTGAAGTTATGATCAAAAGATAAATCTTATAAAGTATTATAGAAAAGGGTAGTTACTTGAAAAATTATACGGAGATTGCCTCCCTAATTACTAACTTAAGAAACGAAAATCGAAACGATAGCAGAAATAGGTAAATATGAACTTCATAGTAAAGAATTCAATTTATGTACCATTAATATCGAAAATACATTCATCTCTATAGGCTTTCTCTTAGGAATATTGTAGTATTACCTACACAGGGGCAGCACTAAACATTGATTTGCTAAGATTTTCACTTGTATATAATCAGAAATCACCATTCATTTACTCTTGCAAAATTCACTGAAGTAGGTGTTTCGGTGTCAAGAACCTCGCGGTATTGCTATTAAACCAGTCGTGGTGATCTAGTGATTTGACCGGTGGAATATCAATCCGATATCCACACGTTCGAATCTCTTCATGTACCGACAAACTTTTCAGAATTCGCGTAGATTTACTAATTTACACTGATAACACTATCGCCTGACGGTGAAGGAAAACATCGCAAGGAAACTTGAACCTGAGACATGTACTTGTAGTACCACCGTATGGGGGGATAAATATAGAACTGTGGATCTCTCAGAGTTTGAAATCGATAATACATCGTGGACTGACATTGTGATTATGCCCATACCTTCCTTCGGGGAGAGGCTAATGGCCATTCAGTGGGTCTCTTACAGGCTGATATTTATGAAAAAGGTTGGTAGTTACAAAATTATGCGGAGATAGGTTCTCCAATTACTAATTTCACACGAGCAAAACGATATCAGAAATAGTTAAATATCAGTTTTAATTTATTTAAATCTTTGAATCAATTTGAGTTGAGCTATGTGCGCCGCCATATTGGCCTTGGCTGCTCTGCCGAGCGCCTTTCAACTTAACCTTACTCCAAGGTCGATTGTAATGCGACATGTGATATATGGACGAAAAAACAACATGTGTAAAATGGCATGATAACACTTTAAATAGAAATTACGAAATTAAATTAAGTGTTTGTTAACTCTCTGTCGTTTAATTCGCTGCGGCGAACGAGAAACTTTCGTTTTACGTGAATCGTAGAATAAAACCGGTGTACATTATCGTGAATATTTTACTAAGTAAATGTGAATAAATTCGATTTGAGAAAACACTATTAGTGGCGTTATTCATTAATGTGTACTATTTTCTTTTATTGGAACTTACATTTTAACTTATTCGGTAAAATATCATATGTTTGGGTGGAAGAGTAGGTAGATAAGGTGGTAGGGTAGGGTAGTTAGTCGATAGGTTTGCTACCATCATACACTGAATGAAATACCGGTAGTAATGTCGTGTTTACGAGTGGTATTATTCCTCTATCAGGCCGATGTTGAACCCAGTCATGAAGTAGCGTGGTAAATTGTTTGTACGCAACTACCATACCCATGATAAATCCGTCACAAAATCTCTCTTTTACTTCCCGTTTTACGGATCACCAGTATGCAATTGTAGACAGGCCAATTGCAGGCCGGCATGATAGCTACGACTGCCGATGGATTCTAAATTTCATATGGTCGCAGTTAATTTTAGATTGCACTGTGTTTACTGTCAGATATAGTGATGTCATTACGTTGTACTAAATAATAAACGAAATATCAAGTAAAATAATAATATTGTTTCAAAATATAGATACAAAGCGTACATACAAGCGGTATCGTATATAGTTATACTATGGACGCATAGAAACTGTATCTAGCTCACAACAGAGAAACAACGAAGTGTATAATATACACGCGCGCACACATAAGGGATTCGAGAGCGGTAGAATTGTGCGGGTGTGACGACACAATCGACCGTCATGCTGCTTGCCGTGACGGCAAAAACGATACCACTGCTAGTTGAATATATTAATCTTCAAATCTGTTATTTTATTATACATCTCTTACCATCTTCTAGTTTGTACTTAACCAATGTGCACTAATTTATATGTGACTCTGGAGTGCCTAAGATGTTATTCGTCACTTATAATTTACAGAGTACTTGTATTGATTCATACTTTGCGTATACTAGAATACAAATTACTCGTATTCCGAGGTCAATCTCGGTGATGATTCGTGATGCATATAGGGTCTAAAAAAAGTTTTCAATGTCCTGTTATTAGTTTAGATCTAATTAGGTTACTTTGGTTTCAGGTGAAGAGTTCGTATACCGCGACGCATGGGGCGGCATCAGTCTCATGTTCGCCGCCAACCAGACTTCCAAGACACTGATGCCTAATACTACATTTGTAAGTTTATATTCAGACATTATTATTAAGTACTTATTTATTTTCTTTATATTTAAATAACTCGTCTGATCACAATGAATACTTATAACAAGCTAAGTATAAGGTTTTAAGTAGTACCTATAGATACTAAAAAACATATTCTAAATACTGTATTTTGAGAGGCTCTTAGAAGATGCCTGGGAATGTCAAAACTCTAGTCACCAGTTCATAAAATCATCCCAGTCATTGAGACAAACTTGCAAAAACTTAATCAGATTTCTCTTTTATTGTATACATTTATTACAAATCTTTGTAGTCACAATTGTTTTAGTAGATGTATCGAGATAAAAGTCATATCTAGATATTACTATCGTTTACATAATGATCCTTCTTATAATAAATAGTCTTTTGACATGCTACTTGAATTTACTATTCGACAAATCGGTCATGTGCTTTGAAACCTTATTGTAGTAGCTTACACTATTACCTAAAAAAAATCGAGTGGTCTTACTAACCTGGAATGTGGGACAGCATATTTGTGACTATTTCCAATGATAAAATTATAGCGTATATAAGTTTTTATGAGAATACATTAAATTATTGACAATAGCGGCCGATTATCAATTAAAGGGTGGTAGGGAATGAAACCTTTGTTTCTTTACCTCTTCCTCTTCTGTACTTCTTCTATATCTCTTATTTTCTGTTAAAATCCCAGTTAATAGATGCATTAAAGTAAATAAAATATATGTAATATTCGAAAAATACAGGGCTGTTTAATTTGATAATAATAGTTGTTGAGATATCGTTTTGAATGACCCATGTCTCTCTTTAGGAAAAGGCCTTTTGTCTAGCAGTGGGTATTAATTCACCTTTAGTAGCTTTTCAGATTGAAACTCCAAAACGAAACTAATTAAATAATTGCGAAAGACTAATTTTAATACCAAGACAACGCAATAAATGGCTCGATAATTCCCAAGGAAAAGTAAAGAGGCCAGACAAACAGTTTGTATTACTATCGCGCAATTAGGGATACCATAGTACACTAACTTGAACGGTAAGAAAGTGTTATAGTTTTGTTTGTGTTCAATATTGAGCCCACATTGAACACGGATTACGCAATTACGATATAGGCAAACTTTACTGAGACATTTTACGAGTCTTCTATCAGTGTGTTTTTCTGTAGGTTTTATTGTAATATCTGCTGATAGCTCCGGCGTTTTTGGAAATGAATTACAATGTGTTTATGGTGACGTCCTCATATACCTCATTGTATTGTCAAAGAGAATAGCACTGTTTTTCTCTATTTATTATCTTATCATTTACTCTCTTGTGCCGATAAATTTTCGATATTTAATTTTATAAAGCTATAAGTCATTTTTTTAAATACAGGTAAATATTTTCAGGATCTAGTCTAAGTAATATAAGGTCAGAGATCTACCAATAGATTTGTCAAAAAAATGATGAATCTATGTTTTTCTCGTACGCTTTTTTTATTTTGTTAATTATTTTGTAGTATATTCTAAAATAAAATACATCTATCAATTGGTCATAATTCAGACATTTCACTTGCACGCAATTTTTATTTTACAGAAAGAAAAATGAAAACATTCATTTTACTTACGACAATATAAACAAAACAAAAACTGACTTAATTAAATATGAAGTAAATAAATGATTATAGTTATAATTTCTTAATAAGAAAGCAAATCTTAATATTGTATACACTGAACATTCTCATAAATATATAATAGACTATACTGAATTTAAAGAATCCTAAAATGTGTCTTGTAATTTTTGAAAACATTACAAGCATACATATATAGTATGGAACGGAAAACATGTTTGAATTCAGTTAATCTATATGTATGAATCAAAGTATCTGATCTTGTTCCAAGCTAATATTCGAAATGACTGAATTTGACTAGACGTTTGCAAACATATATAGGTTTTCCCAAATTATTACTAAGCTACACATTATTTCGGTTTTCCATATGGGTTAAGCAATAACGATAAAATTTACAGAAGTAACTTAAAATCATTAAGTGATAATGACAAAATAGACCTAGTAAAATAAATGACAGCACACGATTAAACAAAATAAAACATGTAGTTCCCGTAGAACGACAAGTATTTTCACAGGAATCAACTTGTACATTAATAAGAGTGCCGTACTCAACTGAATGAAGACTTTGAAATCGACGTCGTTTCTTTGCTTCATATTTTTACAGGAAAGTAGTATTGGAAACGAGACTCCAATAATTAGCAGCGTATACAGCGAACGGCTTCTTATCGATTTATGTTTCATTTATTTCGAAATACCTAATACACGGTAAGATTGCAGACAATTATCCTTTGTAGATCAATCAAAAAGTAGTTCTCCCTTACAAATGAAGTTGTACAAAGAGTTAAAGCACAAAAGCTAGAAAATACATCTTACCCGCTAAGAAATTAGTGCACCGAATCAGTAAACCAGAGATTAGATGTCAATGTAAAGAGCATGATATGGAGATCCCAGTAATATACACTAAATGGTGTAGAGCAAGACATAGGTCTCGATTAAATTATTCTTTGTATAATCTAACAGTTACCAGAACGATTACCAAGATACCAATAATTTTCCAATGAATTCTGCGCTATCATTAAAATCGCGGAAAATATTTGACTAGGTATAACCGAAAAGCGTGTTACGAGTAAAAGGGGACTCGAGAAGCCTCTTTCTACAAATAGCGGTGAACCCACTGAACATCCTTATTCAATAAAATGTGAGGATGAGTATGTTAAGGTACATTTTAGTAATTCGACTTAGTGTTTTCTTGCGAATATACTTGGAATACCTTTTTTCTAAACTTAAATATCCTTTATAAAGAACTCTCCGTCGTGATTATCGTAGTCCTACAAATTCCTATACCGCTTCATGATCTTCAAATTTAACGTTACCTTTTTTTTCTCTCACTGCTATAACAAATATTTCCGGCCAAGGATCTTATTTGTGAAAATATCTGCCATAGTCAAATTTGTTGCACTTTGCAATGGGATACGGTGAAAGATTTACTCCTAACGTAACCTGAAAATTCTGCAACCAATATGCACAACATAGATATCTAAGTATAAGATTATAATAGTATTTACGATAAAACGGACGAAACGACAAAGCACCTCTTGTGTGAATAAGATCCATTGAATCAAAACGCAATCAATATTCTGGGCAAGCACCTGCTGCTCCCGGAATAGGTATAATCACTTTAGGTCAGAAAAGTCTTGCAGTAAACAGGATAATGCGGCCCTGCTTAAATCAAATACAATCATAAATACTTTATTTAAATTAGAGCTTTAGAAGCCGCTTATGAACGACAAAACTACCACCGCATCGTAAAACGACTCAGTCATCGCGAAGAACCGACAAGAAACTCGATCGGTTTTATCTTCTTAACTAACATATATTATAATACATCAACTTTACAATCATTTGTAGTTTATGCACAGAGAGAGGTGTCAATTCCAGCGCTTTAAACCTGCATAACCACTCTTTAGAGTTTTAATAAATGACAATAATGCAAAATTTGCGACTAATCTGTCGTCAATTTTCTCATGTATCATAACCGGTTGTAATTCAAATTTTATCCATTTCTACTAGAACTTCGAAATAATTTATACCGCATTTTGACTTTTGATATAACGATGCAGCACCACTCGCAATATTGAAATATCGTACATCTGCAACAGTAATAATTCATGACACAAAACAAGCAGGAAAGCTTTACGGTCACTGCATTCAGTTCGCCAGTCAAGTTAGTTAGATAATTGTGTTAGCCGGCATCGCCTCGACAGTGCTATGAAGGTTGCGTCTGCGTTCATACAAAACTTATTCAATTAACAGCATTCGCCGTCGCACTGGGAAGCTCTATGATATTATAAAGCTAAATGTGATCACGAATAGATCCAACCACTACATTACATTTATTAAATGAACTACTTTTCTGGTTTAATAATACATTCTACGTAAATATGATTAGGCATATATTTAGAACTAACTTATCGCCTTGGTTTCGATGAAAATGAAACCAAATGTTTCCTTTACAATACAACCATGAAATGAAATAAAACGGCAACTATACTGTGTGTTTTTAACCCAACATTTATCAATTTTCCGTACGAATTTTCAAACATTCTTTTACATACAAACCTTGTCCTGACGAATACAACACAAAAACAAATTCGCCAAAATGCAGCCGTTCTGAAGTGATTCCTTTACATACATTCGGAAATTGGTTTTTATTTATGGAGATTATCCGTGTGTCCCATGGGGTCTCTCTTTGACGGTATCTTAGGAACTCTTAACCTTTTGCGTATCTTCTTATACGGAACGAATTTAGATAAACCCCGTCTCAATTCTCATCTGCGGTACATAACGAATTCTGTTACCAACAATTAGTAGTCTAGACTGGTAAAAGTTGTGCAATATTCGACTACGAGAACTCGAATGGCAAAGTTATTTCTGCCATAAAGGAGAACTGCAGACGCTGCTGTATTCCAGTCTGAAAGCAATATTTGGTAAATGGACATACAAGTCATTCTTATATTTTACTGATATCTCTTTCATTCAGAAATATACTTTCACTATATATTAACTACCACACCGTACATAATAGATAAGGATATCCGTCCTATCCTGACATATAGTTGTCCCGTTTTTGCGCATATGTCAAGTTATAACTTCGAAAAGTTACAAAAACTACAGAATCGGTTTCTTCGTAGGGCAGTAGGTACCCCTTGGTACATCCGGAGAGTCGACCTCCACAGGGACCTGGACATGCCGTCTATCTGGGAGTACGTTAGAACACTCACTAGTAGCTATTTTGAGAAAGCAGTGAATCATCCTAGTCCGTTAGTGGTATCCGCCGCGACTTACAACACCGTACCCGACGCGCCGCGTTACAAAAGACGTCCGCGATATATTTTTACAGATCCTCCCGACAAAATAACGACAGCTAACTTTCAGTACCCTTCCGTCCCTCGAAACAGAGCGTGTGCGCACCCACGCCCGCGTAATCACAGATCACGCCGCCGCGGCTTGACTGTTAATTTTGCTCCAGCACACTCGTCTAGGCCCCCCTCGGCAACGGCTCAAGCCGAGGTCCGATCCTCCGGAATGGAGCCCTCGAGCACGTTGCTTGCGTGACTACAGTGAAACTGAATTAATTTTCAAACATTAGTTTTTACAACACAACACCGATCACCCCACACACGTGCACATACATACATGTAGGTACACATAGTGTTTGAGTTTATTTATTTATTTTTTTATCCCTTTTTCGAACGAAGTTAACTTAGATTAACTTAGTAGTCAGATTCAAGATACATGTATGAGTTCGTGAAATATACATGCTTGGTACACGTGTATGTTTCACGAATGTATATATGTATGAAATAGTAGTTAGCCCAAGCTTAGTTAGACTCGGGATATTCGGTGACAGCCCAAGCCGAGGCGCGCCGTGCGCCCTTGTGCTGGTTGCCCATATAATATCGGGTGAGTGCCATAAGCGCTCCCCTTGGAAGTCCGGTGAAACTGTGGAGGCCTCTCCAGGTCGACAGTGTGGTCAATTCGAAAAAAAAAAAAGATAAGGATATAATTGCTGTACACGTGTAAATCACTGGGTATAAAATCTGCGCTGGTGGAGTTTTTTGTTTCAAACTAAGTATACGCTTTTGCTATTATGGGCCTTTACAGCTTAACCATGCTTTTAAGTAATTCATGTTGATATGCAGCTACATAATTATTTGATTAATAAAGACGACGTAATCTAGAAACAAGTTCTATGCAATCAGAGTGTGACCTCTTATGGTCATAACACCTCTGATTATACTCTAACAATTACGCCTGAATGCAAGATAGTTAAAATCTAATAACATACCTAGCAAAAATTTTGTTGGGTATAAGAACGGGTAGTACCCATATTTTTTACAGGCCACATATGAGTATACCTTTGTATGTGACGCACGAACGCGTACATGTATTTCGGATCTGACAATTTCAATTAAGTCTAAATATCCACGCCTTATTCTCTTCAGTATGTACCAGTGTACATCAGTATTCGAGACCTATTTATAGCACACACCTACACAATACAACATTTTGAATTGTTTTGATTGTATTTTTATAAGGAACTTTATTTAGTTTGCAATGCTTCTCAGTTTTTTTTAGATCAAATCTTTGCAAGCTCAATTAGAACCAGTTCCTTTAGACCTACGACTTTGTAATTTTTGGAATGATTGTTCAATCCTGATGACAATGCACTATAATAAAATTTAAGAAAAATGGTGAATTTCAAAACAGCCGCAATAGACATTGAAAAATGTAAACCGATTAAGCTTTTAAGCGCATTTGTATACAAGTTTATTTTTGAAAATAAAAAAAATATATTCCCATTATTATTATTACAATTGTTTTAATTAGCAACTGTACATGTGTTACAAATAAATGGATTATCTTTAGTTTTTTAAAATCAATCCTCAGGGATTACGATTGGTTGTAGAATTGGGTTCCTTTAAAGTTGGCAATATACAGTTATTAGCTGCAGTGAATACTCGACATGAAGTGGAGTGCATGCTGACTTGTTACTTCATAGCATAAAGAAAACATATAAGCTGTTCGTTTATTTGGTTTCCTTATGAGTCTTATAATGTAGATACTTTATTGTTAAGATGATTTAAGGCCATTTGTTTGGGCATTAGAAAAGTTGTTACTTTGAGACATAGCCAAATGACTGGCAAACATCTGCTTAAAGAACACATCAATTGATCCTAATACGCGGCTTTGTATTAGATTGCTTTGTTAGTGCTTAATTATTCGTTTAGTAATAGCTCATTAATCGAATCCATTGTTCGCTGACGTCATCCTCCTCTCGAAGCTGCATATAATTGATAAAGCCAGCCAAATCTAGCTCGATGAGTTAAATCTCTTCTGTTTGCTTCCATTTCTAATTGTCCAACTAGAATCTATACGGCTAATTACTCGTACTTTGAAAATATATATTCAACCTGTTTATTACTACTATTGGTAATGTAGGTCATTTATAATTATTGGGAACCATCAATATAAAATAAAAAAAATCTCTGTACCACATTAATGAATGTTTAATATAAGTTTATATCAATATAAAAATTTTAGTGATTTGGTTACACAGGCACTTAAAATACAATTGAGTTTTACTGTAAAGAATGAATTTATTTTGTTAAGTTCACACGTCTTAATCATATAGACAAGAACATCTAGTTACAAAACTTTACCTGTAAAAAAAACACATTAATCGCAATACAGATTCCAAAATTACAATCACTGTAATTTCTTTCTTATATTAACGAAATGATTTTTAAATAGTTTTCTAATGTCAGATAGTAGTCTCACCATAGATTATATGAGACACAGTAGATTAAGATAAAAAGTTTCGGCTATATTGCATTACAATAGTTAAATTAAAGAAAATTACCTATTTTTCTATATATATATTGCCGATATTAAAAATAAAAATTTCCAATCTGTATAAAATATTTCCATACCACTCTGTTAATACCAAAGAACAAACTAAAGTCTGAAATTTTTCTATCGGGTCTCGAAAATAAACGTTTAAAATTGCACTTAACATTCAGTATTGTGAACGTCACTCGCAGAGGGTAAAATAAATTGATGTCTGGCCAACAAGTGGAACAAATATAGCCAAAAGAAAAACAGAAGATACGCTTAACAAAAAAAAAATGTTTTCTCAGTCTGTGTAAAACGAATTATATGGAGTAACTTTCAGAGGTACGACTACATACACTTAAAATTCCATATTCATACTATCAAAAAGATATAACTAATCTATATATATTTAAAAAATTGGCAGGAAGATTAAGTTCTGCTGCATTTGCAGTTCGAAAGATTGGCCAACTAACAGATATTGCCAGTGCTAGGTTGGTCTACTTCGCTTACTTTCAAAGCTTAATGTCTTATGGTATTTTGCTTTGGGGGACAGCAGTTGAGGTAGACACTATATTTTTACTACAAAAACGGGCAGTTCGAGCAATTTATGATATGGGGCCTCGCGAATCATTAAAGGATAAGTTCCAGGAGTTCGGTATCCTAACTCTGCCCTCTCAATACATACTTAAAAATCTAATGTACGTCCGCAAAAACTTAGATAAGCTAGATTACGTAAAGGACGGACATAATCTAAATACAAGAAATAATAAAAAATTGGTCATTCCATGTTTTAGGCTCACTAGGACCGGTAACAGTTTTTTAGGTAACAGCGTTAGGTTTTATAATAAAATTTCAAAATACGTTACCGATTTGCCGGATACTAATTTCAAGCACCATGTCAAGCAGGTTTTAATATCTAAAGGCTATTACAGGATGGATTAATATGTGAACGACGGTGACGTCTGGAAATGACGCTCTCTCTGTGCATCCACCAAAACCGAATGTAATTATTTATAACTATGTTTTAAAAATATGAGTTTTAATATCTTAATAAAAAGATAAACCAGATCGAGTGCCTTGCCGGTTCTTCTCGATGACTGGGTTGTTTTCCGAACCGGTGGTAACTTTGACGTTCATAGACGCCTTCTCGGGGCCTAAACTGATTAAAGTATTTTTGATTTTGATAATGCAAATACTGTTTCTTCGAGGATTCGTCACTTCAAATCCACTGAATGTTACGCCATAGGACTATTACCATTGACATGAAATTAAACTGGAACTCCCTTGAAAATAAAAAGAAAAATTGTTTATAAAACAAGTTCTGGTGTAACAAACATTTAAAAAATATAGCTGAATTGAGAATCTCTTCCATTTTGAAGTCGGAAAAAACAACCCGCGATAAATACAAATGAATTGGTAGTTTCCGAACCAATATACCTTTCCTATTCGATTTTCAATAAAAGTTCTCTGGTGTACCTTCGAAATCCTAAGTTCAATACTAATTAAATTAAAATAGGCCCCTTGCAAAAAAAAAGTTTCAAATCGATTTATAAATGGCATAAGTAAAACATGCAACTGAGCTGAAAACTGCCTCCTATTTGAGGTTATTTATAAAACAAGTAACAATGCAAAATAGTTGTCATGTGTATTCCTTTCTTCAAAAATTCTGATTAAATAATGTAAAAATATTTTTATCTTATAAATTTGCCCGTCTGTGTTACCTAGGATGTGGCACTACCCAAAAGAATTGCCGCTTCATTGATTCTGTTACAGACCAGATTGGCAACCGATATTTTTCTCAATCTTTAGATATTACATAAGAAAAAGTTCACGATAAAAATCCATGAAAATATTCCATGCGAGAAATAAGTTTTCCTTCATAAAGAACGCTATAACAATGTTTTTTGTATAATATACGTATGAAAAATCCTATTAATATTGTAATCGTGAAAGTTTGTGAGGATGGACAGACGCTTACAACACTTACACTTATAGTAACACTCTTTCACCAAAAACTTCTTAACGGATTTTATTGAAATTTTAAAGTTATGTAGCCTGTCATCAAACAAAATGAAGTTGCGGGTGGCGGCTAATATGTACATATTTAAAGTATTTTTAATCAGCATTGTTGTATATGCGAGTGGTAATGTGAAAGCTATGAGGAAATGAAACGAGGGAATTATACAAAGTAATGGAAAATTGAACTCTGTATATTGGAACATAAGATAAATTTTACAATTATTATTTGTATAGAACATTTGTATAATTATATTAGGCTTGTCAATAACCTTCAAAATAAAAACTTCCAAGTACATTGCTAATAATGATTTGTGAAAAAAGTATATTGAAGTAAAATTTCTTATTGGAGAAATTCTGATCGGCAACCTTTATGTGTGACGAAAAGTATTAGGGGTAAACACTGTGTCAGATAGACTATTGAAAACACCGATTCTCGTCCGATCACCGAAGTTATGCCACGTCGGCACGCAGTCGGTACTTGGTTGGGTGACCGCTGTTTGTTGTTGTTTTTTAAAAAAAAAATTTTTTCTGTAATACAAACAATTTACGTCGGTCGTGACGACACACAATGTTCTTTTTTTATCGTAGTCTATAATTCAATTAGATAGACTGTAACGAATTTCTTAACTGATTTCCGATCGTTTCGTTCTGTTACTGACAATAATAAATATCTTGCTTAACGCATCATTAGTTATTAAAAGACGAGTACGTACTTAAGGGTTAGGGGGTCAATAATTAAAACAATATAATAATAGATTATGTATTGAAATATATAAATTGTGATGAAAACCATTACAACTATATGTTTGAATTCTTAATATTATTATAATTGTGTAATTATTGAGTTTGTAACACAGCGTTAAAAGAAGCGTCGAATTCTTGCAACTGAGTCAAAGCTTTCGGTGAAGGAAAACATTGTGATGAAACTGTAGCATGGTGGTAAGGCTTTTTCTAAGTCCGCCTGGCTAGCTATCACCCTCAAGTTGAAAGTCTATCGTCAAGTACCCATTGGTGTATTCCGGTAGCTGCTCTCGACAGTCTCCCTCTAGGTTTAGCGTACTTGCCACCTTAGACGACATCATCATTTAACATCAAATGAGATTGTGGTCAAACGCGAGGAGTCTCGTTTGAGCAGCGGCCGAGTGCGCACGCGCCCGCTCGCAGCTCTGACGGTCCGTTAGTTCGGCAACTCGCGCGCAGTTGTCGGATATTTTCGTGTGTGTCCGGAAGTTTAGTGTGTTCGAGCGGCTACTGTCGATCGTACGCTCTTTTCAGAGCGACGGTGCACCTCCATTAGTGCACCATTTAAACCGCACTTTTCGGTGCGAAGCCGTGCACACTGTTTGCAGTGCGTCGAGTCGCCGTGCTACGCGTCGTGCCTCGTGCTGCGCTTCGAGAGTCGTGCAGCGCGTCGTGTGCCGTGCAGAGCGTCGTTCTTCGCGCCGCGCCGTGTGCAGTTTTGAAGAGAAGACCCGCGTTCGCGTCGCGTCGCGTTTTTCCCTTTGGTCCGGACACGGATTGTCCGTTAGATTTGAATTAGGCGCACCCCCCTGCCCCTCAGGCAGGGAGGTTAGTCATGTCCACCCCCGCGATCCCGCCGCCCCTTCAGGCCCCTAAGGCCCTAGATGACACCGTCCAACTCGAGGACCTCATTAGGTTCCATATGTTCGCGCGTCAGCATAATCCGCTGTTAGTTTCAGAATTCGACAGGCTCCGACGCACTTACGCGCGTAACGGGTATAAAAGTGAGTTCGGAGTCCCGCGTTGTTTCCGCGACGACCCGTTCGCGCCGTCCGACTGCGACTCCGACGATGACTCCGACATGGAGCTCGACGCGCCTCGCGCGGCCGCGCCCGCGCCCGCGACTTCGCCCGCGCCCGCGCCCGCGACTTCGTCCGCGCCCGCGTCATCGTCCGCTGATAATGACGGTTTCAGACAGATAGCGACTCTGCTGCGGGACGTCCGATCCCAAAGCAGCCCAATATAGGTGGCGCTCGGGTGCCCCGAGCCTCTCCCACGCCCTCTGCCGCGAATTCGGCTCAAGCCTCGGCTGCGGAACCCGCGGTCGCGGCTAAGAAGCCACGCCTACCGCCTCCCGTCACCTTCCGTGACAAAGCTCGTTGGGTAGAGATTTCTGAAGACCTTAAGTCGAAGGAAATCGTCTACAAGTCCGCCGTCAACACTGTTGCCGGCATTTCTATTCGTGTCTCGACCCCCGATGAGCATCGCAAGCTCACCAAATATTTCAGGGAGCGTCAGCTCCCTTTCTTCACTCACGCGCTCGAGGAAGAGCGCCGCCTCCGTGTCGTCATTCGGGGAGTTCCCTCTGAGCTCACCGAATACGACATCTGCGATTGCCTGAACGGTCAGGACTTCCCAGTCCGGAGCGTGCAGCGCATGCACCACCCCCGTACGAAGGCCCCCTTCAACCTGGTGTTGGTCACTCTGGACCGCACCTTGGAAGGCAAGGCTATTTTCAGCCTCAACTCAGTTTGCGGCCTGTCCCTTGTCTACGTCGAGCTTCCTCGCAAGTCCCAGGTACCCTCGCAGTGTCACAACTGCCAGGTGTACGGTCATTCCGCCCGACACTGCCACCTGCGTCCCAGGTGTGTCAAGTGTCTCGGGGATCATTCCACTAAGGAGTGCCCCCGCACTCCCGAATCCGTCGAGCCTCCGAGCTGCGTCCTCTGCGGGCAAACGGGTCATACCGCGAATTATCGCGGGTGTCCCCGTGCGCCTCGCTCGTCCTATCACCGTCGCGGCGGTCGTGCGACCCGTTCCAGGGCGCACGGCCCGCCGACTCGGACGAATCGGCCTCCGCCTCCGCCCATACAAAGCCAGAAGGCTTTCCCCGATCTGCCGGGCACCTCCAGTGCGCCGGCAGCATCCGCTCCTGCGCCGAGCGCGCTCTCTTGGCGCGTAAGGCCTTCCCCGCCAGCTCCCTCGGCTCCTAAAGCCAAGCCCCAGCCCCCAAAGGCTCTGTCCACTCCTGCGCCACCTATCGCGGTTTCAGCATCGACCTCCGGTATAGACTGGATAGCTCGCTTACTTTTGGTACACGATGTACAAGAGATAATCGCATTTAACGCGTTAGTTAATAGTACGTCTGAGCTCGGGCTCTTAAACGCTATCTCCGCTTTCCCGGCCGTCGCGACCACGGTACAGCAATTAACCCGCGCCGCGCATAAATAAATTCGCGTAAATCAAAATAACAGATCGAACCCGCGTGTTCATACATAATAGACCGATACATTAGGAGTTGTTACGTAATTATTTAGTTAAATCGGCACCGTGCCGTTGTACTTTATTTTTTAGCTCGATTCCCTCTCAAAAGATGCGTGTTTGCGCCCACGCCCGCGACTCTCTCTGCTCACGCCTCCGTGAGCGGGGGGTGAAGATTCGATCCCGCACACTCGTCGCGATTTTTCTTGTAACAGCTCGAGCCTAGGTAGTCCCTCGGTGTGGAGCCCTCGAGTATGTTACTCGCGCGAATACAGTGATTTACACAGGTTCTACACTTACACGATCACCCCACACTCTTGCACATCTAGGCACTCAGTGGTGGGCTGTTTTTTTGCCCTTTTCGGACTGAAATAGGTCACATAACACAGTAGTCAGATACCAAATACACATATACATTCGTGAAACATGCATGGTCACACATGCATTTTTCACGAATTCATATATGAGTATTGCATGGATAGATAGCTTAGCTAGCTTAGTTAGTTCGGGAATCCGGCGACAGCTCAAGCCGAGGTGCACCGAGTGCCCTTGAGATGTTTCGCCTAAAAAACAACCGGGTGAGTGCCCTAAGCGCTCCCCTTAGTAGTCCGGTGGAACTGTGAAGGCCTAATAAGCCGGCAGTGTAGGTCAGTTCGAAAAAGAAAAAAAAAAAGGAAGTGGTCAAACGCTAAGCTACAAAAAAAATTCATACACGTTGTCAGGGGTACATACATACATTATATTAGGGTATATTTCATCCAGAAAAAAAGTACTGTTCTTGAGGGGTAGTCAATCTAAATTAACACGAGCGACGCTAGGGGAAAAGCTAGTTGACAAATGCCTTCCTCCGGAAAAACAAAATATAATTAAATTATTCAATAAACGATTCAAATTTTACATTTATTATTTCTCTGCTAAGAGTATTAACGCACAATGAACTGAGTACAGCTGGCGACGTAATAACTTTTATTTCTATAATATTTTATCCCACTTCAACGATTTTCATTACGTCTCTGGTTTCGGTAAGAAGCTTGTTCAACGACAGACTCTACCTAATTTCTTAATGAGTAAATACAGCATTATTCCACGTCGTTTAATTAAGTCATTTATCTTAG
Organism: Antheraea assamensis; assembly: GCA_035772565.1. Taxonomy (NCBI): domain Eukaryota; kingdom Metazoa; phylum Arthropoda; class Insecta; order Lepidoptera; family Saturniidae; genus Antheraea; species Antheraea assamensis. The sequence goes on along the minus strand of JAQQSE010000173.1, from coordinate 361,801 downwards.
CGTAACTAATTAAAATAATATACAAACTTATCAATGTTTATCAAATATCCATTTTTTTCTTGATTCTATCACGATAAAATGAAGTCGCTGCACCTGTTGGTAACCACAGTGCAATGGAAAAGCAATGGTGACCTCCGAAAGATCTTAAATTATCACTCAGCACTAGTCGCTTTCATGCCAGCCTCTTGGCTGTTGAATATACACTGATAGTTACAGATATATCATATTTCTAATACAAAAACTTTCAGCGAATCATTAAAGGCCAAGTTTCAGTAATACAGTACCTCAAATCTGCCTTCCCAGTATAATGTAATGTGTGTCCCACACAAACTTAGAAACGATAGATTTGGTAAAAGACCGACATGATTAAATACTAGAAACAGTTTTTTTTTGAACTGTCTACACTGTTGATCTGGCACGGCCTCAACAGTTTCACCGGACTACGGACTAGAAACAGACACAAACTGGTCATTGTGTGTTTCAGACTCGGTAAGACCCCAGTAACAGTTTTTTTAGGTAATAGTGTCATGTTTTACAATAAAGACTTAAAGCACCGTTCAGTGCAGGTAAATAGTTTAAGCTTTACATATCAAATTTAGAAAGAGATAATATATAATAAATAACATAAAGCGTATTTTTTTATTCTGCCGTCCAAAGGAAGAGGGAATGAGAAACAATGGGATTTTAAATCGTTCGAATACAGACATCATCCTTCCATAATTATTCACCGTCTTTTATTGAAAGGTATATAAACGCATCACGGTGCATCCGAGTAGAATTGTATTCTGGATATCGCAACGAATACGAAGAAGAACAAAAGGAAGGGACAAGTGGACTGCGACTACATCGTTATAAAGTGTAAATATGACTGTAATGTAATTGTGTGATACTTAGTCTATTTAATTTTTGTCTGTACAAGTACAATTAACATACAGTGTATTGTTTTTATTCTGTCGTCCAAATAAAGAGGGAATCAGAAACAATAGGGTTCTAAATCGTTCGAATATGACGTCAGCCGTACAGAATTATCCACCCAACAAAAAATAGTTATATGATAAACTTTTTTTTGGTTACAGAGGGTCCTCGAGCCGACAACTTTCACCGTGTCCGCTGATCGACGATTTCTTTTACTCACTCAGAATGTACGCAAGCTTCACCGACACTCCTACCTCGCTAAATACACTGTCTACGATATACTTACCACGTGAGTAATTATTGCTTTCCATTTTCACGTTAAGTGGGTGGTGGAAGGGTGGTGAACCACCAATAACAAAATGACCGATGAATAAATTGGAACGAGTCTTGTGCCAGGCTATTTAGGAAAACTTCTTCTATAGATTCACCAGTGATACCACATCGGGGTGAGTCGTCCTAAATTTAGAAGGTTATAACCCTCTCTATAGGAACTATAATAGATTAATGAGAAAAAAATTACAGAGGTATTTACGGGTGAATAAAGAGGAGAGAGGGGGCATTCAGTGGGCTGAAAATTATTGTATTAAGAGATAAAGTGGGAAGGCCATCTGGTAACGCTCTTGATAATTTGCTAGAATAAGTTAGTAAAGTTATTTGATTTTTTTTGTATTTCGTTTAAGTTCTTTATAAACAACATTTGTTATTAAACTCTAATTCTAGACACCTGGTGTATATATCAAGTAATCAATCAGGGTGATAGGAATTTGCACATGACTCATTTTTTGATTCAAATTCACCTTTTTCAGCAAGGTATGCAAACATTACGCAAACATTAAGTACAATAAATAAAATATATGTGTGGTCTTTAAAAATTCATTTTTTCTCACTGGCCGAACGAAACGCAACAGTGCAAGCACTGTCACTTCACGTCGGTTTTCTGTGAGAGGGTGGTACTACCCCGGGCGAGCCGACCCATTCATGCTGAAACCAGTAATAGCTTCAGCGTATCTCTACCACCTACACTATAGTTAGAGATGAATAGAAAAAGCAAATTTAGCGACAATTTATAGAATTTTTAAAGTGACCTTTAAAAGTCTTACATCATGCTGGCCTTAAATGAACACTCTTGGGCGGTTCATATGAAACTTGATAAAAAAAAGTTAATTTTTGTACGCAACTTTTATATATAAATTGAATATAGTCTCATGTAGGCGCATATGAACAAAATTGAAAGATAATTAATTAAGGTATAGTGAAGAAGCAAAATGAAATTTTCGTAAATTACTCAACATCTCATGGGAAATGAGTGTAATCGTGGCATCGAACGAATATTTAAATACTCAGATTAATTAAATTAAATTTATATTGGTAATATAATTCAAAAGTATTTTCTATTTTACTAAGAGATTAAATATACTTACTTTTGTCCGCGGCTTCGCTCGTTTTAATTCAGATTTGTTCGATCCCTCAGGAGCAGTACTTTTATCTGGATGAAAGGTACCCTGTGTCCTTTTTTGTACACTAGTTAAGGCATGGAAGCGTAACAAACAAACTTACATTCACATTTATAATAAAATTAGTAAGCATGACATAATTATGACGTCACCACTATTTAAATAAATTGCTATTAGTAATGTGATTAAAAAATATATGTATATCCAGAAAAGAAAGACGGGACAGTATTAAATCTATGACGTCATTATACATGTCGTCATTTACATTCTTTTAATTGTTCCACTACAAAGATTAAACGTTAGATACAGAAATTCAAATCTAAACATACAAATACTTTGGAATATATGCAGTTATGGTAGTCTTTTAATCTGGATGAGTATATATCGTGTTCAGTAGTCGGCTACAATCTTTAAACATCTTCTCCATTGCAGATAACCAATAACAATTAAGTATTCCTAATATGGGCTATCCACTACCAGCCAATACTAATTTATTAAGGGTCTGTATTGGCAAGTCAATAGTACTAGACACACTAGTGACCTGTTTATCATGTATCATCACATGGATCACTGTGAATGTTAGTGGCGTCTACGTACATTTTAAATATCTAACCCTGAAGCTCAATAATGGTTGAACGCATGGCTTGACAACCAAGGATAATGAAATAAATATACAAATACTTCAATATATATTATGTGAGGTGGTTGCAAGTGAGCTGTATTCGCAATGTTTATAATTGGTACAGTTCTGTATAGTGAAATTTATCGTTGTGCCTTACTGGCTCGTTGCTCGAAGAATCGTACCCGTAGACTAGTTTATTTGTAGCTTTTTGTATATTAAGGACTGCGTATTTCCTATATCGAACCACCTTCTCGAACTATCTGTCGATCTCTCTAATGTGGCTGTCCTAATCGGACTCTATTATGTGATTGTATTATCAATACAGATATAGAATATCATACGGATTCATCAGAATCCGTTCATATCCCCGTCGCTGCAATCCACCAATGGGCGCGCTCCGCGTGTGTGTTCGCACGTTTTACATGTGCATCGGCTGGACCGATCTCTTTTGAGATGCGCTTGCCAGAATATGTTTAAACAAATGGCTCAAATGCTCACACATGCTTCCGCATTCCTTCGTATAGGCGCCAACCCATGTGGCAGGCATCGTATATTTCTTTACACCCGTACGATGTTAACAAAATTTATCTCTAACACATTATACGTTTTTTGCGTATTCAAGATTTTGTCAACGTTCTTTGATATAAAGAGTTTACCCTAACACATTATTATTTCGTTTACAACTATCAAATTACACTACATGATTAATCTACAAATGACTACCAGTCTAAAACAAATAGAAATATCTTTATTTTCTAAAATCCTCTACAAAATAACAACGTTAAGTATGTTAAACTATGTAAACTAGGCAGTGAATGCCATGGAAACTCAAAATCTGATTACAAATTGACTTGATGAATGGTGGCGCATTTTAATTTGAAAATTTAAGGAAATTAAAATTATAACAAAATCGTTGTAATAACTACAAAATGTTAAGAGTATGTGAAAGTATGTATATGTACAGTTATAATGAGTGTGTGTGTATGAAAATATGTGAGTATATGTGTATGTGATCATATGGCAGAGATGATATTCTTGGGATGAATGCTAACAGCGTATGTTGAGTAGATCTATTCTGTCTTTTCTTAAGAAATACTATGAAGATATCGTTTGGTGGCAATTTTTGGCATGGTAGCTTGAGCTATATTGTTAATGTGTTGATTTATTTTTATAATCTTTTATAAGTAATAAGTATATAATAAATAAATAAGTATAAAGACAAATTGAATTAATCTTCAAATTTCAGTTGATATCTACGTTATGCTTACGGAATAATACATGAAATACCCTTTATGTACAGATGTTACATGTAGACCAAAATTTAGCGGTATATAAATCGTAAATATTTAATTATCCCAGATACGGTACGTTTAAGGGGGGGGATAAAATACACAGACACGACATCATGCCACGGTATAAACATTATGTAGCATACTTCGGCTTACAGGGCACGAAGTCAGAAATTAAAACGATCAAATTATTTTGAAAAGCTACATATTAAATACCTATAATAATCAAATGAACAAACTCAAATAACGTACAGTTAGTATATTATAAAATGGTATATATCGTATATCATTACATTATAGCAATAGTAAATGGAATTCAATAACCATGACTCTCTCTTGCTAATATAAACATTCAACACTTCTGTGAATATGTGTATAAAACTATAATAGAGTTAGTCGTGTTATACGGATCTGAATGCTCGGCTACGAAAGAGACGGATGAAAAAATATAATATGCGTCAGAGATGTCAATATTAAGATGAATATGTGGTATAACCAAAACGGATAAGATTAAAAATGAGTATATCACAGGAAGTTCGAAAATAGCACCACTGAAAGAGAAGTCGAGAAGTAATGGTACGAGAATATTAAGAGAAGAGATGATAGTTATATAACTAGAAAAGTTTTGAGTTTGAAAGTAGGGACGGATATAGGGTAGACGAAATCGATAAGGTGTGGATGGATTGTTTCAAAAATGATGTGCATAAAAGAGGATATGTGTACTGAGATAGTTGATATCTAACAGAGGATAGTGGAGGAGGAAGACATGTTGTGCCGACCCTACTTAGGTATGAAAATGTATCACAAGGAAATAAATATAAACGTTGCGCTTTATGTATAAAACATCGCTTATGTGTGAAGCTTCGCACGGGCTTCATGATATTATTATTATGGTATCGTAAGGGTGCAAGTGGCTTAAACAGCTAACTGCCAATTTTTTTGGAACTTTAGTATCTACACTTCATCAAAGTCAAAGAAACTTTTTCAGTTTAATCACACAAACTACTTCTTTACTTTGTTACGCGTCGCATTGGAATACTTTGTGGTACAAAGCAATTTGAATCTATTGCTGATAACACTTTTTTTGTAATATACAAAAATATAAAAAATAAAAGCGGTTACTGTGGGTTATCTTTAGGAGATAAACACATACTATCAGGGTCTTTTCTTTATAGTAAGATATAGCAAGTATTAGCAATGTAAGTGCCTGAAAAATATTTAAACCTACAATTATAATTAAGCCTTAAACCCGTAAAAAAATCCGTTACACAGGTTATAGAAAGTAAACAAAGTAACCAATTTGGTTTTTGCTCAATAGTAACCATTATTAATATTGCGTTTTGCGTAATGACAGAGTGTGAGGCGAATGTACCTTTCATTCCTTAGTAAAATTTACACAATGTAAGATAATTAATTATTAAAATAAATTTAACCGACTTAGTTTACTTAAATAAAGGTTAAGAAGGTCACACCGACGAAAAGTGTTAAACATTGAGAATACTAATTAAGTTTGTTTGTGGAAAGAAAAAGTGTTTTATCTCCTTTTCTCATTAAGTACGATGACTTGTATCTATATTAATTTATTACAAGACATATCGCACTTACAATTAAAATTAGAGATTTAAGAAAAACACATAGTTCGTTTGTGAAGAGAATTTCTTTTCGAATTGTTTTTATCTTCTATATACGAACGATGTATTGAGACGTCCAGAAATGTTGAAATTGGTGGTTTGTATTTAAAGAATCCAAAAAATCGTTCATAATGAATGTTGGATATAACGGGAATGTATGAAATGTTTAAGTTAATATTAGAATTTATAATTAATAATGATAAATAAAAACAGATACATATCATATCAGTTTTCGAAAGGAATTGAACGGAGGTAACTTAAAATCAATACAAGGATTTTAGAGACGTTAAGTGATAATGGCAAAATTGGAATGAAGAAAATAAGCAAAATAAAAAAAAAACGACTTAACTAGACTAAACGAAAAACCTACTGTAGAAAAATGCACCAGAACGTCTTTGACCACAGTCAGGTAGGTTTAGATTGTTTTCCGAATCATAGCCATTTAAAAACTGGGCACAATATTTTGAATTGACACATGGGAGCCGCCATGTTAGCCTTGGTTGCTCTGTCGAGTTGTCTGTCTGTTTACCCCTACTTCGTGGTCGCCTGTAATGTGACATGCGATAGATTGCCGAAAAAATAATTTTCCAAATCTGTTTATAAATCACGTAGTTCTGGAATAACAAATATTAAAAAATATACAGCCGAATTGAGCACCTCCTCCTTTTTTTTTTATTGTGGAGAAATCCTACATTGGATACCCTCCCGGCTAAAACTCCACTTGCCGCTCAGCGCGTTAGTGTGGACCAGAGTGCGGGTTCAAGATGAGGAGCACCTGCTCCTATTCTAAGTATGTTAATATAAAATCACCCACGGTAAACTCAGATAAAACATGTTCTCATGAAGCAACAATACCATTTTTGTTTAAACTAAGTCGCGGACACTAGGTTGTATAAAACATATCACATTAAAAGCGAGCCTTAAACACAAATTAATTGTTTCAAGTCACAATGGACTATTTCTGTTTGATCCGAACTCTGTTGTGAAGTTGGGACAAATGACGTGGGGCTTTGTGCAATTTGTATAAATTATCTGCTACGCTTTTGTGCGGACTGACCCTTCAAACAAAAGGGATACCGAGTTTAGTTTCCATTAATCTACGTGTAATTCATTTAAGAACTTTTCACTCGGAGACATTCAAACTACTACTTTAAATAATTATAGTTACCGCGTTTCCGCAAATAAAAAAAAAACACAATTATTGTGTGAAAATTTAAAGAATTCAGTGATTCTTTATTGTCTTGCATCTTCTAATTTAATAATAAAACTTAAATGCCTTCATAGTAAACAAATAATTCGTAATAAACATTTGTTTATATTGGGGCAACCCTTTCCGTGTGAATACTTTTCATAACATTTTTCGAACTGGATGGGTGTTTTAATAATAACTACAAGTAATAACAAATATCAACAAGTAATAATAAAGAGAAAAAATAACGAAAGTAACAAATATAAATAAGTAAAAGAAAAGAACGAAAATAGCACTAACATATTATTGAAAACAACAAAATTAATCTGATTGCAACTGTACTGCAACTGGCATTCACACTGACAATAGGGACGAGGAAAGCGCACCGACGAGCGCTGCTCCGCCTTCACCTCTTCCGTGTCCCTCTTACACCTAAATTTCAAGAACTAACATAGGCCAACATTGCCCTTTATATCGCATGGTTTCTATTCGTAATGGTTTGCGTTACTAAGTTTCATATATTCTTTTGTGTTTCTTTGGCCTCAACTGGAAAAAGAAGTTATTTAAATGTATACTTTATTTTAATTTTACTTTTATTTGTTTTAAAACTACAAGACACCTTCTCTTATTATGCGTATGTTGTATTCACATTTAGCAAGGCTCATGTCAATATTTGAGCATAGAACTCAATTTTGTGGACCTTAAATAAATTTGTAATTTGTCAGTTTTGTGTATCTACTTCAGAACGGACAAAAAGTTTCACGCTTACTATATCTATTGGTATGTTCAGACAGCCGCACTTACAGTCAATTCTCTCTAGGATTAGCGTGTTACCATTCTTGCTACACCGTTATTTAATGGTTTTGTCAGGCTAATGATAGTGGGTACAGCTTCTCAGCAGTAATTAGTCAGGCTTAATATTGGACCAACATCCCACTTCATGTTGAATGACGATGTGGATTAAGTATCGTAACGCAACAAGCCTAAAGGTTCTAAATAGTGAGTAGCCAAACGAGAATTAGAAGATTCCTTACCACCAGAAACCGGAGTATACAAAACATTAATAAAAATGTACAGCCAAAATTGTTAAAATATTCATAAAAAATATTAGCAACAGCATGTGAAATATTAAAAACTAGATATCCGCCCCGGCTTTGTAGGGGTGTACTAAGGAAAAAAATAAGACCAAATCTTCTCTTTTCAGATACAACCATGTATTAAACAACTGAACGTCAATCTTCGGTCAATGTTTCTAAAATTCTCCCTATTTTCTCGCCCCACTCAATCAGTAATAACTCATTTTTAAAGAGATTTTTTTTTCACATCGCCTCAATTTTTTTTCGTCCATCTATCGCATGTCGCATTATAGCCGGCCGTGGCTAAAATTGAAAGACGCTCAGCTGAGCAGTCAAGACTAATATGTCGGTGCCTATGGCTCAATTCAAAACGATTCTATAAAATAAATAAATGTCGCGCTCAGTTGAAAAAATGAATTTTTCGAAAATGTTCAGTTAAATGCCTACGATCCGAAAAAAAAGTTTACTTGCGTCATGGTTTCATAAAACCACACAATTTATTTTTTATATGTAGATTTTTTAACCCAAATGTTTAAGGTTTCCGTATGATTTTTCAAACATTTATTGTCATATAAACCTTATTCTGACAAATAAAAAGAAAAAAAATAGCCAAATATTTAATTGTACGTTTATTATTGTATCAAAATCAGCAGCACAATTAATGAATAAGTACTTGAATGACAAGTGAATAAATTTGATATTTAACAGTTGTAACCTTTTTACTTTTGTTTAAACATAGATAATAAAATGTTGTACTAGATATCTTATGTAATAAATAAAATGATAGAGGTCTCTCTATACCATCATACGCGCATCACGCAAACACTACTGGATAGATTTCAATTTTTATATTTTCTGTTTTACTACTTAGACGAATGGTCCTTATAAAAAAAAACATTATTATGATAGCTTGTTTTAATATAAATTTATACAAGTTTTAAAAAAAGCACTATTTTATTGTCATGAAGTATGAGACTAGCAGTATGGTACTTACGTTTTTTCTGTCTTCTCAAGACCACTTCTGCATTTAACATTAGATGAGATTGTGGTCAAATATGAAACAACATATCTAAATAAATAAAAATCAACACGTTAGTCTTCATTTTTTGTTCAGTACACTCAAGCCAAGCCAGGAGCGAACAGCTAGTGGCAGATATTCATAAAAGGTATCATTGTATTCCGTTAACTATAAACCGACTGAAAAGCAACTGGTACTCAAACATTAATCAATTCAAAGGCACAATAGACTGTCGCGGTTTCCAAACTCGACTACCTCTGGAGATCGGTTTGTGGTCGAGAGCGGTTTATGTAAACGATATCTATCATGACTCTATATTTTAAGTGTACAAACGAAAATCACATTATTCTATAGAAATTGTTATAGAAGCTAAACATTTATTTATAGAGCTCTTGGTTACTTCTAGCTTATTATTATGGTAGTTAAAATTATTATGGACTTTATAGCTGATACTAAATAGGTACTTGTTTTTTTAATTTGTTTAACACATTAGGTTTTCCGTTGTAGTGGTCAGCATATCACTTGATACGTAGGCGTCTTCCAGCTGTTTCTATGCTTTCCTATTGTATGCTTTTTTTGTAAAACGGAACTATAAACTTTATTTATGTCATCTTTACAATTTTACTACGCTGTCTTTTGTCATGTATCTCGTTCATTGCCACCTTAATTGCATAACTTACTTTATTATATCTTCTATTTTTGTTGTTATTCTTATTTATTGTGCTGTGTTTCGATCTTTTGGTAAGATTCCCTTCATACTCCTATCCATTCCCTTCGGCATGTTCTCCAGATTTATATAGTGTTTCTGAGACAGCGCCCAAGTTTGTCAACCATAGGTAAGCGAAACATGGTAGCAGAATACGTGAGTCAAATACTGTCTTCTTTTCAGTCATAGATTTTTTTACTTTTAAATAATAATACTTAAGATCATAATTCTTTATATAGTTACCGATAACAATGTATTTTATGTACAAAAGAAAAAAATATAAACACCACACCGTTTACCACAGTTCACCACCTCAAGAAATTTTAATAACATTGACTGAAATGAAGATATCGTGATATGTTTTAGATAAGGATCGAGTGGCTAAGAAGTGAAATTAAAAAAGATTGTCCGATAATTTATCCTGTAGTTTATGAGTGAAGTGCCCACAGCGACAGACCTCCTTTTATTTATGTTGATAAAACTTACAGTTCCATTATACAAAAACCTAATCATTATCCATGAGAACGAAGAGATGGGTACAAAACAAGTAATTATTAAGACACATGAAGAGAAAGACGAGTACTGTATTTTCAATTTTAAACCGTTAAGTTTCTTCTCACCTTACATAAACTACGAATCCGTAATCGCACGTACCAGGCGCACATAAATGCTAATGGGTCCATGAATCGGCATTTAACACGTCGCTTAGCGGGCGACAAGGTGCTCGGTTGGCACGTTTTAGGGAAAATTTTCAATTCTGTAAACACAGCAGGTCCATATATCTTTGTAAATAGTATACACTTTTATAGTTTCGTTAATATACAACCCTGTCTACTATGTGTTTGACATAGTAATTGTTTTCAGCTGTTTATTCACTACATAGTATAAAACAAAGTCACTTTCTCTGTCCCTATATCCCTTTGTATGCTTAAATCTTTAAAACTACGCAACGGATTTTGATGCGGTAATTTTTAAATAGATAAAGTGATTAAAGAGGAAGGTTTATATGTATAATAACATAAATGAATAGTGGAGAAATACTGTTATTTTTGAGGTTACTCCAAATTTAACGCGTGCGGGCCACCGGCAGTAATGAATAAATCAAAACTACTGCATCGATTTTAATCATTTTTTTTAGTGAATGACATAGGTTATATATTTTATACCCGTGCGAAGCCGGAGCGGGCTGCTAGTTATTAAATAAGTCTTAATAACGTATTATTGTAGCGTTGTACAAATAAATAATATATGTAGTGACGTAGTGACGCACTAACACCTACGGTTAGTAGTTAAAACAATTCAGCGTTTGATTTCTGTTTATATACCTATAATGAAAATGATTGGTCGATTTCTAACACCATTTGGCCAATCGATATGAAAGAAGATTTTTAATGTATGAAAAGCTAAAAGATTTATATTTAAAACTCACCACTAGATGGAGTTGCAGTGCATCGATTCATACTCTTTAACTAATGCTCATGGAAATTAATATAGATACATTAATCTTTGAAAATAAAAAATGAAAGAATATTTATACAATACTATCAGTCCCGGCGAACTTTGTCCTGTCCAGATAATAAAAAAATATATACTTATGTGCATGAAACGCTTAAGGCGGCTTGACTTTTTTCCGATTCTTTCAACAATTATCATTATATTTCCACCAATTTACAAAAACCTTGACAAATTATATACCTAAACCTTCCCGTTAATTAGTCTATCTATTGGTGAAGACAGACAAACAGACGCGGCGGATGACTTTGTTTCATAATATGTAGTGATACGTTTTGCGATAACTCGACTATTCGTTACAGCAAATAGTAATTACAATAATTTATAATAATAAAAAAAACCACGTATGGAATTGCGGACACAGCTACTGTTATCTAAAAGCCATATATAATAAAAAAAATTAATATGTCATATATAAAAATTATTAACCGAGGCATGTTGAAGTAATTATGACATAGACTCAACGAACTCTAGTTTGTAGTATTATTAAAACTACATTTAAGTGATTTCCGTTATATTGACATTGTAGTTCGTAGTGACTGTTCGTGGAAGAAAATAATATAAACAATTTTAAAACGCACATTTCTTTCCTAATCATAATTTCATAATTAATCGTTGTAACATATTAAAATATACATAAACAGTATTAAAACTGAATTAAAATAAATATGTATCTTAGAAATATCTCAGACACGGTAGCCATTTGTAATTTAACGTCAAATTTACTTCCCTAACTCTCATTGGCGCTTCAAATCGGAAGAAGAAAATTCTTGTCTTTGGTATTATCGGCCAGTAAATGAGATTGACAAAAAAAAAGTTGCGACTACCATGCAAATGGTGATACACTCACAGCTATTATAGTTTGTCAGATTACACTGTGCATATACATGTGAAATAAGCATACCAAATTTACAAATCTTCTTATATAAAAATAAAATCATAGAGGCTTATTGTCGTGCGCGCATCACACAAAAACTATTAAATACACTTCGATATTTTTTTTCACTTTTACTTATTTTACAGTTAGTTCTTATTTAAAAATATATATGAAAATATCTTCATTCAACATTACTAAAACAAAAGTTTTCAGAAATTACTATTATTATAAGCAATACTTGTTCAGCCATGTGTCTGTAGAAGTGGGGCAAGAGGTGTAGTTGCCATGCGCAGGAGAAAAGAAGTAAACGGATTACACTGTTAACAATGAAATTTTGTAAGCAAATTATTATTATTTTTTTTTTTTGTATGTTTCTTCCTCCGCTTGTAAAATATATTGTTGAGATAATACACAATGGAGACAAAATCGCTGGTATCAGTTAGTACAGAATAAAGGGATAGAGTAAAATAATGCTCGATTTTTTATAATTACATTAGGCCAGTCACTACTCTGTGGTGTGATGCCATTTTGTAATTACTCAATGAAGGACGTTTGTACGCCACAATTACTACTGTACTTGTCGATTATTTTTCAAGGAGTTAACCAGAGATCACCATTGTTTCTGGCGTAATGTATTCATATCTACGATATTGCAGTTTACTTATTTTTCGAGTCAGTATAAAAGTTGAAAACAAAATGAAGTTTAATTTCACAACCGTTCTTCACTTGTTATTTTGTATCAAATAAAACACTATGTATATTCGTAACATTTGCAACAATACGTATTCATCCATGCTTATGTTGATTCTCTCAATTACTGTAGCGTGTATTTTTATGTTAGCACAGCAAGAAAATATACATTAACATAAATTAAAGTACATTTATAAGAAATTGAAGCGTCAAGCGTCTGTTGCTTTACACAGACTACACTCAGAAATAGTTGTTGACAACATCTGACACCTTTACGCTTATCCATAGAGGCTAAGCAGCAATTAATAATAAATAACATTTTGCACAGGTAAATTAAAATCGGTAAAATATTTGTAGGGATTAAGTTGTTATGAATAAGTTATAATTTTAAAAAATGAGGGGTCTGTGTACCCTTGGTCGGAACGCAGTTCCATTGGCTTTTTGGTAGACATTTGCTATAAAGTTACACACGGCTGTAACTATAGCATGAGTCTCGTTCGAGCAGCGGTCGAGTGCACACGTGCGCTCGCTCGCAGCTCTGACGGTCCGTTCGGCTCGCCGCGCTCGCCTACCTGCGCTACCTGCGCACCAGATGTTGGCATTCCAACGATTTCGTCGCTGCCCGACCCGCATTGTTGCCGAGTGAGTCATCGCCGGTGCTATTGTACTCGAGCTTGTGAAATTCGAAAAAAAAAAACATCTGCTGCGAAGCCGCACTTTAGTGTGTTTACTCGGCTATTGTCAATCAACACGCTCTTTTCAGAGCGACGGTGCACCTCCTTTAGTGTACCACATAAACCGCACTTTTCGGTGCGAAGCCGTACACACTGTGCAGTGCGTCGTTTCGCCGTGCTACGCGTCGTGCTTCGTGCTGCGCTTCGAGAGTCGTGCAGCGCGTCGTGTGCCGTGCAGAGCGTCGTTCTTCGCGCCGCGCCGTGTGCAGTTTCGAAGAGAAGATTCGCGTTCGCGTCGCGTCGCGTTTTCCCTTTGGCCCGGACACGGATTGTCCGTTAGATTTGAATTAGGCGCACCCCCCTGCCCCTCAGGCAGGGAGGTTAGTCATGTCTACCCCCGCGACCCCGCGTGCCCATCCGGCCCTTCCGGCCGTTGATGATACCGTCCACCTCGAAGAACTGTTACGCTTCCACATGTTCGTCGAAAAGGAAGACCCGCAACTCGTCTCGGAATACAACAGACTCCGGAAAGTCTACGCGCGCAATCCTCCCGGTAAGATACCGCGTTGTTTCTCCGCGAACCCTTTCGCGAATCTCCCGGACGACCCGTTCACGAGGCTCTCGGACGTCGATTCCGATGACGACTCTGATATGGACTACGATACTGTCCCCGCGACCGCGCCCGCGACGGTAACCACGGCCGCGACCGTGCCTGCGCCCGCGACCACGCCCGCCGATGACGACGGCTTCACAACCGTCACGCGCCGCGAATCAGACCGATAGCGACTCTGCTGCGGAACGTCCAACCCCAAAGCAGTCCAATATAGGTGGCGCTCGGGTGCCCCGAGCCTCTCCCGCGCCCTCTGCCGCGAATTCGGCTAAAGCCTCGGCTGCGGAACCCGCGGTCGCGGCTAAGAAGCCACGCCTACCGCCTCCCGTCACCTTCCGTGACAAAGCCCGTTAGGTAGAGATTTCTGAAGACCTTAAGTCGAAGGAAATCGTCTACAAGTCCGCCGTCAACACTGTTGCCGGCATTTCTATTCGTGTGTCGACCCCCGATGAGCATCGCAAGCTCACGAGATATTTCAGGGAGCGTCAGCTCCCTTTCTTCACTCACGCGCTCGAGGAAGAGCGCCGCCTCCGTGTCGTCATTCGGGGAGTTCCCTCTGAGCTCACCGAATACGACATCTGCGATTGCCTGAACGGTCAGGACTTCCCAGTCCGGAGCGTGCAGCGCATGCACCACCCCCGTACGAAGGCCCCCTTCAACTTGGTGTTGGTCACTCTGGACCGCACCTTGGAAGGCAAGGCCATTTTCAGCCTCAACTCATTTTGCGGCCTGTCCCCTGTCTTCGTCGAGCTTCCTCGCAAGTCCCAGGTACCCTCGCAGTGTCACAACTGCCAGGTGTACGGTCATTCCGCCCGACACTGCCACCTGCGTCCCAGGTGTGTCAAGTGTCTCGGGGATCATTCCACTAAGGAGTGCCCCCGCACTCCCGAATCCGTCGAGCCTCCGAGCTGCGTCCTCTGCGAGCAAACGGGTCATACTGCGAATTATCGCGGGTGTCCCCGTGCGCCTCGCTCGACCTATCACCGCCGCGGCGGTCGTGCGACCCAGTCCAGGGCGCACGGCCCGCCGACTCGGACGAATCGACCTCCGCCTCCGCCCATACAAAGCCAGAAGGCTTTCCCCGATCTGCCGGGCACCTCCAGTGCGCCGGCAGCATCCGCTTCTGTGCCGAGCGCGCTCTCTTGGCGCGTAAGGCCTTCCCCGCCAGCTCCCTCGGCTCCTAAAGCCAAGCCCCAGCCCCCAAAGGCTCTGTCCACTCCTGCGCCACCTATCGCGGCTTCAGCATCGACCTCCGGTATAGACTGGATAGCTCGCTTACTTTTGGTACACGATGTACAAGAGATAATCGCATTTAACGCGTTAGTTAATAGTACGTCTGAGCTCGGGCTCTTAAACGCTATCTCCGCTTTCCCGGCCGTCGCGACCACGGTACAGCAACTAACCCGCGCCGCGCATAACTAAATTCGCGTAAATCAAAATATCAGATCGAACCCGCGTGTTCATACACAATAGACCGATACATTAGGATTTGTTACGTAATTATTTAGTTAAATCGGCACCGTGCCGTTGTACTTCATTTTTTAGCTCGATTCCCTCTCAAAAGATGCGTGTTTGCGCCCACGCCCGCGACTCTCTCTGCTCACGCCTCCGTGAGCGGGGGGTGAAGATTCGATCCCGCACACTCGTCGCGATTTTTCTTGTAACAGCTCGAGCCTAGGTAGTCCCTCGCTGGGGAGCCCTCGAGTATGTTACTCGCGCGAATACAGTGATTTACACATGTTCTACACTTACACGATCACCCCACACTCTTGCACACCTAGGCACTCAGTGGTGGGCTGTTTTTTTGCCCTTTTCGTACTGAAATGGGTCACGTAACACAGTAGTCAGATACCAAATACACATATACATTCGTGAAACATGCATGGTCACACATGCATTTTTCACGAATTCATATATGAGTATTGTATGGATAGATAGCTTAGCTAGCTTAGTTAGTTCGGGAATCCGGCGACAGCTCAAGCCGAGGTGCACCGAGTGCCCTTGAGATGTTTCGCCTAAAAAACAATCGGGTGAGTGCCCTAAGCGCTCCCCTTTGTAGTCCGGTGGAACTGTGAAGGCCTAATATAAGCCGGCAGTGTAGGTCAGTTCGAAAAAAAAAAAAAAAAAAAAAACTATAGCATGAAGTGTCGGCTAAAAAGTCTTATTACACTTTTTTCGGTCTCGTTCCCATCAGCTCAGAGTGTTAACGCGCAATAAGGAACGTCGTTCCAATAAAAGACAACCAAAAATTTACCCAGATGAAAGATGGTAAGTATAGTTAATTGAGCATTAGATTAACTTTATATAAGCTCGATTTTACTGAAGAACTGACTGAAGTTTACCGTAGTAAAATATTGCCATTGTTTGGACACCCTAACATGAAGAGACAGCGCGACATCGCGCATAAATGAGGTAACAAGATAAGTTGGACTGCTTCTTGGAAAGTTGAACGGAGTTGCATTATTACGAGAAAGTTAGAAAGGATGCAGACAAGTTTATGCCCAGCAGTGAGCCATTAATAACCAACAGTTTAAGTGTTATGAATGTTTAAAAAACTATCTGAAGGTTTATTCGATCGTAGATCCCAGGTTTTCTGGAACGTAAGTATAAAAGACTAACTTAATAGATTCGTATTACTTGCGTTTAATTTTTGAAATTGATTTGGTGTCAAGGTAGTTTGATGAGCTTAAAGAAATTTTCTATGAAGCACAACTTTTACGTATGGATCCGACCATCAGACAGAGCCGAGCGACTTGATACTTTGTTGATATAGGCATTTACAGTACGATCTATCTCGGTTCTCGTCGTGCGGCCAACACATCCTCTGCCCTCGTTTCCTTATTCGGTAATTCTTACTTAGCGTACTTTCCGACCTATACTTTATTTGACAATTGCTCCGCTCCTACGGGTCGTGGCGTGATGTATTCCTATAATCGTCTTCAATAAATGAAGTGTAAAATAGAAAAATATTTTTTCAAATCTGACTCATGTATCCAAAGAATACCGCCTACCCTTAAACAAAACACCTTTTAATATCAGATAAAGTCCTTACAAATAATTGTGAACAGTAGTTTCAAACGTAGAGATAACTAAAACTTATATGAAATTTAAAGTAATTGTTTGTACTAGATGGTCGCAACCACGTAAACCGAATCGCCTTCTGGTCTCTTCAATAAATACAATTTATATAATTCGGGGTTGTGACCAACCCTAGTAAAACTGTGACACACAGTACGCTCCAATATGTTTAATTACTCCATAAACCACTTACCTTATAGCCTCTGTATTCCTGTTGCACTTTCAGTGGTCCGTGTGTAATATGTATAGTTTAATTGTATGTAAAAATGAATGGACAATTGGAAACTCTAAAGGCTGGTGCTGTCGTCACCTTTTTACTCACTATCACTCAACTCAAGAAAGATATCAAAGCCCTTTTTAATGGTATTCTAAATACAATTCAGGTTCAAGTAACAAAATAATTATTAACCGCCAGACGTCGTAACGCACCAAAGCGGGGAGAGGAATGTCAAATACGCGTGAATAAACGCAGGCACATTTTTGCGCCACTCATATGGTGCCCGTCCCACATTCCCTAACAATAATACTCTTAATAGTAAGATACATGACGTCTAAGTAATAAAGTGAATTTCAATTATATTTCCATGTTCATGTGATGGAAATTGCATTGAATTTAGCAATGAATTGTTGAACAGAAAAAGCGAATCGAAACGCGGCCAGTTTTACTCACTGTCGGAAACGCTTTTGATTAAATTTTTAATTACGATCGAATGTTTAACGTTTTATAGTGAATATACTATATGCAAAACGCGTTCCCATTGCCGTTCATATATCAGATTAAATTAATTCTCTGCTAGAAATTCGTCCATACCTCGTGTAAGTACATGGAACTATTATGGAATCATAAGTGTTCAAGCGATTGGAACACACGTAAAATGTCATCGTATTGAGTGGTTTGGCTTTAAAAACGAATTCATATCTTGTAATTTCGCATAAACGTAGTCTCTATATGTGCTTTACTGCATGTACGGTGTTCTGAAGAACTTTTTGATATGGTGCACTCATCGCTGTTCCAAACTCGGCATCTCCCGTCGCTGATTGTTTGCTCATCCACATACTTTAAAACATAGCAAAATAGCGACAATCGTGAGACTCTCTAGAATGCTAGAATCTTCATTATGTGCATGCTACCTTTGTGGAATGGGTTACTCCGTACGGTATTCCACAGGGCTATAACATAGAACTTTTCAAAAAGTAATTAAAACAAGCTCTTTATAGTGAAAAATACAACAGTTTCACCATGCTTTTGTAGTTGTCCATAGGCGATGGTAACCATTTACTATTAGATGGGCCATCTGACTGTTAGCAGACCTTTGGCATAATGAAATATAAAAAAAATAAAATTTCTTTTGTTGCGCGTAATTTTAAATCTTTGATATCTTACAAGATATTATTTAAAATTACATACTATAAAGGGCAAGTATAATGTACATTAAATGTCCAACGTAATTAACGTATTTCATTGGATAAATATGAGCATTGTATTTCTCAAAGTAGCTTCGTAAATAACCTATTATTTTTAATAATATATAAAAGATAAGAATAGTTACTGTACGATATCACTGATACCATCACGGTATTTCCTTTAGGACAATTATTTAGTACAACATTTTGAAGTATCTGATAACGTTTAGCCAAATAAACTATGCTGACTGACGAGAGACTAATATAAAGACGAAAAAGCTGAAGTTACAAAATATGAATATTTCGTTTTCTGACATCGAGAGTACGGGTACGGGACTAGGCTTGAGAGACTGCCAAGGGAAGCCGCGTCGTGTGTACCGGAGCGAAATTCACCGTCAGACCACTGCGTGCGGCAGCATGATCTGTGGTTTAACTGTGGTCCGTCATAATGTAGATTGATTATATATCGGCTAAAACAATTGATGAAAATTTCTGTAATTAATTAAAAAACTGATTTATGATATACGGATTACGTTTATAAGAAGGGGAGGTTTTGAGCCATGCTATTTTTAAATAATATTTGTTTACAAAACTGAGAGCGATAAAGCTTTCGATTTGTGCGTGTTCCGCGGATCGCTTTGTCACGATGATGCATATCTCTTTCTATAACTATATACACGATTTTTTTACAGAATTGAGTCCTTTCCAAATATTCTTTTAACGTTCGTAAATTATGATTTTTTACAGTGGTTGCAAAATTATTTATAAAATAATGAAAATGTAAAAACTACTTATTGTCACGGACGGACGCGATACAATGTATATTCCGTAAGTATAGGTAGTGAAGAAGTCGTAGCTGATAGGCATACATAACTGTGTACAGCATCTATCGTCGTGCCAGAGGGAATTCTAAAAACTTTTATATTCAACACGGATTCGCAGTTTTTTCATAAAATATTTCAACGGCGCGACGGCGCGTTGAATCGTTTTTCTTGGAAACGTTTAAATTTTCAATGAGATATTTTATATTAAAAATGAGGCGTCCTAGTTGCCCGTAAATATCTATAAAATTCATGGTACGTATTCTTTTTAATACTAAAGGAAGCGGGCGGGAATCAGCTAGTAATGGATAAACTCAGAAAATACTTAATCGATAAAAAAAGTCTTTCAACTGTAAAAAGTCACATTATCAGTTAGTAACATGGACTGTATTTTATTTTCAAAATCCACATTAACACGAGCAAAGCTGCGAGCAAAAGCTAGTCAAAAACATCAATAAGTTGTTGGAACGCGCTACTTAGTGGAATTACCAAATAAGTTTTGAAAAAATATTTTAGCATCTTATAGCCTATTTATTGAGGAACATTATGAACCATCTGGTATCACACTATAATTCTTAGCAGCGGAGCAATTACTATACAAATTATAGGTCAAAGAATACGCTATATGGTTACAAATTAACAGTGCAGACAGGCCGTGTGACGCGAGGCCAGGTATTGAAAACCGAGAACGGGTTGACTGCCCGAGGAGAATCGGGCATAACCGCTAATGGCCGAACTTTAAATGCCCATATTAGTATGGTATCGCACAGATAATTCGTGTAGTCAGCTTTCTACGCAACAATTATACTCAGTAAGGAATTTATTGAAGCTTACTTTGTCGATAGTTTGAATATTTTTGTTTGTAAACTACGAATCAAACCTCGGACCACAGCTAGCATGTGCTAAAATAAATCATTGTACAATTAAATCTAATACAAAATCCATTTTTCAGGGAATTCTACCCCTTAACTCCATTACCAGACGAAGTCGGAGGGGTCATCACAGCAGGACCTCCTCTACTATTCGCCACGTGGACCCCCAAAGGTCATGGTCTCATCACCGTAAAAGACTATGATATATACTACCGACCTGCGCCCAGATCTTCGACTGGCTACAGAGTAACTGACACCGGTATACCTGGGACCATATACAACGGTGTACCGGATTGGTTGTACGAAGGTATTTATCATAGGGTGATGTCAGTATAACTTTCAATAATGTTGTCTTAATAACCTCGTAGTGCAAAGTCCATACGGAACTAGATATGGCAAACCCATAGGATATAGATGACTATAAAATAATATTTCTGCAAATTAATAATAGGTGATATATCAAAGACTCGTTAATTTCGAATCGTGCGGGAGGATGTCCTCCCTCTACTGCAGTTCATAAGTTATATATTTCGCGAGGATTACTATCGACATCGGCCCACTTATTTAAAAAAGGCCGGCAACGCACTTGCGACTCCCCTGGTGTTGCTAGTGTCTATGGACGGCGGTGATCACTTACCATCAGGTGACCCACCTGTTCGGTTGCCCCCTATAACATAAAAAAAAAAAAAAAAAGACATGCGTCCGTATTATTGACTACTATTGACTCGTACGAATGACTGGCTACTATTTACCCCGTTCTGAAACACCATTTGGTTATTATTGATGGTCAGCTTTGTCTGAATGCCTTAAAACGAGACCGGCGACTAGTACACTGGGACATCTTCGGTGATGCTGTAGAGGCCTGTTCCGGCCAACAGTGTAGTCAGTTTGAAAAAAAAAAGATACTGGGTATTCTCGCTCAGACTGTTGAAATATTCACATCTCCGGATAATTCGTGGCCTATATTCAGTATTGCATTTCTTTATCGGCTAAAGTTTTTATTCCATTAGTCTTGGTGGATTAATGGAATAAATCATAACTATGACGTCAGTATGGAGCTTCGTAGGGACGTTGCGTCACTTTGCGTCTTTTACAAGATCTACCACGGAGAGTGTTCTGACGAGCTGTTCGGATTGATACCTGCTGCTGAGTTTTATTACCGAACGACTCGCCAGAAAATGAAATTCCATCAGAGTCATCTCGATGTTTGGAACTCGTCTACTGTGCGGTTCTTGTGTGCGTTTTTCCCACGTACGTCAGTGACCGTTGGAATGAACTTCCATTAGAGGCGTTTCCGGACCATTACAACCTACAAGCCTTCAAGAAACGAGCCTACTCCTTACTCAAAGGTCGGCAATGCATCTGTGATGCTCCTCATGTGGCAGATGTCCATGAGCGGCGGTAATTACGTACCATCAAGTAACCCGTGTATTCGTTTGCCCCCAATCGCATGAAGAAATGACCTTGATGTAGTGTATTATAACAGTACTTTAAGAGCTATATTTTGAAATAAAGAGGAATTACAAAACAAACGTCCAAGTCATTAAACATTTTGTTTTGAAAGACTTACTTCTGGTTTTGTACATTAAAAAAATACTATTTTTATGTTTGATATTATTGAGAAAAGGAGCAATAACGTTTCTATGTAGATCGCTACGTTTTATATTTTATTGTTGTTACGCTCAGTTAAGCAGTACATGCCGGACAACCGCGGTCAACCAATTCGAAAAAAAAAAATACGTTGTATAAATGTCTTCAATTCGAAAAACTACTTCGGAACAATTCGAATTTCAAATACGACAATGCTTTAGAAAACCATAATAACTCGAGAAATAAACATAATAGAAAAGAAATATAATGGGTCCTTCATATTTAATTGTATGTATAATATAACTAGTGCAGAGTAATTTAACTGAATATGAACGAATTTCAGAAATTCCCTCTTTTTCATTGTTCGCTTCACATGAAATGTAAACGTTCTACGTATATATTAACTAATGTTATAAATATGAATGTGAGGTTTTTTTTGGTTCTTGTTTGTTACACTTTCACACCTTATGGGATTATCACGAAATTTTGCATACATATTACTAAGGATACAGAGACCTTGGATCCAGAATAGAATAATGTTTCGGAGAGGTCAAATCTAGATTAACGCATCCGAAACTGCGGGCAAAATGTAATAAATTATACATGGGCAATTATTTAATTTAACAGAAAATACTTGCGTCTTAGGCCCTGTTTCAGAGTGCAGGCGGGTGGCGAAGTGCGTGCGCGGACGCGTGTAGTTCAAACTGTACGTAGACGTC
Source organism: Antheraea assamensis (assembly GCA_035772565.1). Classification (NCBI taxonomy): domain Eukaryota; kingdom Metazoa; phylum Arthropoda; class Insecta; order Lepidoptera; family Saturniidae; genus Antheraea; species Antheraea assamensis. Next base: position 339,054 of record JAQQSE010000173.1, on the reverse strand, counting down.
ACACTGCTAGCACTCACAGTGATGTTGGTGCCGTCTATTGATGTTCTGTGATGTTGGTGTCTTTGTGATACTAGGTGGTAGAGCTACGCTGAAGCTATTACTGGTTTCAGCATGAATGGGTCGGCTCGCCCGGAGTAGTACCACCCTCTCACAGAAAACCGACGTGAAGTAACAGTGCTTGCACTGTTGCGTTTCGTTCGGTCAGTGAGAGCGCCGGAGGCCCACATATATTAAAAGGCCGGCAGCGCACTTGCGACTCCCCTGGTGTTGCTAGTGTCTATGGACGGTGGTGATCACTTACCATCAGGTGACCCACCTGTTCGTTTGCTCCCTATAATAAAAATAAAATAAAAAACGTACACTTGAACTACACGTGCTCGCGAAAGTACCCGCACCCGCCTGTACTCTGAAACAGACCTAGGTTGAGTAAGTATAAAAACAAAGTCAATAAATCCCTTCCAGAGTAGATAAATAAGCTACAAATAACGAATAAATTCATATGTTTAGTTTTACCTGGTATTGTTTACTGTGATCATCTATATATAAAAAAATAACTGAAGAACTGATTAACGGACATATCAACGTACAGCTCAAAGTATTGAAGTTATGTCCGTCAAAATTAGCATGTGGACTCCGTTTGCAATGTAGGTGATCACTAAGAAAGGATTTTTAGAAATTCAACCCCTAAGCTAGTGCAAAAACGCGGCGAAATTTGTTTTGAAATCCGTCATTTTCTTACTTAGATCTGTGAAAATTGGTATTTAGCGATTCAGTTACAAAGTATATGTTTTTTATACAAAAGGACAGCAAACAGACAGACGGCCCCTCTAATGTTAAATGGTTACCGTTGCCTATGGACAACTACAACACCAGGGGCATCATTGTTGTATTGTCGACCTTGAAGAGCGTGTTTCAATCCTTTTTTAAAGAACCCAATGTTATAATCTTGGGGGAACACCGTGCTGGGTATTATACCATTCCCCAACGGTTAGCGTGTGCATAATAAAACTTCTAGAGAAAAAAAAATTAGATATTCCTCTATTAAATACGAACTTAGACGAAGTCACTTGTGACTGCTAGTGTATATATGTATTTTAACATATATACATACATTTGATTTAATAAGATACCAAGTTTAAATTACAGAGAGAGAGGAATAAAACGATACGATAACGACAGAAATATTGAAATTAGTGTTAATATTAAACACGGAGCAGCAAGAAACTATATCTAAGACTCCATAACTTCAAATTATCGATATTTGCATTTACACGCAACCCTAAGGGTCAAAAGGTTACCATTCAACATACCAAAGGTTATCTACGACTGATCTAAAGTACATTAACACGAAACAAATGAATTCGATATCATCTGTGATTATGAAAAAAAAAATCTATCGAATTTAGTCAACTGTTAATAATATTCAACTCATTGACGCGATATACTTTCTTATTCATAATAATAGAATTTCTCAGAAGTCCATCTGGTATAGGCAGTCGATTTTAATTTTTAACGTCGCCGGGTGTCGATCCTGATTAGGCGCGTATTCAGGGAGATTACTTGGGGGACATGTTTTATATTATATTCACTACTAGCTTATGCCGGCGATTTCATCTGTGTTCTTTATTACCTTAACAATATATTTTATATAAATAGACAAAAAAGTATAAAAAAAATGGAAAGCAAAAATTTATTTTGCTTACAAAATTTATTTGTAAACAATGTTATCCGATTACATAAGCTCTCCTGCGTACGCACATCGCTGAAAGCGGTGTGTTTATCAAAATTGTGGTTTCTTAAAAATGTAATAACTTTATATTACATGAAGATATTATGTGTTCTATCCAGTAGTTTTTGCGTGATATTATATTCTTGGCATTTTCATAACTCAATCTACATAACTGAATTTACTTTTTATATATTATCATTTAGATCGCTATTACTCTGACCCCCAATTCTATTCTTGCAGTGAGTCTCTGAAGGGGATGCGATATTTATCTTCGATTCGTTCGTATTCAATATGCTGCCAGATTTCGATTCGCTCGAAAATTGTTATTGTAATAAAGTTTGGATGAGAGGAAAAAAGGGAACCGTTTCGCCTTGCTGTTTGTGAAAATTGAATTTTTAGCGTGAAGGTGAATTACTTACGGAATATAATTTCATTCCTTTATATAACGATAGTTGCGCCTGCGACTCCGTCTGCGTGAAAAACAAATTACATTTTTAATATGTTTTCTTTTTAATATACCTTTTTCATTATTTACTAGATGATCCGGTGAACATCGTATCACATACGTATATTTGTGCAAAATGTAGTCATAACTTAGTACACAATCTTTATTTACATTCTAAATGCAACACAGTTAGACACCATGTCAATTTAAAGCTTTCTCATGTACTATTTGTATTTTTGAGACTAGAACTGTTTTGTATTCTAACAAACAAAGCAAAGAGATCGGACCGCATACTACAGCTATGAAACAAACAAATTTCTGAACGCACCTACCTATAAATATTTGACAAACGAATGACAATTTTATTGATTGTAGAATTATTATTCTGTCGTTATTTTTTTTGGTAATTTCTTCTGTAAATAATTACTTACTGTATTACATAGGTTATTGTTATGTATAACTAGCTTCTGGCCGCAGCTTCGCTCGCGTTTATATAGATTTGATGCTTTTTTCTTTATAAAAGGTACCATATATCATTTTCTATATCCCTGATAACGTGTAATGCAATTTCACGATGCACCGGTTTAATAGCTAAGGCGTTAATGCGTAAAAAATGAACAAAATTTTGATTGTATAAAATATTAATTAGTATGCTGCTATCCACTGTTAATCATTTTGTATTTACTTAATTTACGTATAATCCCAGAACTTATAATATGTACTACCTAATATGACCAAAATATATACCTAGTAGAAGAATACACCTGACAATAAAAAAAATAATAAAGTATATCGGTTTGTGTGATAACTACACATCAACGAACAGTCAGACACAGAGAAACATTACATTTTATAATATGTAAAGAAGAGGGCATTATTGTAAAACAATTTAACTTTATCCCACTTTGAAGATGTCTCTTGTGACATCTGTATAATAGCATGTTTAAGATTGACTCACAGATAATGTACTATTTAAACTCGTAAATCTAGCAAGAATAACATTTTTCATAGAATTTCCTTATATAACGTATTTGGGATTGGATTTTTTTTTTAAATGGTCAGCTAAGGCGATTACACAGTGAATTAAAAATAGAAGATCAATTAAGTCAATCGACAGTAACATTTATATTAATTATCTAGTCGCACAATAACGGTCGCCGTCTTCTAATTCATCGATCTTTCATTTCTTTATAGACATATCAACATCACACTGTTTATCTTAATTGCGTCAGAATGAAGTGGATAGATATTAGATAAATAGTTAGAGTCGGAACAATTATCTTGTAATCTCGAAGACTGATTAGATTTGGATGTCAGAAATCTCAAAGAAACCCTGATAAGCCACATCCAAATGATACATTTTAAGGTGATCGTAGCAGCCAGTCACACTGAGATGGATAACAAAAAAAGCTTCTCCATACAAAATTAACTTATGTGTTCCAGCATATAATTTGTACTTACTCTGATATTAAATTATCCATATTTATTTATATACGTACAAGCTTCTGTTCGCGGATTCGTTCGCGCTAGTGTAGATTAGGACTATCCTTTATGAACAATTAATTTTTTTTTCATTATCAAATGTACCCTATGTCCTGTTCTGTACACTTGACAACGTATATGTTAAATTTTATGACGATCGAGCCATTCGTTAATTACGTGACAGTCCTGAGTGAGTGGGCGGGGGGGATTTAAAATTTCTACTTGCTCTTATTTTGGAGGGGAAGGGGTAAACCCATTCTTACGTAATACTTTGTAAGCCGAAATTTAATATTAGAAAAATTATTCCATTCTAAAAAAATGTGAAAGAGTTTAGCAAATAAACAAATACTCGCATTTATTATATCACAGTTAGGATATTCTAATAAATGTTAAGCCGTTGTTATTAACATTAAAAGTATGTCGAATCAAAATCAAAAATACTTTATTCAGTTTTGAAGCTGTAACGGTGTCTTCAGAACCTTAAATATGCATCTGGAGAACTGTACGTGTTAAATATGTAGGTAAAAGGTATACAGGTACATAGTCCAGCCGACTGTAGCGATCTTATTATGTGCGCCGGTCTCTCAGCGTACACATTTGCATGTCGGCGTCGATTCTCCGAGGTACGGATTCAGAGGCAATAAGGGGTCGTGACCGTAGTGCTTACAATAATATTTAAATAATTTTACACTAAATCAATCCGGTTTTACCAATCAATCGATAATTTTATCGTAGGCCGACTTCACAACGTCAACTAGCGATTGATAGATTGTCCCACTCTCGTCGCCGTTGTTTTTGGATTATACTGTACTATCAGACAGAGTACAGTCTCTTTGCTGTGCTACAATTAAAAATAATAAACAAGATCAAAAAGTATACTGAGTTATGCAGTTACTAAATTCCATAAGCTCGCGTAATTACACCGTGTACTATCTAAAGTCCACCACCGACAGTTTTGTTAAAGTGCCAGTGCGTTTTGTTAAACACTTTAAATCAAAATTCAGTCACGTGAGATCTGATATTTTGCTGCAGAAATAATAATGTCAATTTTTCTACTATTTATTATCTTCATCGATAATAATAATGATAATGCCGGCGTAAATTTTTCATCTACAGTCAAAAGATAATCCAACTATCGTCAAATGGTTTTATTGCGGTGAAAGCATGTTTTTTATTACGCGACTCGCTCACTATCGGAGAAAGTCATATAAATACGACCTATTATGTAATACTTGAGATTAATAAAACATTTTTCATTGGGTTTCTAAAGACAACTGGTTTATTTTTACGAAATACCTGTACAAACAATATTATATTTAACTGCCTACATAACACGACCGACGTTTGAAACAAGCGAATACTCTAACCGCGGAAAGATCCGAGGAAGTCTTGATCTTCAGCCTAGATAACCACCCTGTTCCAAAGGGATCAGAAATAGTATTTATACTTTTCCCGACGTGATAGCTCGATTGCCCTGCATCTTCAACACAACCATCACCCAGTGGCACTTTCCAGCTGCCTGGAAAATAGCCACAGTTACAGTAATCCACAAGCCCAGTAAGAAAGCCATACTCCCCGTTAGATATAGCGACACATCAGTCTTCTCGACGAGCTTTGAAAAATTTACGCACGACCCTTTCTTACTTTTGTCATTAATGATAAAACTTGCTTTTCGAGCTATCAAGTCCTGTGAAGCTGTATGGTAAAAGCTATTCATGCCATTAGCTCAGCTCGAAAAAACGACCAATATTCTCGCTCGGATCGTCGAATCGCTGCATCTTTACGCAGTTGGTTGGTTACCAGGCTTAGTTTAATTAATACGGAGTCATTCTTCTAGAGGACGCCGTTAATAAGGTTACACGCCACAATACCGCAGTTGATGACGTCATCAATGATGACCACTCATTATCTTTGTCGTATAAACAACAGATAAATAAATATTTACACATTAAAGTTAAAAAATACGGTTATATTTAAGACCCCTTCTTTTATGCCTAAATTCAGTCCTGTTTTCTCCACGCTATTCTATAGGCCGTAATGAGAAGTCAGGCAGAAAAATATGTTGAAATAATACACTTTTGCATGTAAATGGGAGGGTTCAGTTCAACCTGGCAACCGACACGACGCCGGTGCGAGTCCGTACCGTTTTGGAAACTTGCCCAGAATTTCTAGGCCTGATTAATTAGAATAATAATAATTTGTTTTAAATAAATTTACTGAGATATAATAATCCAGCTTTTATATATCGTGTTATCATTGTAGCCAGATCTCATTTAGAAAGGATAAGTTTAGATACTAGCAATGTAATGCTGTTTTTAAAATAAATGTTTAATTCTTACTTTTTTCGAAAAAAAAAAATAGGAGGCCTCCTGGAAATGGCTTTAAACAAGTCATTTAAAGAGTTTTTTTATCTACATCTCCATATAAAAATTATTGGTAGTTTAAGTCTTGCGAGATTCAATTTTATGTAAGCAATTCACATTCGCATACGAACTTAGTCCCGATTTTTTTGTAAAAATAACACACGGTCTTGGGTATCCTGTTTTTGGGGAATATCAAAAAGATTTCGCGATTCTGGCAACTAATTTTTCATCAAAAAAAATTAATACCTAAATCATATACTAATTAATTTACGTCAATGTATTTTCTTCATCATTTGATTTTTTAATTAAATATTTTGCAAGGTATTCGTATATATTTAGTAAATAATACCTCACAATAATGTGATAAAATACGATCTAGAGCTACGCTGAAGCTATTACTGGTTTCAGCATGAATGGGTCGGCTCGTCCGGGGTAGTACCACCCTCTCTCAGAAAACCGACGTGAAGTAACAGTGCTTGCACTGTTGCGTTTCGTTCGGTCAGCGTGAGCGCCGGAGGCCCACATATATTAAAAGGGCGGCAACGCACTTACGATTTCTCTGGTGTTGCTAGTGTCTATGGACGGCGGTGATCACTTACCATCAGGTGACCCACCTGTTCGTTTGCCCCCTATAACATAAAAAAAAGACAATCTGAAAATAAATTAAGAATATTTTAATAATAGCCACAGTTTCTCACGGTTCAGTACAAAAGCGATCTAATATCATCTCGTTGGAAAGATGTCTAAAGTTGCAAAGGGACCGCGAGAACCATTGTTCACTAAGAATAATTATCATTTAAATGGGCAATCCTTATAAATGAGATCTGAGATGGAGCATAAGCTTTGTATGAGTAGCGGTTTGCGGAAATTGTGTATTCGACACACAGTTCCATAGCGTGAATTCCCAATCTATTATCTACTAGCTTTCGCTCGTGGTTTTACTCGCCTTAAAACTTGAGACGTCTTTTAGACTTGACCTATTCCTCGGGAACAGTATAAGTTTTCTAGTTGAAAGGCAGGCATGTAAGTCCGCGTAATGACAACGAAATAATAATACGGACGAGCTGTAACACTATATAAGACTGGTTTTTTACACAGCGTCTTAAGCGGTACATTATAGAATTAACACCTGACATTCCATACATATATATATGTATGTACGGATATATAGAACGTATTACATATATTGTATATAAGCTTTTAATAATTTTTAGTTATAACGAAGATATGTTTCACAATTTTGACGTCTAATCTTCAAAATATTGGTAGTCGAATAAAATTATTAATTAATTCATAATTAATTGACAGCGCCATCTAGTGATATATTCCAAAATCAAAATACTATAAAACTGTAATAATAAAGTAATAATATAAAATTATCTACATACAAACAATAACAGAGGTAAAAGTATTGGAAGTAAAAGGTTATGGAAATTCAATCAACGACCTTTACAAGCGATCGTAAAATCAATTTATGTAAAGACAAAGGCTCTTGTTATTTTAACAAAAAAAATGTAGTTATTTAGTCATAGTATCTCAATAGTTGAAAACCCCAGTTTGTATCGAAGTATATTTGGGAAGTTACATATACATATATGGCGTAAAAACTTTGTCTTCCTCAAAAAAATATTCATCCATAACCTACGATGATCTTGCGGAAGAGTATAACAGACGTAGCCATACAAGGAGCGATGGGCGAACGAGTAATATAAATTAAAATTTGGAGCTTTCTTTTATCAAAGCCTATGTTAAGTCTCTCGCGGATTTTTCGTACAATAGAAAGTCATCCCAATCCGCCAATAGTATTAACCATGAAATATATTTCCGACTACGTTTATCCCGTATTAAGAAAGGTAGTCGTGAAATATTGATTTTCCCGATGATACCACGGTAGAATATTATTTGTAACCTAAAAAGTAGCACGTGTTCGCACTCACTTCTAGTCAATCGCTATTTCCGAGTCGAGAACGGACGGTTACCTTCGTTCCCGCATATTCGCAGCGACCCTACTACGCATCATCTCTAGATCTGATGTTACGGCATAGCAGCCTCAAGGTACATAGTAGGTAACTGTAACGTTTTTATTCCTTTTTGTTCAATTGGGCTTAGCTAAAATTATCAAATTCCAAATGCATGTACCTGTTTATGTAGCATCTATATCTAAATATATATATTTATTAAGTGCAACTCAAATTCGCACTTATATGCAAGGCAACCTCCCAACCTGGGGTTCGTGCACGTTGGCATCCTTATACTTCTTCCGACTAACAGCGTGAGTTAGCTGCAGCATATTCGCCTAGGCCTCCCTCGGCAGCGGCTTAAGCCGAGGTCCGATCCTTCGGAATGGAGCCCTCGAGCATGTTGGTTGCGTGAATACAGTGACACGAAATAAATTTTCAAACACTAGTTTTTACAACACAACACCGATCACCCCACTCACGTGCTCATACATAGTGGTTGGGTTTGTCTTTTAATCCCTTTTTCAAACTGAGTTAGTTTAGATTAACTTAGTAATCAGATTCGAAATACATGTATAATTTCGTGAAACATACATGCTTGGTACACACGTATATTTCACGAATTCATATATGTACGAAATGGATAGTTAAGCTAAGCTTAGCTAGTTAGATTCGAGATATTCGAGGACAGTCCCAGTTGAGGCGCGCCATGCACCCTTGTGCTGGTTGCCATGAAAAATCGGGTGAATGCCTTAAGCGCTCTCTTTACGAGTCCGGTGAAACTGTAGAACCCATGATATGGGAAACAATGTAGTCAATTAAAAAAAAAACAGCGTCAGTTACAAAAAAAAATAGAAGTATTATCGTTTACATCGTCAGATCGTTTACACCTATACAGAATTTCCATATGATGTACCAAACTATTGAATAGGCGTATTAATATGGCGCCGTCCTTCATAAAGTCGCTCTTGGTGACATCAACATTAATGACCTCACACTTTCATAATTATCCATTAGATGATGTCATCAACTATCCTCTCATCTAAAGTCGATAGGTCTTCTGTGTCATCTTAACTAATATTATAAATACGAATATGGGTTTGTTTGTTTATTTCTTTGTCTATTGTTTCACGCCTTAACTACTCAACTGATCATCAAAAAATGCACGCACCTTGTCAGGAGCACAGGAAAGGACATAGGGAAACTTTCAGCCAGAAAAAGTACTGTTTCCGAGGAATAGGTGGAGTCTACATTATGTCGAGGCAAGGCACGGGCAAATGCCACTATATACTAAAAGGAAGCACAGGTCTTAATGTACAAAAATGTGTTCATAGTACAAATGTTTCGTCGGAAACTATATATTTATAAACATATACTTTACGGGCGAACGTGATGGTTAAGCGTATTATCTCGAGAAATGACCTTGAATTTCAGTGTTCTGAGTGGAAAAAAGTTCCATTCTAAATTCAGGTTCTCACTTTTTATTTACATAATGATTGTTTATTATTAGTGTGTAATTTAATAAAGTTGGTATAAAATTGTGTATTCTTTTTCACAAAAGACAACATAGGGACTTGTAGCTCGAAATATTTGTAGGTACGAAAACTAACGTAAATAAGCGACTGTAAGTGGTGGATTTATTAATAACTAGCTTTTGCTCGTGGCATCGCTCTCGTTTTGTAGATTTGACTTGGCTCACGGGAATAGTACTTTTTTCTGGACGAAAAGTACTCTATGACCTTTTCTGTGCCTCTGATAATGTGTATGCATAATTGTATGGCGATCAATTGATTAAATGAGATGTAAAAACTTAATAAGTTTAAAAAAATAGGATTTTTAAAAACAAATATTATAAATGTTAATATGACTTTGTTTATTTGTTACACATTCTGGACTTAACTATTCAACCGTTCATTATAAAATTTTGCACTCACGATATCAGGACTACAGAAAAGGATATACAAAATTTTCGGCCGCAAAAATTGCTGTTTTCGACGTATAGATCTCGATAGATTCTACCTTAACGCGAGAAATACTATTATTTTGTAAAACCTCAAATGTGAGCTCTCCATTATGCTTTTAATTTTAGGACATACCCCTAAAGTTTCTACATCAAATATTTATGTTTCAAAAGGCGACGTTAATTAGATTTTTTTTTTCCGTACCAACAAATTGTCACTTTATCATTAATTCTTGGCACCGGACTCATTTCCACGACAAATTCTATGAAAATGTAACGTGATATTTAATATCCACGTACTTTATTTCAGAGGTCAACAGTAAGACTTCTATTGTACTTTATTATTTACTCTGAAAATTATGTTTAACAGACAGAAAGGGTCTCAGAACTTTCCTTTGTGACAAAGCTCAGAAATAACTAAACTTTTAATTGGATTAGGTTTTATTATCGCAACGCTATCTGTACTGTAATCAATCTTCTGGCAAAACCTTGTCAAAAGTAAGCCGGTTCGTTAAGTACGTGCATTTAACTTACATTAGTTCGGCGACTTGTCTACCATGAAGTTTTTATGGTTACACGACAAAGTGACGTTACTCAGCCTAAGGGTTACTACAGTGTGACTAAAAAATAACAATAAGAACTAAAGATATCAAACCTAATTCAGTGCCTCTAGCGATACGAGTTTTTTTTTATATTATAGGGGGCAAACGAACCGAATCGAGTTACAACTAATCATTGCCATCTATAGAAGTATATATTTATGTATATGTATATAGAGCGGTACTTCGTCGATTGTATACAAGCTTTTATATTACATTTATATGTCTGATAAAAATATGTTCATCTCGTTCTAATATTAACTATGTTTATTGTAAAAATTAATAAGCATTTACTTAAAAAGAAAGACGAGTAGAAAAACAACATAAACAAATTAGTTGTCTTTTGGAACAAAATATATATTTCTTTCAATGAAATAGTACCCAGTACGTAGTTTTGACGGCTGGTTGTCCAAATGTCGTTAGTCAAGAAAAATTCAAAATGACATAACAGCGCCATCTAGTGTTATGGACTATAACAAAAACATTATAAAATTCATTCCAAGAATCTATCCGCAGTCGTCGCTGTCATGGCGGCCTCGAAAAGAAAGCTTCTTAGAAGCATTTATCGCCATGTAAATGATGGCAGCTATCCAGTCGGGTACAGACAACCTAGCACTTCACTTGATTACTGGATATTCTATTAATAAAATGGTGACTTGTACATTTTCTACAATAAGACTCGAGATATAATACTGGTACAGTTTGGTAGAGAGCAGCCCCGTGTTAAAACAAACATTAGAAATCACACTCGTGCCTTCTAGTAACTTGAACCGGGAACTCCGCTTAAACACATCTTATAAAAACGTACACATTAACCGACCATGTGTCTATATAAATTTTCCCGCGACTTCGTCTACGTGCTTTATACTATATTCAAAATGAAAAGTAGACTATGTTATTTTCTAGGTTTCAAGCTATCTCTATATTAAATTTAATTGGGATCGCTGAAACGATTTAATCTTAGACATTTAACAAATATATAGGCCAAATATTTTAACTTTACAATATAAAACGACAATTATACAAATTTAAAATAAAGACAACTAGAACATCCATGCACCTGTTTCAACTTTACTATATGGAGACTAATCTTTTGTAACCTAAAATTATTATGAAAGTTTTGGGTTCCTAGTGATTAGTAACAAGTAACAAAAAATAATTTCAAAATATCCATTGTTGTCAATGAAACGAACAAACGACATAAAATAAGAGAAACATGTATAGGATTTACCGTACGAGAGAATGAGTCAGAATACATTATACAGTGCGTCTTATATTTGCGGTTTTCACATTGTATATTGCACTACCTAATACTGGCCCTGCTTTGAGCATTATACGTGTTTGTGTGCCTATCTGCGTATTACGAAGACTCGGGAAAGGGCATCATGTGGTCATGCTGGTGCGTGGTGTATTGTTTACGTTTGTCATTTAAAAATTAGTTATTGTTATAAGTACCGTATATAATTTTATAAAGCTGTTTGTTTTGACATTAGAAACAGATGCTTTAATTTTATTTATTTGTATAATAAATATATAGATAACAATGCCTCGTTTAAAGTTCTAAGATTTATTTGTCGGCAACCCAGCTGCGTCCTTAAGTAATATCTGTCTTTTTTGCAAAATCTGTAATTTATATTTTTAAATAGTTTTGTTTCTAACTTAATGGTAGAATAATTACTCTGTAAGTAATGAATCAATGTCGGGAGAGAACAATCCATCATGTTTTCTATACCAGAGCTCTTTAATAAGATCAGACATTCGCTGTATTATATTGTAAGTATACTGTATCGTCTGGCGATGTCCTTCCGTAGGTCTAGTTATTTTATTAGTATACTACTTCGGTCCGCGGCTTCCCTCGTGTTTAGTTTTCAAAAATATTAATTGCTTTCACCGCAGATAGGTAATGAAATCCCGTGCAAAATATAACCTTTGGGTAAGAATCCGAACATGGGACTGAGTCGTGTGTAATGGTATCTCGCTTCCATAGGCATTCATAGTACAGGCTTTGTCGGTAATGCTTGCTTCTTTTCGAACGACCAACCCCGCTTCGGTTCCCTATACCCGCATCGTTCCTACTACATAGCTAGCTTGAATTTATTACTTTGCCCTTTGCTTAGAATAATTTCTAAATTTTTATGCTTTATAAGTTAACGCTTGACCACAATCTCATCTGATGTTAAATGATGATGTGGTCTAAGATGGTAGTCACGCTAAACCTAGAGGGAGACTAGCTCTAAAGGGCAGCTGCCGGAATACACCAACAGGCGCTTGGCGACAGATTTTCAACATGCTATGACTTCATCACGATGTTTTCCTTCACCGTGAGCTCCGACTTAGTTGCTAGGATTCGAACCAACGTCCTTCGACGCCGAGTCCGAACGCACTACCAACTGGGCCATCATCACTTCAATTTACATTTTGTATGGCAATTGTTCCGCTCCTGAAGGTAAAAACGTGAATATATAGATAGTGTCATAAACCTTACTAATATTATAAATGTGAATTTCAGTTTGTTTATTTCTTTATTTGTTAAGTTTTGACATATATCAAATCTACAATAACGCGAGTGAAGCCTCGACATAAAGCAAAAAGGGTTTAACAATCTGACTACCTCTCAAGCTTTAATGCGTTCAAATAATCTTACCGAAGCTTACAAATATTAGATATTTTTATATAAGAATACAACGTAATTCTAACGCAGAATAAATTTCAGTCCAAAACAAACATTAAAGGTTGGTCTGATTTATCACTAAAAGTTATTATTTAAAATCTTATAGTTCTTAATAAATTCGCCCTCGTAGCCCGGTCGAAGATCAATATTAGTCGAAGTGTTCAATTAATCATATTATATGGACCGTGTGAACGACCGGAGCGTGCTACATGCGGACGGATGGCCAATTTATTATTAGACTAGGTCTTATACAGCGTGATTCGTCTATAATAAATTAATGCAAGCGATACGCATGTTAAACATCGCGTTGTCTTTCTATAAAATACCGTAAGTGGGTGGTAGGTTACCGCAATTTATTCCGACTACTAGTCTTTTTTTAAATATTATATAGGTCTTAGCGTTTAACCACGTTCTCATCTTATGATGCTAACTGACGATGTGGTCAAAGAAAGTAAACACGATAAACCTAGAAGGCGATTGGTTCTCAAGTGCATGTACCAGAACACACCAACAGGTGCTTGTCGGCAGATTTTCAACACGAGGGTATTCACTACTTAGGCGGATTTAGAAGAAGCCCTACCACCATACTAAGCATCAACTTGTTTGCCGACAATTATAAAGAATTGTGTACCACTTTTAGAACATTTTGTGAGAAGCTGGAATGACTGTAGAGTCTGATTGTTTAGTAAATATTTAGGCTCGGTTGCACCAGTTAATGTTAAAGTAAAAAATTCGGTTAAAGTTATTGTTAGGCAAAAAATAGGTTGCACCAATTGACAATGGTTAAAATTACGTCACGATTTAACGTTAACTATTACCGCTCCATGTTGGCCGGTTACCGTTATTGTTAATGTCAATTTTTGAATCGGTTGTCATGTTCACTAGAAAAAACTTTATAATATCATGTTGTTGTATGGGATTCATACCAATGAAATTCAGCGCTGTGCCAGCGATATTGAGACAGTGTAAATCTAATTTAAATACGCGTGTCTATCTTATTTACATATATAAAATAATACGAGATCTGCCGTTGTATGCGCATCACGTAAAACCTACATATATTCCTATCATTTTTTTTACTCCTTAGATACCTAGTCCTTATCTAAAAAAAAGTACCGGGATATCTTCATTTAATATAAAGTTATTAAAAGTTTATGAAGCTACGATTTTAATAAGCACTACCCGTTCAGAGATGTGTGAAGTGGGAGCAAGCGATATGGTGCGCATGGGCAAGAGAGGGGAAGTAATCGTATGAATATTGTTTACAAAGATTTGTTATAAGCAAAGTATATTTTTGCTTTCAATTATTTTGTGTATTTACTCTGTATGTAGAATATATTTTTCGTGTGTAACATTTTTCCTCTCGGTTGCTGGATATTTTTTGTGGGAGTGGTTATGGAAACGGGAAGGAAATTTATAACAGGAAACCGGGAAAGCGCGCGCTATTTGATTTGACCAACGAGTGCGCGCGGTTGCGGAGAGATGGTTGTGAGGTGGTGCCAACGCGTTTTGCTTGAGCTTGGTACTTCAAAGTACTGTCGGCTAACGTAGTGTATGCGTGTGTATGATGAAAAAGAGAGAGGGAAATAGAGACGGAGAACGCATCCGTATAAACTGACGTCACATATATTTCATCTCAATTTCATAGTAGGATAACATGTCAGATGTTACACATCATATGCGAGTACAGTAAGGCTCGTTCGGTTTTTCACGATAATAAACAACGCAAACAAATACGCTAGTAGTAAATTTAATGTCTTCATTATTCGATAAGATTTGCTATACAAAAATTTCAAGTAATTTAAAACATGCTGTATAATAAGAATGTGAAATATGTAATGACGTCTAGCGTGGTGCAGCGCCCGTGAGATGCCATTACTGACGTCATTCTGGACTGAAGCACGATGACAGGACTAATGTGACAGGTTTTTCAACAATGACCACAGTCAAGATGACCGATTTATTTATATTAATGAACTAAATTTTAATTGAATAATAGCTTTCCGGTACTTTGTATAGGTGCCTAAGTTATCTGCGTTCGGTTCAGATATTTAATCATAAAAAGATAACAAACAGACAAATTGATATATTAATTGTAGAATTTAGCTGTTTTAGGTGTAACTTTAGTATTTTCTTTTCATGTATTTGGATATAAAATCACATTTATACCAGTAATATATGTAGTTTTTTTACAATTTACGTACCAAAAACATACTGCTCAATCTCATCGAATTTTTTTAAGCTTATATTAACTGATTTCTCGGGGGCTAAATAATCCATATAGTTAGTTTTTAAATTTTAAATTTTATATATAATATTTTTATTTAATATGCCCTTGTTATCTTATAAATAATAATAACAAACATTTTTAAACTTTTACCATTAGGTGACGCTGTAATAGACAAATTTCTGTAACACTAAGCGGATCGTCATAAAAATTAGTTTGTGCAGATATTTGTATTTGGTGATTTGTTTATAATTTTATTACACTTTAATTATTTATTAGTAAGAAAGAATAACAAACATGTAGCCACGGACACAGCTAGTTAAATATATTTCATATTCGTGTATTTTTTATGAGATTGGAGTGAAGACAAACGAACAGACGAGTTACCTGATGGTATGTAATCACCACCACCCATTGTGATCTGCGACACGAGGGATATTACTTACTAGCCTTTGGTGTCGAAAAACTTGCGGGAATAATTTAATTCTCGATGTACCCGTCCGCGTCTTAGTTCACAAGTAAATTACACGATATCATTTAGGTCCATACGATATAAAGTATAAAAGTCATATGAAACATATTATCTCTTTGTGGGCATCGATATGGTAATAGTATATTAATTGCAGAAGAAATCCTGGACTCTAGAACGGCACTGTGGATGTCGGCAGACGGTCATATGGTACTCTACGCCACGTTCAACGATAGCTTGGTCCACGAACAGAAATACCCCTGGTATGGAGCGGCTTTGGATACTGACGAACCAGCCAAGGTAATAATTTCACATAAAACCATTTGGTTTTTTTTTAATTTTTTCTGTGGCTCGTTTTGTTTAATTGAGATATTTACAATTTGAACAAATTTCGTCTGGATTATTCTATTTCCATTGTTTTTTTACCACAATCTCATCTGATGTTGAATAATGATATGGTCTAAAATAGTAAACACCGCTAAACTTAGAGGGGACTGGCTCTCAAAGACTCTCAACTTAAGGCTGGTAACTAATAAGACTGGATAATAAAAATCCCCATAATAATGCTATGATTTCATCACGGTATTTTCCTTCAGAAATGGCTCCGGCTAATTCACAATATACGAATATACATCGATCAACGCGTTATCCGAACACGTTAACCAATCAAAATCAATAAATCTTTATTAAATTTTTGCCCTGAGAAGGCACTTAAGAAACGTCAGAATTACCACTGGTTCGTAAAACAGTCATCGAGTGGAACCGGGAAAGAAACTCGATCGGGTTTATCTTTTTAACTTATATAGAGATGTATATTTAAAATATATTACACGTTACAATCGTTTTCAGTAGAAGCAAAGAGAGGAGTCAAATCAAATCAAAAATACTTTATTCAATTTAGGCCCTAAGAAGGCGCTTATGAACGTCAAAACTACCACCGGTTCGGAATACATCCCAGTCATCGAGAAGAACCGGCAAGAAACTCGAATCATTTCCAGACATCACCATCGTTCACATATATACACTCTACAATAGCCCTTTGACACCAAAATTAGCTTGTTATGGCGCTTAAATTTACAGTCCTGCAAATCAATGAGCCATCACCTTTAACATTGGTAATTAGCTTTAAATAGTTTTATGATCAATATCATAGAGAAAAAATATAAGCATTGTTGACAGACGTACCCAGAAATTAGAAGCGTGCGATATCCAAAGCCAGGTACCAACAACCCGACGATAACGCTAACTGTAGCTGACATAGCAGATCCTAAGCACATACGGACGAGACATCTCACGCCTCCTAAAACTATACTCGAGGAGGGGTAAGCAGACATGTTCCGATATATAAATTTCCTCGTTTGACAACACCTGTACCCCGTATCTCATTGAACCTGAAATCTGAATCACTACATATAAATAAAATGGAAAGGCACTCGACGATTATGTAACAAAAATATTACAATATGTTTAATATAAAGTTATTAAATTCAAAAAATAATTATAATTTTCTAAGCTTTACGGGTTCATGGTAGTATTCTTGCCGCGGAGATAAGTGGTACAAGCGGCGTCGTGTATTGTTTATGTTACTGGTTATAAAATATATATGATATAGCAGTTTGAGAACCTGTATTCAAATGATACAAAGGTATTGTATGTCCCAATAGTAATATTTCATCAGCGACTCTCTTGACAAGGAGATATAGGACAGGGTGCACTGGTGTTAACATACAGCTAGCTTAGTTTAGCTTAGACAGATTCGCGGTATTGCATCCAAGGCAACAGCCCAAGCCGAGATTCGACCACTTTGGCACTCATGAGCTTATTGACAGGCGGCAAAATGTCTTACGGACTCGCCTATTAAGTCCGGTGAAACTGTGAAGACCCACCCGTCAGGTCAATAGCGTAGTTACTTTGAGAAAAAAAACAGTTAACATACCCGTCCAAATATAAGTCCATATAAAAGAAAAAATACATTCGGATTTTTTGCATCAAGACATGATAGTATTTGACAAAAACTGTGTTCAAAAGTGCTCATGGCGACTAATTAATAGTAGGATTGAAGCATTCATTAGCAGACGATTCGTTCTAATTCGATTCTCTGAAGTTATTTATGGAGTTAATCCGATTAATGTCTGGAAAATTGCAATAATATTCAAAGTGCAATGGAAAACTAATGGTTACATAAATCATTCTTAAATAAGGCTTTTTACGAGAAATCCTATTTGGATTCCACAGTGACTATTATTTCACAAGCGCTCAATGGGTGTCCTTAACCGAGGTGTGCGTTGTTTGGCTGACAAGAACACAGAATCTATCAGTTGTTTCTGTCTGCAAGAGTCCGATGTGGTATTGTCAAGAGGTAAACATTGTTATTAAATACTAAGAATAATTTATTGTTTTATTGTGTGTGTATTTGTTGTAAGAATCCAAATGATTTGTATTTTAATAACAAATTATGTTAATAAAAAGAGATCTTACTTAAAAGTGATTGAGAATCCAAAATAAAAGACAGTTGAGGTAAGTTGTAACTCAGATATTATGCAATAAAAAATCGGGTGAGTGCCTTAAGCGCTGGCTCCTCTTAGTAGTCCGGTGAAACTGTAGAGGCCTTGCCACGTCAACAGTGTAGTCAGTTCGTAAAAAAAGGATATTTTGAAGTATCTCATTCAGATTAACGATGAAAGATTTAAGAAGACTTCAGACAACTTGAATATCTTAAAAAGTTTTTTTTTATATTAACCCTTTAGTTCGGAATATGCTAGCTAAACGATTGGTATACGAATATATGAATAGAAATTGAAGACCAAGACACAAAGCTGGTAATTGTAATCGTGGTGGTCTAGTGGTTTAACCGGTGGAATATCAATCCGATATCTGCAGATTGAAACCCCGGCATATACCAACGAATTTTTCGGAATTGGCTTACATTTACTAATTTACATTGATAACACTATCGGGTGAATGTGAAAGAAAACATCGTGAGGAAACCTGAAAATGAGAAATATTCTTATTGTATCAACGTATGTGGGAAAACTATAGAATTGTGGATTTTTCAGACTTTGAAATCACCAATATATTGTGGGCTGGCGTGGTGATTATATCCATACCTTCCTTCAGGAACATACCTAAAACTCTGTAAGTTTTTACAGGTTGATAATGATGATGATGGTGACATAAAAATTAGTCACGTACGGAAATCGATCCTGCAACCTGTCGGTTGAATATTAGGAAAAGAGAAAAGAAACACTTTAACTCCCTATCTAAGACGACCATTTACGAATTCCTATTCTCGATGAGAGAATTATTTTAAGAATTGATAAACACCTTCAATGGGCTTAAATAATTTAAAGCTATCATATTTCAATCATCTAATATATACAATAAAATCTGTACAGGTATACAGAATCACATCAGGAACAGAAAGTTGGGTCGAGTCCGCTCCTGCACCATTATGGTCTGCAGGGGGCGGTGCTTTAGTGACACTTGCCCCTCTAAGAGATGGACCTGCGGGCCTGTTCCGGCATATCGTCAGAACAGAACACAACGCACACGGGCCCCGAGCTTTGCCATTAACACATGGCAGCTTTGATGTCGTTAAGCTCTTAGCTTGGGATCACGCTAATCAACATATGTGAGTATGCCCATATTATTTTGTTCTCATAATGGAGAAGACTCTAAAATCAAGCGTATTTCTGAAGTTATCGTGATGTAAGATATATCGCATATACGTCGTGGTCTGCCGTGGTTATATGCCCATAACTTTCTTCAGGGAGAGGCCTTGGACCCTGCCTATGGGCCTTTTACAGACTGATGATAATGTTGATGATAAAACAATTATCTAACTGTTACAACTTGTAGATATTACCTTGGAGCACCTGAAGGTAAACCAGGACAACAGCATTTATACAGAGTCTCATCGGAAGCACCTAGACCGGGATCTCCCCAAAAGTTACCATATTGTGTCACTTGCAATTCACAGGTACTCCTTAAAAATAATATATATATATAGTTTTTTATACTTTAAAGGTAAACGTTTTGACCACAATCTCATCTGATATTAAATTATGATGTGGTCTAAGATGGTAAGTCACGCTTAATCTAGAGGGAGATTGGCTCTGAAGTGCAGCTGCTGGAACACACCAAGAGGTGCTTGGCATCAGATTTTCAACTTGAGGGTGGTAGCTAGCTAAACGGACTTAGAAAAAACCCTACCACCATGATATAATAGGTTTCATCACGATGTTTTACTTCACCGAAAGCTCCGACTCAGTTGCTTGGATTCGAACCTACATCCTTCGACGCTGAGGCCGAACACACTACCAACTGAGCCATCATCGCTACACTCAAATAATTCTAAATGTCGCAACGTCTTTCTTTTCATCTGCAATCAATAGTAATATATTGTTAAAAAATTAAGATTCTATATTAAAACGATAACATCGTAAAGGTAGTGATAGGTATGTGCTGCTATTGTATTTTCTATTGCCTTCCTGGATAGCTATATTCTAATCAAAAACTAAATCTAAAGCATCTATACATGTTTTCCATTTATTGCACTTTTTTTTCCGAACTGACACACCATGTTGGCACTTTGGCCTCTACAGATTCACCGGACTACTAAGGGGAGCGCTTATGGCACTCACCCGGGTTATTGCACTTAAAATCCGATCCCTCTATGTTTAGTCTGTTAACTGTAGTATACCAAATCGAACGTTAAAAGAATAAAGTATAAATAAAACCTTTTAACATTCACTTTCAAATACACAATATACATATATACTACTTTCCTTTGCTTTGAACCTTAAGTTAAGCGAAGTTACTCAAAGGGGAAAGCCCAGTAGGTTTAAATTATTAAACCATAGACCAATAAGAGTTATTAAGGATGATGTTAAGACTATTTTTTTATTATATGTATGTAGTCCATCTATTGTTTGGAAGACACCAAAGCCCATAGCTATACACAAACAACTCTAAAAGAACGGCAATCCCGAGGCCAATCATAATATGTTGTTATTTCGGAAGAGCAACAAAACCCTTGAGACCCTGAATACAATTGTCCAAGCAGTCCGATCTTGTGGTAGAAATATATGTTACGATGTTGCTTTCGAAATCTTCGACATGTTCGACTATTCTTTAATTACAATTAGGTTAATTATTTGAACTTTTTAGCAGTAAATCTTAATAAATCAACCAGCAGAAAGTTCTAGCAGTTACATGGAAGTGTTTACAAACGTAGTAAATTAGGTATTTGTACATAGCCATCGCCGTCAATAAACCTTGAATACTACGGAAATCTCGCGTCTTCTGGCGACACAACGTGGGACAACGATTGGGACGAGGAACTGCCGGCTACTTCACCATCGCCAAATAAGAAGAAGAAGAAACGGCACCCAGGTATATATTCTAATTATTTTATATATTCCTTATATTCATGCACGATACACCTTAGGACTTCATCGGAAATTTATGAAGTATTCATTTTTTTATGTAAAAATATAACCACTCTCCAATGCGCTTTACCAGACTATATGAATTTTATACCTAATTCATCTTAAATTTTATTAAATTAATAATTTTTACGATTATTTACTCGGATTTTTTTTTTTAATTCATAACTTTTCACTTTAAATTATAGCAATTTGTCTTCACAGTCATGCTTTGGTCACGACGTCTCTCTCTTTGTCTCTCTTATACCTTCTTACTTTCACTCACTCTCTTGGACGTTCATAATCTCATCCTTTTCACATCCTCGTTGATTTTATACCATCAGCAAAAAACACCATAGGTTTTTTTTTTAAACATTTAAGCAAGCAATGCACTTTCTTTCATACATCCTACGTGAATGTAAATTTTAATCGTGAACTAGTTTTCGAGATGATAATTTTTAATATTTTTGGTATTGCCACAGACGGCATGCCTCAACACCTCCCATGTCTCTACCACGAAGCACACTTCAGCCCATCTTCCGCCTACTTCGTACTCGAATGTCTGGGTCCAGGTGTGCCAACTTCCAGCCTGCATAAGACGGCTTTACCAGAACCGAGGCTGTTAGTGCACTTAGAAAATAATACTGCCGTTAAGGTAAGTGATAATTATTAAAAAAAAAAAAGTTGAAGCTTTTGGTTCGTCTGTCATGTCGTGGTACTTATGTGAATTCATAATCTAACGTTATTTACTTTGATTGCATTGAAAAAAAATCCATGATTTTATTTACCTATTTTTAATGAATAACTCTTTTTTGTTATAGTTTCTAAATATTTTGGCCAAAATGCTTATAAGCCTTATAGTTACATTGCGATGACACTATAAAGAAAATAATTTTTTTCGACGAGAATATGTAGAATTGTAAATGACAGAACAATGTTTCTGTTTACTTTATAACAAAAAGGAATTAGGTTTTTTGGCGGGATCTTATCTATCATGTCAGTGGCTTTTATGTTTAATTCATAATATTGTGTTATTTGACTCTATATTTTGTAATGTTGGTGGCATTTTACGTAATATGCTTCAGTCATTGTGCATAAGTGAAGTGAGTGGAAGTTATTACCACGGAGCATGTATTCCGAGGTGCCACAGAATCACCCTGAAAAGTTCCAACAAGGGGAAAACGATCTTAATACTGAAGACTGTGTATTACATACTCGACAATGGCAGTAATAATCTAAAAAAAACTGTAAAAAAAAATGAATTACTGAAATTGAAATTGGAAAAATATTTTTTAACCCTTAAATGGACAATGTTGTTTTTAAACAACATACTAAACATCACAGATAAAATTGACCTTCTTTTAATTTTTTGTTAATTTTGACAAGTAGTTCTTATTTAATTTTGTACTTTTTTTAATGTTGGCAAAAAGTATAGTAAATTCATGTCTAGATTTTTTTACTCATTTTTTCTAGACAGTAACATGTCTATTGCACAATATATTTTTTTAAAACGTGAAACAAAAATCGTCCATTTAAGGGTTAAAGATGTAAACAATTATTATAAAGCTTTTGTATATTAAAACTATCGAAATATTTGCAATAACGATACATAAGTACCAAGTATAATACAGAGTACAATAAACAGTATTTTACTATTATCCGTTTGCCTTTGTCAAGTTTGGAACGAATTTTATTTGATCTTTTCATTCTGACATAACATTTTCCTGTTACGTTAATAAAGCCATTATATCTTCTTTGATCTAGAAGTTATCTATTTTATTATACGAAAAATAAACGCCTTTGTGACTGACTGTCTTTTGTTATCTTTACTTATAATTTCTTATTCGATATTTGAATCTATACTTTTGTATAGCGTTCTCCTTTGGACGTCAGATATGTACATATAATTTTATTAACATATTGCAAATGTTAATGTCATTCTTTTAGATCTGTTTTATAGAGTGACTTACATGTCTTTGATTGAAGTTCTGCTACCATCTCCCGATCAGTGAGTTTTCTTCTTATTATGAACAACGGGTCCTTTAAGGGTGACGTGTAAAAATACATTGATTCATGTCGGCATGATTGATTTCTTTCGGTCGTCTTCCGGCGGTCGCGTCTGTTTTCGGATTGTACTATGTACTTATCAGTGTGGTGTTTTGATGTCAAAAAGAATTGTAGAAAACCGTTTGCATACCGATAAATTAGTTCTTATATGGTAATAGTCGAGAAAGTTAATCTTGACATCATTCATTTGTTTTTTTTTTATTTCATTGTTTTTTTGTTTATAGCAAACTATTGGTTTATTATTGCCTTAGGTATTCAACTTTCTTCAATCGTATGAGCCCATTCATTTACTTTTTTTTTAATTTATCAAGAATATTTTTTTCCGTATTCAGAATTTTGTGTCTAACTACAAAACGTCGTAATCTCCAACAATAATTCAGTATTTACGTAAATTTCATCAAGCGAAGTAGTGAAGAGGTCGCGGGTTAGATTCCTGCACATGGCTGACTTTTACGGCTTCAATTTAATCGTCAATTGTTTGTCTAGATGTTGTTCATTACCGTAATACAACCTATGATTTGTTTGAAATTAATGGCCGTATGTAATTATGTCTTCATAGTAAAATATATATTATTTTATAAAAGACCCTGATAATTAGAAAGGACTAGCAGCTGACGGTGCCTCTATCTGCGTTTGTGCAGATATGTACACGATATTCTATCTTTGTCTGACTCTAGCGGTTTTTGCAGGCCGCACGTCGAGATAGTTCCCCTATGAGATTTCTTCAAACTTACTTGACACTTATTGTTATATTTCAGTAAATTTAAATAACAGCCGATGTGTTGTTATTCTGATGTTATAAGTTTATTACTGCAAAGTTTCAACAAAATTCGTTAAATAATTTTTCCATGAAAGAGTAACAAATACTTTCTCACTCTCGCAAGTTTTCTCGTTTACAATGTTACTAGCTTTTGCCCATGTCTTCGCTCGAATGAATATAGATTTAACGTTACCCTCGTGACCAGTAACTTTTTACTGGATGAAATCTGGAATGATCTTTGTTTTTTTTTCTGTTTCCTTGAAAACGTGTAAGCAACATCTTATAACAACCACTTGAATTATTAAGCGTAATAAACAAACATACATTGGAATTTGTAGTATAATTAAGGAAGTAAGGGTTAATAGAATTGTAGTCCGAAATTTCGAATTAGATCATTCTCCGTAGAAAATAATAAGGCTACTCTAATGTTCTATTCTGCACAGGAGAGATTTTCAACAATAGCTCTTCCGACGCCGAGGACCTTCTCAGTTCAGCTCTCAAGCGGTCATACAGCCAGAGTGCGGCTTCTCTTACCCCCTGGGCTTAGAGAAGACGAGGTCACAAAATATCCGTTGGTGCTCAAAGTGTACGTATATACTGCTGCAGCAAGAAAATGGGGCATATCTGAATAAGACACAAATCGAAAAATCTATAGCCTGACGCTTTAGCAAAATACGTCCAATTATATTTTTTATTAAGAACGGAGTTTGTATTTCGAAATATTAAAAAATACAACACATGAATCCTTCTTTTTTTTGGACGGTAACATGAATATTGAGTAGAACAGTGAATAGACTAAATCAAGAGTGTTGTATTTAATCGGGAGTAGTAAACAGTAGTTGATGGGGTGTAGTGTCCGTGGATAATAGGTACACTGCTTATACAGTACTCACACTCACCGCGTCCTCTCCTCCGTACCGTATCAACTCGAGTCTATTTGGTCCATAGCCGTAACGGTCCTTCAGGCCAATAGCGCGTATTGAATTCGAACAATAAATGTCAAGTTACAACTATCGTCAGCAATTTGAACGGCTTCGCACCTTTTAAATGAATAAATAATAATATTTGGAAATTATATCTAATAAATTTTGTTTTCTGTTTGTGTCTTTTGTATTTACCGTGTTACATCTTGTTATTATAGTTTTTTTTTATTAATAATAATATACTTTCACATACCAAAACAAAACAAATGCAAAGTCACCGTTATCAGAATTACGCTGTCAATACACCAAACGAATTATACCGTTTAATAATTAATAATATTGCGTATTGAACACGACCAACTGTGAAATCGGTAATATTGGTAGAAACATAAATAATGAACTTTAGTCAGGTAATTTCGAATTATCCGCTTCATTTGGGTTGTTGTTGAAATTGAACTTAATTATTATGAGTTATTACTTACTACTGACGAACAGGGTTGCCAATATGCTTTCTCCAGTATTATGTTTTTACAAACAAAGTATCAATAATAGACTACAATTAAATATTCTATTTTATAGAGAGATTAAAAAAGGTAAAAATTCTTTACATTTGTTGTAATTCATATACTTTTTACCCTATGTATGCAACCACATGAAATTGTCATATTTTTGAATTCCATATTTTTCCTTTAAAGCGTATATATGCAGACTCAAAATACAGTAGTGTATCTTACGATTATAACATTTAACAACCCTAGTGATGAAAAACTTGCATAATTATTCATAATTAATAATCAACATAATAAGCGAGACGAAAGTTTACTTTACACTTATAAATTCATAAGTCACTTCGTATATATAAACAAGTCAAGCCTGCAATTTCGTACGCTTGAAGTTTAAACTAATAAATCTTCTTTCTGTAAAATGTTTGAAGTATGATTGGGAAAATAGACGAAAAGCCAATTAGCTTCACGAATACGACAGCATCTAATAGATTTTGGTGTACAAAAACAGCTAGTATAGAGTTCCATACCCTCAGCACACAGTGTCTGGAATCGATAAATGTAGCGTCATCTTACGACTTTTTTATATAAAGCGTATGTGTCCGAGCAAACTTTTAAAACTTTCAATTTAGATATATTTTTTCGTGATCCGATTTTAATTAAATAAAGCCTATATATTGCTCCCAACTACGCTCAATTTGTCTATGAAAACTACTTAGGTCTCATCTAGTAGTTAAAGATCAGTGCGTTCAAACAGACAGATACACAAACAGACAAACTTTAAAAAAAATAACCTTTCATATTTTTTACACTCCTTATATTACCAGAAATCAGTTTTTAGAAAATGTTTTCAAGACACGACGGTTTTACAGTTTTACTGTTTTTATTATAACACTAACAGATACCCACGACTTCGTCCGAGTTGTTTATTATCTTAACAATACATGTTATGTACAATGGAAAAAAAATGAATTACGACTCCGCTGATAGGGTCACATAAGTCGCAGGCCACAAGATTAAGAAGACAAGCGACAAAAAATGGAAAGCAAACATAAATTTTGCCTCCAAAATTTACTTGTAAAGAACCGTTTACTTCTCTGTACGAGTATAAGCACCACACCGCTGGCCTACTTCTCCACGGCAAGAAAACATACATCGCAGAGCGCGTAGTGCTTTTAAAAATCTATAGTTCCTTAAAACTTTAATAACTTTATATGTAATGAAGATATTAGTTTAATCGAAAAAGTTTTTGCGTGATACGTGCACAACGGCATACCTGTATCACTTATTTATATAATAAGAAAATAGAAGAAGATGCATGATAGCGCTAAAGTTATAACTCTGCGCTCACTATTTTATCATCGATCAGGCACGGAGCACCGGGAACGCAGTTGGTAACGGAAAAATGGACTGTGGAGTGGGCCTCGGTAGCGGCCGGAGCGGGGGCGGTCGTAGCCGCGGTGGACGCCCGAGGAGCCGGAGGGAGAGGCCTCGGCGCGCACCACGCATTACATCGCAGGCTAGGGACCGTTGAACTTCAGGACCAGTTGGAAGTAGCCGAGTAAGTTTAAGTCTAAGTAAACAGTTGCGCCAATATCGCGGCGTCGAAGCTCAGCAAAGATTACGTAGGTTTGAACATCTAGATAATGTAGCGATCTCTTGCAAATAGAATAATTGGTAACGATGGCTCCATTTAATGTTCATGCGTCCCGTAAGTACCTTGTATTGACATGGTCCGATGTTCGACAAAGACGCTTTTGTAGTTGCAATGAGAAAGACACCATCTTTTTTACAATGTTAATGTTAACGGATATAGTAATAATGTACAAAGACTGATCTGAAGAAAAAAACAAACAAGCACTTTCAATCAAAACCATGTTTAAGTGCAAATAGTCGTCGTTTTATGGATTTCCAACATTTTATCACCGCGACATTGTTGTCACTATGTACCTTATATATTAGTTTCCTTTTTAATTTTATCATTTTCGCTTCTAATTACAAGTCTGTGTTACAATAAAACGAATATAGATTTTTCCCCTCTCAAGGTATCTACGCGATTCATTGCATTTTATCGACGCACGACGTGTTGCCGTATGGGGTCGCTCCCACGGTGGCTTCCTTGCAGTTCTTGCTCTGGCCAGCAGTCTTAATGTCTTCCACTGTGGTATAGCAATCACACCAATAGTTCGTTGGCGGTACTACGGTATGTATAGTCCGATATTGTATAACTTTATATTTTCGTGATAATTCGTTGCGAAAATGCCCATGTTTATAATTTACATATTAATGTATAGATGAAAAAAAAACTCATATTAGGCTTTGTAAAGCCTGCGGAGGTGCAACTCACGGATACATCGTACAAGAGCACGTCATTTGAATTCTTACCACCTGTTATAGTCAAATATCCACGCTTGGTTAGGAATTTATAGTTATAGTGGTACTACAAAATAATCCCAAGGTGGGGTTATTGTCAGAGGCGCGCGGCCAATCGTAAAAAATAAACCAAATCATACATCACAACATGACAAACATGTTGTGCCGACCCTACTTAGGTGGAATAAGGGTAAGGAGATGATGACGACAAACCTCCGATTGGTGTATTGATTGATTTAATGAGAATATGACGTCATAAGCGTCTAAATGGTTTCGATACATTTTTTTGGTAACTTTTGATACTCACAACTGTGAATGAACTGAATGAACTCATCAAACTCAAAGAAGCTATATAGGAATCTTCACACAAACATATTTTTCTATTGTGCCTGTTTTTAAATTTGTCATATCCTCTAAGATATTCCTTAAAATGATTTGTTGAAAAGAGCAATTTTGTCCTACATTACAAACTCAACCAAGATAACAAATAAGATATTTCATTCAAGCATTGCTACTATATTGGTGAAAATAGCGTCGCAATTAACGAACTATTTTCTAATAATATGTAAAATTGTTACTGTGGGTGATCTTTGTGAAATAGACGTATACCAGTCTGGACTTTTCTGTAGAGCTTCTTAAGTATACAATTCCGTAATCTACAATATAATTCTACTATCTTAGAATACAGTTCTTTTGAGGCTTGATGACAAGAAAACCACTAAACTTATTATTAGCATAAAACTACGACCATTAAATCTTGAATATTTCGTAAATGGTTCTAGTAGTTTACTTTTGGATTCGATTGACATTTTGTCTTTTTTTAATACCCAACGAAGCGAATAGGATTCAACTAGTAAATTAAATTAATTATCTCCTAAGTTTTAGTCTGGATTAACCTCTCGGTTATTTTTAATTTTTTTTCATGACATCGTACATTGTAAATTTCATAGTTTAATAAAAAATAGTTCGTACAATTGAAAAAAATATTTAAAAATATATTTTACATAAAAATTATAATTTACAATACATAATTTGTTTTTTTTTTCAAAATGTTGTAATAAATCAGGTTTTTTTTTTAAGTTTATGCTGGAAATAGTGTGTTGACCTGTGCCATATGAGGTCTACATTCATTTGTATGGAACTTAGATCCTTTATGGTTTTGGACGTGCCAAGCGTTAACAAAGTAACAGGCTCATTGTAGGACGCAGTGTCTGAACACGCTACGGGCTTTTTGGGTTCGATATTTTAAATTCTTGATTCATTTCACATGTCATGTAGTGACTGTGATCAAACATTCTAAAATAGTAAGAATTCCAACAGCGTCAGCTTATGCGGAGCGTTACATGGGTTTCCCGAACGCGACCGGCAACTATAGAGGCTATGCCGACGCCGACGTGACGAAGCAAGCTGGTGCCTTACACGATAAGATGTTGTTACTAGTGCACGGGACGGCGGACGACAATGTCCACATACAACAGACGATGGCTCTGGCGAGGTCACTCGCGAGTCTCGGCAGCATGTTCCGACAACAAGTATGTTTATACACTTTTATTAATTCCACAAAACTGGTTACAGTAGACAGTTAGGTTTTATTGATATTCAAGTAGCGAAGTTTTTACCATTGTAACTCACTAAATGTGAAACTAACATACACGTTATACGGAACCCTTTGACATTGAAATTAATACTAAATACATAAACAAAATTCAACTATTTAAATGATTTTTTATTCCGTTTTTAAGGCTATAGAACAATAGAAAATTAGATATTGTTATATTGGTGGCAGTATCGGTAGAGCGGCAAATGTTGTGCAGTTTTTATTAAGTACGTTTG
Source organism: Antheraea assamensis (assembly GCA_035772565.1). Lineage (NCBI taxonomy): Eukaryota > Metazoa > Arthropoda > Insecta > Lepidoptera > Saturniidae > Antheraea > Antheraea assamensis. The sequence goes on along the minus strand of JAQQSE010000173.1, from coordinate 309,266 downwards.
TGTTCATCTCCATAAACTTTATATTTGAAAGTTTAAAAAAAAAAGAACAACATGTTAAACATATGCGGAAATACCATCCCCGTTACAATTCATGTAGTAAAAGAGATTTTCAGGTCTACCTGCATTTAATTGCCTAGGCGAGATCAGTGGGCAATCATGATATCACCTTCCGAGCAGAAATTAGTAGCGCGAGCGACTGCTTTACGATAGAAATATATATGGCACTGGTGCTTTCGCACTAGAACAATGCACACTGTTTTCTAACAGAATATGTTTGACTATTTAAGAACACTAATCTTCAAAACTATTACATGAATTTTCATGTGGTTTTCAAATGTAACTTGGGGCAAGCTTTATTTGATAAAAAAGGATTAACAATTAACGTCATTAATTTAAAATATTTGATGTCTGCTCTGTATTATTTGTAGAGAAGTTAAAAGATGGTGCTTTATTAGACAACTTCTATATATCACATGTTGTGACTTCAGACCTTAATGTCGGTTACTTTTTACACCATCATACGTAGCTCAATCACACGTGGCACCCTCTGGATTCTATGAAACAAACGAGCTCTTTGGTCATGTCCCCAATTATATTATTTGAAACGTTTAATACAAATAAAAATCTATTGTCATATGTAAGCGCATACTTTTAAAATGACTGCAGTACTTATTTTGCTAATTCTTTTCTTGCTGTATCTGTAATTATCAGGACAAGGTTATATGAAAGACAAATGTTTTAAAACTCGTAAGAGAAACTGGAAAATTTGGGGTAACAAATCTCAATATACAAAATGAGCAAGTGAGTGCGTAAAAGAAACATTACTTGGTCGTACATTAAGGATAGATGTGGTCAACTTTTCTTTGTCAGTACACCCGTGCGTACTAGCAGTATTAAATTTGGAAGCTCAGATAGTTTATTTTATAAAAAGAAAACATTTTTTCTTTTCGAAATGAACGCTATCAATAGTAATACTGTTCAACTATTAAACCTAATTCCAGGAAAATTATTATTGTCACGCAAACAATCATTTAAGAAATCTATTCCGGCCTCGGTTTGTATTCATTTTTCATTTTGACCAATTTGGTATACATATAATATTTGTATATTGTATTTTGATAGCGAGATAATTGAAGGGGATTTTTTGTAAAAACAGTGAACGCATTTAAAGAGTAAAAATAGACTGCCTTCATGTATTCAATACAATTTCGTAAATGGTGCCCTATATTTTGGATTTTTGCGCCCATAAGTTGATAATAAATGGGTATCGATCAACATCTCAGGCCCTAAATAGCATCCAGTCCCTTTGGTCGAACACTCGTATTATAAGATTGTTTCCATTTATTCTTACAATCTGTGCCTGCGATTTCGCATACGTTTTGATATTATTTTTTTCTATTATTATTTCATTGATGAAAATTTTGCTTTACGGAAATCCGGCTTTAGTAGGGTGATCTGATATTATTACGAATTGGTTGGTATCATATTGTCCCGTCTATTTGCAACAAAACGTTTCATTTTATTTGTTCGATGTACACCTGAAAAAATTAAATCTGAAACTAGTAATAAAAACAAATGATAAAGCGAAGTATTAGTAGCACGATAGAAATCAATAAAAATAGCCCTTCAGCCCGAAAACACCTTGTATGTAGTTATAAAACTAAAAATCACTGTTGGTGAATGGCACCAGCTTTTATTTGATTTGCTACGGTCCTTATCGTAGGACCGAAGTTGCAGATTCCTCCCCCGATTTCTGTGCTCTTGTAACCCAAGCCGGCAAAAAGTCTGCGACCAATAATATAAATCCACTCACCATTCTGCTGGAACGTCCAGCTTCCCGCAGTAAGTTCAGTTAACCTAATGATACAGCTTAAAGGTATACAAGCATTTGTGTATTACTTTTTTGCGCACGGCGCATAGACACCTCTTCTTTGAAGTTAACAGTCGAACACCCACGACTAATTTTTTCAGTTGTTTCTTTTTTTTGTTTGAATTTTAAACGTCAGCCATTCGAACCGTTCGGGAATAATGGCGATAGAGATGTGCCTTATTATACCGATTTTTGGTACCAAAATCCAGTTATAAATTTAGGAAATTATCACAGACCCTACAAAACTAAGAGTACTAAAGACTGAGCAGGTACCTGTAGCTTCAGACAATCAATTCAGATCCTACATAAACACTAATGGAGACAACACATCACTTATGGGGAATAATACTTACCAGATCTACCCAGACGAGGGCCACAGTCTTGAAGGCGTTAGGCGACATCTCTACAGAACAATGTCTTTATTTCTCGACGACTGTTTCCGCAAACAAGTACCTCCCGAAACCAAGGCAGGACTTCGGAACGGCGGGAATCTCGACTGAGACACGTGGAGGGACGAGGAGTTGTGCTCTTGGTGAGTTAGACTTAAAAAACCTTACACACTTCGATACATTCACACAAATGTATATAATAAAATTCAATAGCAGGCTACGCCTGGTGTATTGTAGTCGCAAATTTAGTCCTGTCGAAAATTTGACATGTCACACCAGCCCAAAAAATTCGTAATGTAAATTTTATATCGAGTTAAACTTATGCAATAAACAGAAATTGACACGTATTTTTAACCGACTTCAAAAAGGAAGAGGAGGTTCTCAATTTAGTTGTTTTTCTTATGTTTGTTACCTCAGTACGTCAGCATTTATAAACCAATTTGGAAAATACTTTTTTTTTATCGGAAAAGGAAATTTTCAAGGGACCCCTTTTAATTTCTCAGCATTGGATTTTGAAGATACAACAGGGAGCTTTCTAAAATTGAATAGAAAAATAATTGAGGTATTGCAGGCTTAAGACAATTCAAGATTAGGTAGGTAGGTAGGTAACTATGGTTAAGGACTACATTATAAATTATTCAAAATAAATTATGCGAAAACTTTTTTTACTACAAAAGAACATCTCTGTCGCACGGAGCGCGAACATTTCTGTGTCTGCCAAATAGCTATGAATGACAGAGACGACGCTTTATGAAATCGAAGGTATCCGATTATACTGCCGCCTAAAGAAATAGGGGTGTATCTACCGTTTTCTGCACTATTGAGCTTTATATACATAGTGAATCAAAGAAAAAAAAATTCTCTTTTAGTTCATTTACGAGCTTATGTTCTCAAATTAAATTTAAAACGAGTTAGGGTAGATTAGTATGTAGTATGTAGTTTGCTATCTTTTCCGATTTGTGTTTTGTATACGTCCAGTTCCCTTAACCCCTGAACTTTCAAAAACCATAAGGATTCAAGGTCCATAGAAACCAATGTTTGTATACATATATTATAATGCACTGATCAACAGACAAATTTATTCGAAGTTTAAGAACATGGTCCGCCATTTCGAGATTTGATTCTTAAAAAAACAACCGAGGGGTTAAGGCGGTAACCTTTATAAGACACAATGTGTAATATTGCTGCAGGGTACTTTTAGTCGTATAATCATATATTCAGCTCATTTAATATACTGTCTAACTTAAATAAATTCTTTTCAGGTAATAAAAGTTAAGAATCCGTCAACGAAGTTCCAGTGTTTTTATATGCAAAAACGAAATAATGAAATAGTACAAATTTGATTCCATATCTAAAGCACATCGGAAGTATTGTTTAAAATATATAAAATATTTCCTTGTCTCTTAAACAAGTTTTCATGTCAGTACAAAGTGAACTTTTTAGTTATGATTGAATTGTTAATCGTAAATCATGTATATTACTGTTGAAGTTGCTAACATTACAGGATCTTATCCTAATCCTGGCTTAGTCACATAATACACGATGTTTATAACATGACCAGATGAGCAAGTAAGAAAAATCCATAATACAACTTTTAAAGAAGAGTCTTTAAATTTACAGTGAAAATTTGTACTGTACAAATTTTCTTTACAAAATTTAAATACTCTTAGAATATGAGGTATAGGTATATTCTGCAACGACCTTTATTTAAATTATTTCATTAATAATTAGTTAAAACACGAACACAATTCCACGATAGTGAAACCTATTATAATTCATCCAAACGAAAGTGAGATATATATAATGAAATGTATTAAATAAAAATTTTAAAAAAATTATCCGACGGCAACTTCGTCCCAACATGAAAATATTTTTTCATTAAATTTAATTGCACATAACTTTTAAGGTAAACTAATGCTCGTTTTTGAATATCTATACTCTAAATTATAAACAAAGTAACCATGCGTTATTAGCTATAATGCAAATTGCGATAAATCAAAATTAAAACTTGATTAATAGTACCAAGTAATCTATAAGATGTGTAATATTTACTTATTTTATAGTACTGTAATTCTTGAGATAAAATAAACACATGTAAAGCCATAAATATATATCGGTACTAACAAGTTACATAACACCAATATACACCTTTCATCGCAAGTATACCTAAAGCGTAAAAATATGTACAAAATATAAAATTTAAAAGTAATCATCGTATACGCCCATTTTGATACTAATGAGGCAGACTATTAAACAGTACAGGCAACAGGAAAACTCATATTTGGATGCAAACATTATACGACTTATCTTTGAGTAACAGGAAGATGTATCGCATTCGGACAACATAGATATTGTTCACGATGTTGCACAATAGATATATTGAATATACCCTTACGTATCCCTATAAAAGTTATATATTATTTGCAAATGGTTGCATAAAAATTTTAAAAACCAGTGAAAAATGTTCTGACGAAAACCTGTCCCTCATGAGTTTTCCTGTCTTCCTGGCCTAGATGAGTTTTCTTGTCGCCCGACGAATTATTTAGATGTACATTATGTACATGATCTAGTCAAAACCAAGGAATTGATAAAAAATAGTTTTAAAACTCCAACGAGTTGTATAGTCAGTAGTTACTTGTTAAACTAGTCACTATTTTTAACTCAATCGAATAACTTCTAAATACGACTATTTCTTTTAAATATAGCTACTATTATGTAGATATATAAAACATAGCCTTTTATAGAATAATATTCAGATTTTTTTTTGCCTCTATACTACATATCTGAATATTTACACAGTTAAAACAAACTAGTTAAAGCTCCAAATATACGAATAGAATACGAATGCACTCTTTTTACTATCCGCGTCCTAATCGATATTTAAAGCCACCAGTAAACTTTCTCATAAGCGATTCTAAGTTAAAATTATTAGAATATAAAGTCAGTCATATGGTGATTAAAATTTCATACACGTAACTGTCATACGTTTTATTTCATATTCACACTTCATTTTCTATTTTTTTTTTGTTATTTGACAATATTTAATATATATTTAATAATTTGAATATTTATTTTCTTGAAAGTTTTTAGGTATTTTTATTAATATATCCTTTACCATGAATAGTGTATAATCAAAATAAGAAACATTTAACACTACTAATGTCTTCCATAATCACTTTTTTCACATTGTCTGTTGTTACGTCGACTGTCTTATATTTGGTGAGTTATTGAAAATTGTAATATTTAGCGGCTCGATTACATGCAGCACGTGTACAGTGGCGAGACAATAAAACATTATACTTCATCATCATCATCAGCCTGTAAGAGACCCATTGCTGGGCCACAAGTCCTCTTCCCGAAGTATAAGGTATGTAACAGTATTGTGAAGGTAGGTAAGGTAAACAATATACAGGTCTGAATGATTAGCTTGGGCGATTAGATATGGTTTTTGTGTTCAGTCAAATCATTTCTACATTTTCATTCTTGTATGGATTGCCAAAATATTTCTACACAATTGATGTTCGATTGGCGATTTAATGAGAAATGCAATCGGCAAGCAAGCCGCTGTCGCATTATACGAAAGAAGCTCAGAGAGGGGGGCATTCGCTTGAGTTACTGAAGAGATGTCCAAATTACTCGACAACCCTTTCGCTGTCTGAGGGTCCAGACCAGTGGCGGATTTGCTCTAAGGCCCAGGAGGCCCGAGCCTAGGGCGACCAGATATTAGGGGCGGCCAATCGTAACAAACATTCACTTATGATGACAAGAAATGGAAAAGGAAAGGAAAGGGGTAGCTGGTACTTATTACATGGCCTGGGGCCTAGGGTGGTCAAGACTGCAAATCCGCCACTGGTCCAGACCAAATACTCGTCAAGTTTAACGAGCCGAGCATTCGGACCAGCGCAATGTCTCGCCACTGTACTTATTACATGTAAAAGGCATAAAGATAAACGGTAAAGTGTAATTTCTAAATGATAAATAACTGTACAGTCGGTAGGATAGTTCTTATTTAGATTATTATATACGAATGCGTGGTTCAGTGTACCTGACAACTTGAATTAGATGGCTCGGTACTAGGGAAGTTGCTGTAAGTTTTCTGTAAGTTACATGATCTTGTCTACGCTGTGATGTCAGACCAGTCGTTCTCAGATATACTGAACTGTTCAAAAGTTCATCGATATATTCGAATATAAGTAATGAAATTGCTCATTCTCGTATAAAATTTGCATGTCTTTCGAACACTACATTTGAATTCATTGAATAAGTAGTTACAGAACATTATTAATTATTAATGACCAATAAATATCGTGTTTTAAAATATTTTATTATAATAGTAATTACATATAAAGTAATATTGATTAGAAAAGTTTTGAATTTAGCTGATTTTAGCGCCTTAGATATAATAATGTTCGAAGTTTAAAAATAATTGTAAATAATGTAGTAATACATTTTAATAAAATTATTCCTTATAATTATTGCACTCTTACGATAGAGCATGAAGGTTTGATTAATTATAATATTGCAAACATTAATTATTTCTAACATACTAGACTTATTTCGTTTTAATACAATCCATCAAATCGTTTAGGAACGTGTTAAAGGAATAGTACGTACATCCATACATACATACATACACAAGGTCGAAAAATTTTACACTTCGCCGAAAAGAATACAGAAAAATGTCGGCCAAGTTCGAGCCGGGCTCTCGAGCACGGGCAGTTCTGTTTCATATATACGAGTATATATTTATAAAGAAAAATGTTCCTTTCATTCGGTCAAGGATCATTAGAGAGAGAGTTCAATTCATGTTTGGACGGTTAACCAAACCAAGTTTAACACACTATTATTGTTATCACCATCGTTCTTAAGCATATTATAAGCCATTTAAAATTAAAAGAATTCTCCGTGAATGACGTTACTGAAGAAATAGAAGAATCATCGCCGAATCCTCAAAAAACGTTGTAGTGAGAAATCATAAAACCAAAAAGGTTGAGAAACGATTATCTAATGACAATATTAAATGGTCCTAACTAAAAAATCATAGCGACATAATTTTAATTTGCTAATTAATGATCAGAAATGCAATAAAATGAAAACCTAAGTGCCAAAACATTTTTGTAGGTGAATTTTCGCATATAATGTAAACAAAATTTAAATAATCTTCGGTCCAATAAAATCTGTAATCTATATGTACACTACTAGATTTGTAATTTGGCATAAAACCTCTATTCAAAACCCTAAGCCTAACCCTAAGCGGTATGGTATCTCTCTAATATAGGAGTTCACAGTTCGGCCTCGGTCCCCAACATTCCGCATCGCACTAGTTGCCCCTACACCCTTCTCACCTAGCGTACTTTTTTGTCTACCCATTGTACGGTTATCGCTCAACTCCTGGGAATCCTAACGTGATGTTAGATAATATTTCTGAATATGTAAAATTGTTTTTTTTTTTTCATGTCTGACCGATAGTACTAGAAATTAACCGGTATAAACAAACAATCTCTTGAACTTTATAAGATTATTTATTACGAGAAACGCCGGTAAAGTTATGCAGACCCTAAATCGGTGACAGATTTTTTTTGAACTGAAACTACGTGTCTAGTCGAATACTCACAAAGTCGTGTAAAGTCGAGTACACACTCACTGAGTCTCACACGTATTCTAATAACGCACTTTCATAACTATGATTGATGAATCTTCAACTGAGGAGTAATTAATAAACGATAAGTTTCTAAAACGGAGGTCATATATTAGTTTTAAATTACGCGCTCTTGCGTTTCGAAGAAGAAATGTCTCCAAAGCTTTGTGACAACTATTGGATACAAAAATTAATTTCATAAAAAATAAAATAATAGTTGTTTTTTTACACTAGTTTTAATCAGTGACTTTGTTTCTGTGGTTTTTTAAACAATTCGCATGCCATCTGGAGGGGTTGGTGGGACCGTGTAAATAAGTTCCTCCAGGAGGAATGCGGAGGAAATAAAAATCTATAAAAAAAATGCGTCAAAGGAATAGCGTGGGGCGGTAGGTGGTCTTGCCTATAAATAAATATAATAACAAAGACCCCAAATAAAAAAGGCGTGAACTGACCTGCGAACTCAGCACCTCGTACGGAGCAGCGGTGTCTCAGTATTCTCACTGCTAGCGGCGATGAATCCAATAATTTGGTTTGCGATACCCAATGCGTACGTAGTACATATAGTATTGTTGCGGTTTTTGGAGTGTAATTTTCTCCGATAAATATGTGCGATGTACAAAGCGAAAAATATATTTGCGGTATATATTTGCGGTATTAATACAGGCCAGAAACACATCTCATTATCTCTTACATTATATTTATTTATAAGGGCGATCCACCTAATAATCTACACGGACGTACATACAGCAACTAAGTATTTCCTCGCAATAGGATTATTGTTAAAGAAACGTGTACGAAATAAAGGAAGAGGGCATATAGTAGAAACCACCGTCGATTTCGTTCGTTTTAGATTACAATAAAGTTAATAAAAATAATATGCAGTGTGAGATCAAGCTAAAGAATAGTACAAAACAAGCGTGCCAACTTTGACGATGGTCTGTCAAGGGATATTTGATTTTATTGATACCGAATACGCCGACCGATGTTTGCAAATAGACAATATACAAATCTAATAAATTTCCGAAATTGACTCATTTCTCGTCGTCATGTATTGCTAGTGATGACTATTAAGTTACCTACTATTCACGTGACTCTGAATTATTTTATAAAAAATGTACACGCTTGCTATATTTGCGTTGTATTCCAATAGTCGAATAGGTCATTAAAACGTCGCGCGTCGTTTTGCGTAGAATATATATAATAAGTTCGATATATCGCAACTTCGGATAATTGGTATATAAGCAATTTATAAGTACGACTTCTGTGATTACTCCGCGTTTTCATAATTAAAAATATCTAACATCTGTACTAGTGACAAGTGAATAAAGAAAACGCACATTGTGATTTATGCCTTATCGATGTTCTCGATGTAATTTTTTTTTTTTTTTTGGTTTTAAATGTTACATTTATTTGTATTGCTATAAAGATTAAGTTTACTGAAGACGCTAAATAAATAATGTCACAACTTATCCCACAAGACATTTATTTGAAATAGTGCGATTATCATGGGGTGTTTTGTTATTTTTGATGTAATTGAGACTATGAACGACCAGAAACAGCGCCCATTCCAGATTTTACGTCATCCCTGACGCATGATAAATTTCTTACATTGATATAAATCAATAAAAATCAAATATATTTATGTTTTAATTAAAGCATATATTTATAGCACGAAACCGATAACTAAGCAGTATAAAATATAGTGGAAACAAATTGAGATATATTTATTAAAATAGTCACTAATTGTTTTTACCATATTTTCTTTACGGTCTTTCATTCAAAATGGTGGCCTAAAACTTTGATGCCTCGGACAAATGTCCGACATAGCCGACTCATGAAGCGGCCGCTACCAGATATCTTTTATTACTTTCATATTTCTCTCAATTCTGATTCAATGAAATTCAATTGAAACTAATAATTTCAAAACCATTTTCTTTTGACGTCTCCAGGGTTTATGCGGCACATAATATCTCCCTTCAAATTTACTCACGATAAAATCTTACTGTGTTCTCGTTCCCACATCCTAAAACCTAATTAATTACGACAATATTCTTTTCTAGAACCTTCTTATCACGGAAGTTAAGACGGTACTGGCTTAATCAGCGCGGTTTTCTCCCAAACCTATGATATGAGGCTCTTTAGAAAGAGACAGAAATACGTCTCTCAGGATCGGTCATATAACATTAATAAGTGATAGAAGTTGTCCATAGGTGATGGTGACAGTTTAATTAAACAAAAAACTAGTAATTCAGATTCGTATTAAAACTTTATAGCAATATAAATGGATCAATCAATTGGTGCAATGGCTTTGTGATTAGTGTGTTGTAACTATAGTATTAAAAATAGATTTAAGCTGTTTTAACTGTAATTACGATTAAATATTTGAATTTTATTACATTAATTATAATAACAGTAGTTATGAAATAATATAATTCTGACATATTTTAGATTTAAAATATTAAATTTAACTTCTAAATAGGTCCTTTCTTACAACTGTTCTTTTATAATATAGGGCTGCCATCCACAAATTTCGTTTTAAATAAGAACACAATACAAATGCAGTAGTTAATAGTTACATTCAATAAAAATTAGAATTAGATTTTTTGTAATGCAGTATTGAGGCGCGTTTAAAACATCTTAAAATGTTATTTAAAAAATTTCAAGAATGTTCCATCACATCCTAGAAGCAAAATAAGTCTTGGGAACACAGGAGGATTGGTATCCATGGTTAAATATAAGTAATGCACAATAATATCGATATATATATATATAATACATTCTCGAATAATCTTTATTAGTTTAGCCCAAGGCGTAAGATAATTGCTAAGTGATTGGTTTATAGTTTCTTGACTTTGCTGTCAATAACAGATTACATTAAAAAGTATGTATAAATTGAAATAAATTTATTTCTCAAAATTTAGACAATTATTATATACACTTGTATATATTCTGATTAACTTCTTTTACTAAGAAATGAATTTAGCATGAATAGTAAATTCTTATATGGTTTGAAAACCAACATTGATGACACTTTTAATGTTTGGAATATATAAGAAAGCACTTACACATTTTATTTACAGACAATATTAAATACTATTCATATAATACAAATAAAAAGTATATAAAAACCGATCAGTATATCGTACTTTATAATGAATTATATTTCGATATCATCTCCGTTGTAAACGGAGACACAAGCTGGAATAAATGTCATAAATATGCTTTATTTTCACCAGTTGTTCTTACATTATTTTTTTATTTAGCGGTCCTCTGGCTGTGGTTGTCTAAACACTAGAGATATATCTTCGTGCTTCTTGAATAAATTGTTTCTATTTTCACTGAATAAACGAATAATTCTTAATATGTCATCCAGTAGACAGCGATTTCAACACCACCGACGGAGAGATAAATTATTGCCCCTTAAAATTTCAATGAAAATATAATTCAAATAAAAAAAAAACCTACCTTGCATTGAAGGATAATATTTAGAAAAAGACATGCAATAAATTGCATTAATCAATAACTATAAAAATAATTAAATATATATATATGTACAAAGCAACAAATTGATAATCAGATAACTATTGGCAACCAAAATATCACCCTAAAATTATGGTGCTCCGAACAGATGTTCGGATTCCTCGCCCGCTAGAGCGAGCGCTATTGTGAGCTAAAATGATCTAAATTGTAAAGCAATGATTTCCCAATGCAGCGGTTTCTAAACATTAAAAACTACGAATTGCTTAACAAATCTTTTTATAGCATCTTTCTATTCTAATATGATCTTGAAAAACGTGAGACGAATATATTGTATAAAAACCAGAAATATAGATAGTAGCTATCAATGAAAAACTGTTCACATCAATAAAACTTTTAATTGAATTAAAATTATTATTAGAACTCAAAGACGTATCCTAGTTTTAAAGGTGTAAAAATCTGATGAAAAATTATTTACTTAATCGCGTCGTGACCCTCTGTATCCCGTAGTATATTTACAGCATACGGCAGTAGGTACGCCCCTACTTGAATTATTTTTGCGTCAATAATTGTTTGCAATGTCCGTCTTATAAGAATTTTCATAGCTATTAAAATTCGCTATCATAAAGTATCAGAACAAACTATATACATTTGGGAATCTGTAAGTGGTTAATTCTCATATATGAGAAATTATCTTAAATCTCACAAATTGCTGGTAACTTTACCGTGCAACTTAATTTGTGCTTCGCTGCTCTAGTTTTCTATATGGACATGTGAGGATTGCTTCTCGTAAACTAATTATTATTTTGTATAACATTGAAAACGTAATACAGCGATATTCCAACTTCAAAAATACTATTAAATATTCGTAAGTTTTCGTGAACATACTCTATATTTATTTGTACAACAACTTGTTCAGAAAGAAACAACCGCCTGTCTATACAATAAAATGTAAACCAGTTAATACTGTAAATAAATCATATAAAAATGTATATGTCGGGACAAATACACTTCAAGGCGTCCAGCCATTAATAATCATAATGCTTATGATTGGTTGATATCTCGGGCCAATAGTATTTTAGTAGTCATTAATACGGGTAAATAGTAGTCAATAGTACGGACACAACTCAATAGTATCCCCCGACATATATATTCGATATATAATTTACGATGCTAACAGTATTTAATTTATTAGTGATATAACAGTATTGTTCTAGTCTGAAAAATGTATTACGATTAGAAATCATAACGATAAGGTGTTTATTTTTAATTATTTTGTGGATAATGTTAGCTGATGTTAACTATTTTTCAGGTAAAATATTAAAAATAATCCAATCGATTGGTATAGTACCTCGTTTATATGTATAAGAAAGTTTAGATACCACAACATTCTCATGAAAATGATCTTGTTATTTTGTGGGAACTTTATATAAAGTTGTCTTTATTAATTGAATTTTGTAACAATTATAGAACCCTTATATACCACTATTGCCGAATGAAAGAAATCTTTTAAATGCTGTCTTTACTGCTTAAACTCATGCTGGAAAATAATAAATTATAAACTGCATATAGCGATTCTTAAAGGACTTTGCATTTTATAGATTTATAGAGTTGCCGTTAAATGGAGAGAAGAAAAATCATACTAATATACTATTATAATTATTTATTTACTAATATAGTTTACAAACAACAAACTGATACAAATAACAACGCTTATTTTTCTTCTAACGTTTTTTGCTGCTTCAATATTTTAATTGTACTTATGTATTTAATTGTAAAAAACTGCAGACACGGTCCTTTTTCTTTGCACGGCAGTGTTGTAGGGAAACCATCATCTAAAGAGACTTGTCGTTCGAATTAACAATTAAATAATCGTACAATCGTCAGAAGTTCTCTCCGTCCTTCATGAATTGTTTTATACGAATTGAACGTAAAAAAATAAAATCCATTAATTATTTACTTAATAAAATGTCATCAGCTAGCATTACAAGAAAAAACTGTTTTCGTTTATACAGTTAATAATTATAACGTTATTGCTACAAATTTTGATTTAGTAACTATTAATATTATAACGTTTCATTCACTTCCATCAAGATTTATTGTACTATGAATTCAATAAATATAAATTAAAACTGTTTTTTTGTTTTATTCTCATAGTATCTACTTACGCTAACCTTGCGCTGTGAAAATCATTGATTTAAGTTAAAAAAAGTAATTATCAAAATAAATTATCATCTAAGACTTTATAGCTGTAAGTGAGACTTAGCTCGGTTCCTTATCAGTGTATTCCTCTAGGTCGCAATATTTTCGATTTTCTACCGTTCACACCAAACGTCCATCCAAGACTATAATCTCAGCTAATTAAAAAAATTACTGACGTAGATTAAAAAAAAATGTATTTAAATAGAGTAACTAGTTAAGTTTAATAAATAATGTCTTGTCTTGCTCACTTTAATTATGTATTCAAGCTGCACTAGATTTTAAATATGATTTAGATATAACTATTTCAGAAAAAAGGTTCGGACTAAGACTCCGCAGAAAAAAAAAATTATAAAAGGTATTCAAATTTTTTCTAGTAGCTGAGGCCCACGACTTCTTTTGCGTGGTTTATTATCTGGACAATATGTTTTATATACAGAGGGAAAACACATAAGCACCACACCGTTTACCCCGACTTGTTACAAAAGTCGTACTTTCTTATAACTTTTATAAGAGTATGTTAAATAACTATCGTACTAATTATTTTATTTAATATAATTTCATTATTCTAAGTAAAACAACAACCAAAAAAAAACCTATCCAGTAGCTTTTGCGTGATGCGCGTACATCACTTTATTGTATAGAAGATTATGATATAAAAGCAGGGTCTGTACCGTTACGTAATGTATACTGAACCTAGAGTAAATACGAAACAGCAACTTTACAAATTCTTCGACTAATTTTTTAATTTAAAAATATATACGTCAAGCAAAAACAAAAAAAAAAGAATAGGCTATTACTTGACACGGTAAATGACTATAGTTCTTTAATTGTTATCAGTCAGTTTGGTGGCATGGCTTTTTCTAACTCCACTTAGCTAGTTACCACCCTCGAGTTGACAATCTATTGCCAAGTACATATATGTGTTTTGGCAGCTGTACTTGAGAGCCAATCTACGCCTGTAGTTTTCGCATGTTTACCGTCTTAGACCATATCAGGTGAGATTGTAGTAAATCGTTCATTTATTAAAACAAGGCAACGCTATATTTGTCCCGTATCTACAAAAAATCAAGAAGTATCTCTATGATTATCAAAGATGACAATATAAATATGATTGAGGAGTTACGTTAGAATCAAATTTAGGTATTCTACTTTCTAGTCTGAAGGTTACAGTATTCTACTGTCTCGCTTATTCAGTGACCCTTATGTAAAAAGGGCTTCGGTATTTAAAGCCGAGCACGGCACGGACGAGGCGAGTCCCTGACACGGGCCCCAGAATAGCTTGCGACCCGTCTGACATACGGGAAACAAGGGTAGGTATGCTTTTCATAAGCCTGTCAAACTCAGAAACGTAGGTAGTCTGTGGGTGAAACAATTATGTAAATAATCACTTTTTAAACGATATTTTAAATAGACAATATATTTTGGTATTGGAAAATAAATAATTTTATTACGGCAAATAAATAATCAACTATCGACAAATGTGACGTCACGACTAATCTCTCATATCGCGAGCCTAAAAATTCGATTATTACTCTGTCATTGTGATTGATTGTTATTTGTTTAGTTGGCAATAATGGTTATATATCGACTAGCGTTTGCCGATGGTTTCACTCGCGTTAACCTTTCGGCTGATTTTTTAAGACCCAAATTTCAAAATGGCGGCTTATGTATTTAATTTTTCAGTTTATTTCACGACATCTTACATTGTAAATTTCATTGTTTAATAAAAAAAGTTCATACAAATGAAAAAATGATTTAAAAATATATTTTACATAAAAATTATAATTTTAGAATACTACATAATTTGTTTTTATTTTTCAAAGTTTTGTAATAAATCAGGTGTTTTTTTAAGCTTATGCTGCCAACAGTCTGTTGACCTGTGACACATGAGGTCTATAATCGTTGTATGGAACTTTGTCCTTTATGGTTTTGGACTGTTCATGGGTTAATTAATATAGATTTGATCTATCCATCGATAACAGTACTTTTGTACTGGATAAAAGATACCGTATGCAGTATTTTGTACCAACGTGTTTGCAAAATTTTATGATTCAGTAATTAAAGCGTGAAAGTATAATAAAGAATTAAACTCACATAAGCACTTATTACATTAGCAGTATTAGTTAGGAAAGCTAATACCCGCGACATCGTCCGCGTTCTTTTTCTATTTTAACAATATATTTATATGTACAGAGGAACAAAACATACATACTATACCGCTTGCCCCATTTCAACAGGAGAGGAAAACTAACATCGCCGAACGCGTAATCCTTTTAAAAAGCTTTAATTTCTTAAAACTGTATATTAAATTAAGCAATCTTGATACATATCTTTAGATTAGTATAATGTTGTAGGGACGCAAAGATTTTATAACGCTGTGACAAGCTTGTTTTAGCGCCCAGTCATTGTTATGCTCGGTTCGTAGACACACGTTGTGAAATAAACTCCATTAGTATATTTAATCTATCATTTAATTCCCAAAATATATCCATAATAAGACAGTACAGCAATTTAATGAATTATAGACATTACTATACAATATGTTATACAATAAATCATACAATATTGTTTTATCATACACTAACTGTTGTTGCAATCGGTTGTTCATTATTCAGCTGTTAGGGTGATTTGTGTTTAGCATCGTAGTGCAGTTTTTAATAGGGAAACGGTAACGAAATGATTTGCATTTATTTGTATCATGGCTCTAAGTATAAGTAAGATGAAATCTACCTTTGTCACCTATTGGTTGTTGCATAACATATTTTGTTAGGCTATTGTTATTGCTAAGTACAACGGGCAAATATAAATAGCAAAATAACGATGTATTTAATAATAGTTTAATAACGGTAGTATCACATACAAATAACAAATAATCCAATAGTGGTTAACGTGTTCGGACACCGCGTCGACCTACTTAGATTCGAAGTCTTGCGAATGAGCCAGAGCTTTTGTGATGACACTATAGCGTGCTTTTTCTAACTCCATCTGCCTAGCTATCGTCCTCAACTTGGAAATCTATCGCCAAGCACCTATAGGTCATAGCCAGTCTCCATCTAAGTTTAGCGTGGCTACCATTTTAGACTACATCATCGTTTAACATCAGATGAGATTGTATTGTATTGTAAATATATATATTTTTCTAAGTTCCTTTTCTTAACACGGTTTGCGATAGGAGTTAACTGGTCAGAATCATCACGTACGGAAAAGTACTATGCCCCCTCCATGCGACTCTTTCTCTATCTACGAGTGTGTGCGAGTAACAAAATTCGAACAGAAGAGCATCGTGCGCTGCCGGTTATGTAACCTCAATACTAAGGGCGTGAAAATTTAATTAACAGCATTTTATTTATTTTATATGATTTATAATTCACTATTTGATATGTAATTTTTAATAAGTGAATGTTTATTATATAATATTAAATGAAACTTTACTTCCTTACTTTACGTTATTTGTATTGAAAAAATTGTAGAAAATAAAAATACGCAGATTAAACAGACGGAGAGAGAAAGAGAGACGTTTGTTTAACGCTTTTTGCTTACGTGACGAAAATATTCAAATTAAAATAACCTATATTTTCATATCGAATTTCAATTCAGAGTTATAGAAAAAGCATAAAGAACTTTAACCGTGACGAAGGCTCTCTGATCACGCATGTTATTTTCTTCATATTTCACTTTAAATCGTCGATCTAGTACATGAAAAACCTAATGTGATGTACGAATCGAGTAAATATTTTATATTAGTCGCAGAACTGGTCTATATTAACGGGAAAATAACGAGGTGCCATGACTGAACCATACTTCCTTCTTAAACTTCCTCAGACCGGCACTGATGAAACATGGCCAATTTTATAAAAGAAATAAAGCTAGGCGAGATTATGTAAAGAAGGAAAAATCAAATTAACAGAACGAAACGAAGCGATGAGAGAGTTTTATCAAAATATAAGTGGAGTGATTTATATCTTGTTTCACCTAATAATCCTACTTTAACAATTTATTATGTCAGATTTTATGGACCCTGTAAAAAAAAAAAATTAAAAATTTTCTGCGAGTGTACCCGTCAAGAGAATATTATGCACGAGTGTACGGAGAGTACGGACCGCTCCGTTGAATGCATCCGGTTTCAAAAGTTCAAGGCCGACACCCAATACCTCGACTGTACAACTCCCAACTTCAAACACGAGGGGAGACTTTAAAGAGCTCTTTCAGCGAACCGTGCGCTTTTACTCACTAGGTGAAACGCTTTAATTGCGAACTTTACAAAACGGCCTAAACATTATACAAAGATGAAAGGGAAATGCTGATTATGTTGCTACTTGTAGCTTTTTCTCCTATACGAATGTGAATTTTCGTTTATAATCTAAAACGGAAAGTTTTTTCGACCTTTATTTTAATATTACTGATACTTAAAACAGTTCTATATACATATATATATTTTAAAATGAAACTTTTTTTACATCGCCTCATATTTTTTCGTCCATCAATCACATGTCGCATAGCAACCGGCCGCGGAGTAGGGGTAAAGTGAAAAGCGCTCAGCAAAGCTGGCAAAGTCAATATGGCGGCGCCCATGTCTCAATTCAATATGATTCAATGATTTAGATAAATATTATGCCCAGTTTTTAAAATCGAAAATAATTTTCCGAATACAGTTTCACTTCTATCGTGGTTTCATAAAATCACATAATTATTTTTAAATATGTGGTCTACATTCGTGGTACGATAATAAATGTTCGAAAAGCTAACATTACAAAATGTTTGGGATTACATGATTTTTTTACAACATTTATTTCTAATTTAGTAACACTACTGTACGATATTGGAACGCTTTGCTTAAAAGCGCCCTGGCGTTATTTAAAAAAAGCATAATAATATATAACGTTGTCATGGTAACTTGTTATAATTCAGTATACAATAAATAATAATCTGAACAGATTAAGTCACAGTTATTTATTTTAATTGAAAGATCCGACGACTAGTAGTAAGTAGTTTTTGTCGGAGAGAATAGTATTTTTTTCTGTGTGAAAGCTACACTATGACCTATTCTTTACTCTAACAACGTGTATACAAAATTGATGATGATCGATTGGCGTTAAGGCGTAAGCGTCACAAATAAACAAACTCATTCGTATTTATAATATCAAGTAGGATTTAATACTTCCTTTAGAAAAGGGAAAAATAATCAAATGTGACTTTTATTAACCTAGAACAGGGCTGTCCAAACCACGGCCCGCGGCATGAATTATTGCGGCCCGCAGAATCTTTTTTATCTTCTTTGTTTAAATACATTAAATGAGTAAATTATTTTTCTTGCGACGAAATTCAAATGTTTTGGATATGTATCCTAGAACATTATCTGAATAAAAACAGAACAAAGCTGTCTATTGTCGCGTCGTAGATTTATAAAAAAAAAGTATTTAACACTTTACAGAATTGTATATGTCATTTTATATGCTTATTTTAATAATACTAAACAAATTGTATGCCTTTTTAGCCCAAAGTCGCATACCTTCTTTCTGGTTTTAATCTGTCGAATATCAGCTCAATGCAAACCTGAAAATTTCTCCCGTCGAATTCCCATCCTGAGTAATTTTTTCATCACACTAAATAATATTTGTCTGAAGGGTTTTACAGCTTCATCGGGCTTGAAAGCGAGCGCGGATGGCACTCAACCTGAACTGGCATCTAGCGCAAGGTCATTCGATATGTAACATGGCACTATATTTTTATAGAAAGTCGAACTGAATGTTGTTAATATTATGGATTAAAGTATAAATTAGCCGTTTCTTACTGAAAAACTAAAACTTTTTTTTTTGTGAGAAGAAATATACGAGTATTTAATAATAATAGTATACAATCTCTTTGACATATTTCTGCCATGTAATGTAATATTCATAAGACCATTTAAACTTTTGCGATAAAACTCTGAGGACCTTGTACTATATAACTTGTACGAAGGTATTTTACACTGCTGCCTGGGAAGAGAACTCTTCTCCGTGATACGAAATTCTCCAAATCGAGGAAGAGATAACACACTTTTGGCGCGAAGTCTAACGATTATATTAATTGGTAATTGACATTACTATTAGTTTCGCCATGTTACTCTCATGTCGGAACTCGTATTCAAAATTTTCATCTAATATTCATTGTATCCAATCTATACTTGAAATTCTGAATGTAAACACAATTGAAAATCGAACATTCCAATATCATAATTTTCAATTTTTTTATAGGCTAGCGTTTAACCGCAATCTCATCTGATGTTAAATGATGACGTGGTCTAAGATGGCCAACATAGAAAATGCCTTACCATCATGTCATTTTTTTTTCATCACGATGCTTTCCTTCAACGAAACCTCCGACTCAGTTGCTGGTATTCGAAGCCTACGTCCTTCGACGCTTTGACCTGAGCACGTTGTCAACTAAGCCACCATCGCTTAAGAAGTTAAGTATTATACAATGTTATAGTTTTCGTATGAAAACTTTAATTTTATCTTACTTTGCAATTCATATTGGCCAGTGTTAACATTGTATAGATAACAAGCAATTACGTTTATTTGTTAGCCGATACTTTTTTTTGTTATTATGGCCCAACAAAGCAGCCTAAATTAATACAGTATAGAATCAGAAATAAAACTCAGTCTTGAGGGTGCTGATGTCAACATTGTTATAAAAACTATATTTTTTTTGTTATAAGATAGGTAGAGGTATGGGTTTTATGTTGGCACAATCATAATTTCATATTTAAGCCTCTATATGAAAAACTAGTTTGGGCGAGTGATCATAATAATTATAGAACTAGAGCTTCTAAAGATTTGTTGTGTACTCATCGGCATGCTACCACCTCATTTCGGGGTAGTTTTAAGTTCAGTGCTACCCGATGCTGGAACGACCTGCCCCCTCCAATGCGCAATCTCAACGCGTTACTTACGAGTACATTTAAAATTCATTTTAAAAAGTTGGTATTAATGTCGCAGTGCTTGTAGATATCCACCAATTAGTGATGTAATTTATGCTCCATACATTTTTAATATGCCTGTAATTGCTAATTTTTATATATTGAAGTAATGTTTTATGTACTCTACAATTTTTATCTTGTTTAATTTTCCTATATATATGTCCATATATATTATGTACTCTACTATTTTTACATTACCTATTTTCCCTATAAATAGTGTACTTAACATTTTTATAGATATTTTATTGGTTACGTACCGTGACATGCACTGGGTTCCAGCTGAAAATCAGCGCTGAGTGTTTTGTTTTACACTTTAGCATATGCTGAGCTGGCCACCCTTTCATAATGCTGAGGTGTGCAGTTTTTATTCACTTTTGTATACTTGTATTGTGTAATGCATTATGAATAAACGATTTCATTCTTTCTTTCTTTCTATTTTAGCCGACTTTTAGCATCGCTGTATATATTTCGATATACGACCATCGAAAAGTACTGTCTGCTTTAATAAAAAATATAGGTAATAAAACTCCAAAATCATTCATAAATGTATTGTCATTTCATATACTATACAATAAAACTATAAATTTCTAAACATTCCATTGGGGACGCATTATCATACATATGATAAAAAAAAAAATTGAAATTAATAAACAGTACACATCGACCCTTTTCAGGAAGATCATCGTAAACGCTAGAAAATGGAAATAAAAACCTAGTACAAAGTTACTCAATTTTAGTTGTATCATAGACTTATTCTTTTCTCCTATGTAAGACATTGTTTTATCGTAACTGCCACGTCATACGCACACCCGTCACTTACGATAAAGTTACGAACGTTATTTATGGGGAATTTAAACCAGGAAGAAGCCGTATTAACCAGTGATCAATATCTGCAGAATCTTAGAGAAATCTTTATTTTTGTGACTTTTAACAGTTTCAAGAAAGAGACTTTGGCAGATTTAACTTAATGTAATGTACGTAAATTGCCGCAAGATCTCTTTCCATAGTTTGGTATGTGTGAAATTAGTCTCGTTATGGTCTCGTTTTGTTACCGGCCCTCAAATTATGTACTCGTATTTCGAAACGATAACAGAAATACTTGAATGCCGACTCAAAAATAGCAAATACTGATTATTTATCAGCCATAGTGTAAAGTAGACTATGCCCTCTTCTACCATAGTCTTTCCTGTAGAAGGATTTTGGTATTACGTATAGAGAAGCAGTAGCCGTTGCTCTACTAAGATTTAACTATGGCTTGCACATATTTTTAATTTGCTATTTGTGGAAGCTATTTGGAGATTTCTGCTTTATTTATTTTTTAATTAGAGGGCCTAATTGGGGTCAAAATGGGATATATATGTATTATCGACCAAACCTTTTTAATACGCCTTAGAAGAGTAAAAAAGATGGCAAATACGGTTTTGAAAGGTGTTATTTAGAAGAAAGGTTATATGCTGAAAGCTCGGTATTTAGCGCAGAGTCGTAGAACGAACTAGAGATTTTTGGCACAGTTTTGTAAGTAAATTGTAATAGTAAAAACTATAACAGCAATGTACTCATATTCGATAGCGACATAAAAGTAATCGTTGCGTAACGACAATCACTCGTTAATTCGTGTACGTGCTTTCCCGCGTTCAATCCGACAATCACTCGTGAATTCGTGAAAAAACGCAGCTTATGACCTCGGGTTGCTTGAAATTTTGGTCCGATCTTTTTGGAAACTATAAAAAATACTCACAATATTTATTGTAAATATTTACTGATGTCTATATGAAGAACATATTTTCTCGTAATAGAAAATAATAACCGTTGTATTATAAGCTGCAAATCAATGTATTTACATTTTTTTCTATAATTGTTATAAGGCGTAAACCCCTTCTAAAAGTACCAAAAATTATCCAATTATATCACCGTTTCCAGATATTCAGCAAAGAAATGTTAAGCATATAATAATTAAAAAAGAGAAACAAACAGAAAGTGAAATTACTTCTTATACTAATTTTGAAAATAATAACTAAAACTGGTTATGTTATGGAGGAGGAAACAGGAGAGTGAAATAAGAAATCATTATTTTGTGTATTCTAAGTGGGAAGAATCAGTCCGAACTGCGGTTGTCTCTCTCGCGCTGTCTTTGATAGTTCAAGCAGAGAGAGAGAGCAATAGACCTCCTGCTTTAATATATCCTTGAAATTCCTTACAGATCGCGTTTCCTTTTATTTTCCTCGGCGGTTTTTTAAAAACACTTACTTTAATTGTAGGCCATGTTTTTAAATTTCGAGCCGATTTGTCTATTCACCAGTGGTTCATAAAGTCTACATTAAACCCTTATGGTTTTCGACAGTCCCGGGGTTAAGGGACACCAACCAAATTGAAGTATTTTCTATATTATATGAAATTTTACTTTATAACGAACGATGTTATAGAGAGTTTACACAGTATTCTTAGTGTTGCCTTATGTAAAAAGAAAAATCTCGTTTACGATTCACGTTCATGAAACGAATCGATATAAAATAAGGAATCGAATTCATATACATAATATGAAAAAAAAAAATACAAAATAAAATCGAACATGATGAAAAATATTCTCGGTACAAAAAATTAGAAGAGATCTCATATACATTTTGTAGTAAAGTTAAACTAAGTTAGGTGTTACCTGAAACAAATTAATATCATATGTGAACTTGACTAAACGGTTTGTTTGAAACAAATATAAGCTAAGCTCAAACTACTGGGGCTTCGGCCGTGAAAATTTGCATGTGAGTTACTTCAACACTGGTGGTTAGAACTACGGAGGGGAGTTTTGGGGACAATGGGGAATGAAAATTTGAAGGAATATCCGTTATGTTACTGTCAAGTACAGCAACTTTTATATATTTTGTTCAACTTTGAAAATTGGTTTGTGTAGATAGTTGAATAAGGCCAATATTTTACATGATTTCATTCCATTTTTATATAAAACATTTAATTTATTTATTTAACCAATTTTCATAAAAGAGGGCGTCCATAAATTACGCAAGGGAGTCAGGGGTGAACGGGATCAAGAGGAATCTCACAAAACCACACGTGGAGAGAGAGGCGTTTATATCAATTCAGTTGCCATTTTATTTCATTACATTGGCACACTGTAAAATGATTTTACTGATTGCCTGTGAAGCCGGGGTGAGCAGCCAGTACTTAAGAAATTAATTGATGAGCACACGCATACATACCGACTCCTTATTCGTTAGCTCGTAGAGTTTGCAGAAGACGCACTCTTCGTCATCAACTTGGCGACCATCTCCTGCACTCGCTTCATCTCCTCGAGCTGCGTCGTCAGCTGGTACAGTCTGTTCTCTCGCTCGAGCACAGTTTTTTCCAAATGTTTTATCGTCTAATAATAATACATTACTGAGTTTATGTATATCGGTAATGATCATTGAAGCCATGCTATTGACTTTGCTATATCTACTAATGACCTACAATTGACCGGATATCGTTAATCCGTGCGTGATTGCTATTGGTTTAGTAGATAGCCAATCATAAAAAATTTAATTACTATTGGCTTAGTGGATAGCCAATCTATGCCAAGCCAAGCCAGCTCAAGTATGACTGACGACTGACTGACGACGACAGGATAAGACATTTTATCTCAATATTTATCTGCAGATCCAACACCCGCCACTAGTGTTATTTTTTTGTATGTCATTTACACATTCAGTAATCAAGCGGAGTATTGGTGATCTGTATCCGACTGAATCGCGACCACCATATACATGGTGAGAAATCAGCCACATCGATTTTCTTTTAGTTTGTCGAATATCGAAAGTAGATGGTATGTAAGCTGTTGAAAGACTAGCAGGCCGGCATGACAGCGGCGACTAGTGAAGAATTGTGGATCCCTTGATGGTCGCGAATTTTCAGAATTAGCATACATTTTAAATTGGTAACACTACCAACTGACGCTGAAGTAAAATATCGTGAAGAAACCTGAACCTGACAAATGATCTTGTAGTTCCACTGTATGTGGAAAAATATAATTATAGAAGATTTCTCGGAGATTAAAATCGCCAATACATCGTGGACTGGCGTGGTGATTATGCCCACACCTTCCTCCGGGAAGAGGTCTATGACCCTGTAGTGGATCTCTTACAGGCTGATGATGATCATGACTTTAAAAGAAAGATATATAAATAACTAACATTATCTTTATGGTCTATCTCTTTCCTTAGTACTGCCTCATTCGCAGCGGCCTCTTCTAGCTTCTTGTCGCGTTGCTTCACTCGTTCTTCGAACTTGATAAGTACTCCGGCAAGTTCGCTGTTCTTGTTTGTCTGATTATAAGAAAAAAAGATATTCTGAAGCATCATAAGTGATTCTTATTATACTTTTTCATATTTTTCTCGATTTTATTAGACGACAAATACATCATATCGATTATCATTTCGATTCTAATCTAGTATAATCAGACTCTCTTTAGATTTAACAATTTATACGAGTTTCATTTAAAAAATATGTTGCCCTATACAAAAAAAGAAACAAAATATTATTAAATTTTAGTAACGATTCACAATAATAACAATGTAAATAATTTATCTAAGAAACCACTACACAAATTTAGGTATAAATAAGTATAACATCGAAACTACTTAAGAATAAATAAATGCCAATTTTATAATCGTATAATAATATTTTAACATTGTTTTGTATTAAGCTCTTGACTATATTAGGCGTAAGCTCGAATGGCGAACGGCTATATTCAGTGCCGCCAAAAACATCGACAACGACTGAAATAACATAAGTAGTTACAGTAGATAATAATGAGATAAAAAAAAAAATAAAACTGTACCTGTTGATCTAATTTCTTCGTTAATGCTTTGCACTCGGCGTCGGCCGTTTTCAGTCGTTCTTCCATCTCTCTCTCTCGATTCTTCATTTCAGTCTCCATGTTCTAAATAAAAATAACATTAATATCAAAAATAAATTCGCTATTGCCGTCTATGTGTATGTCCCTTTAGTTTTTCTAAGATTTACAACGGATTTTGTTAATGTTTTCAGTACAGTCTTGAGAATTTGTTCCAGAATATTCGTACATATAATACACGCTTATTATATTTATATAAAGAATTAAATGTCGATTTACTGTAACTAAGATGTAAAATATATTTTCATGCGCTTATACGTAGACGTCATAGTGAAATGAATTTTAACGTCATCTATACTCCTCATTCTTCAGGAAATTTTCAATTCCCATTCTTTTGTTCCAAGTAACTCTAATCCAAAACGAATTATCCAAAGTAACTTGATTTATATAAAAATGTACGATTATTATGTACGATGTCTCAATATACATCTAAAATAATATCTCTTATTATATTTTCTTGATTTAAATATCTTTCATTAACAAAGTTTCAACATGCGCCAGATGTCGAAACACAGATCACTTTTTTTTTAATTGTATCTTACTAAGATATTAAATTTCAAAGCCGAATAACGATATAGAAAAATCGTGCTAGTCTTGTTCTTGCCGCTAATTATTCCCATGGCTTCGCTCTAATTAACTCGGATTTGATATATCTTTCGGGAGCAACACTTCTTTGGGGATAAACAGTGCCGTATGTCCTTTTCTATACTTCTGACAACGTGTACACTATGTATGTAAGTGTACGTTATGTATTTTCATGTTTATCGGTTAAATAGTTAAAGCGTGAAAGCGTAACAAACAAACTTCCAGTTGCATTTTTATTATTAGTTAAGGTAAAGTGAGTACAAATGAATTACAGTGATCTGCGCCCGGAACTCCCTGTGCAGGTGCTCCTTCTGGTTCTCCTTGTCGAGTCTCTCGGCGGCGAGTTTCGCGCGGAAACCTCGCAGCGTCGTCTCCGCGTCCTCCAACTGCTTATGGAGATCCTCTATCGCTTTCTTATGCCTGTTATAATAAATACAATAACAATATAATAACAAAAAATGTTTGTAACAGTCAATGTATTTTTTAAATACATTCGATTTCATTAATAACAACCTCGGTTGTAACGACTTTTCAGTTACAGCAACGTCAGACTTAATTCCCTTGAGTTTAAAGCACACTTTCGTAGGAAATTTATTCGGCTATAGCAACTTCGGATATAGCATCAATTCGGGAATAGCGACTTGTTGTTATGAACCATTTGTGACAGATTCCTACAAATTCCAATATGCGTATATTGCGACTAAGTCGGCAAAGGCACAAAGACTCATTCGTAAAACTATTAAGTTTTCTTATCCTTTGTTTATTTTTACAGATGTCCATATATATGCTTGCTTTGTTTGTAAGTAGGACTACTTAGCACGTGTACAAAGTTGAATCAGTTACATAGCAAATTTCCAGTGTGTGAACAGTGTTTCGTAAGCTTGTGAATATAGCTCCTAGACGTACGTTTACTGTTAAATAAAAAACATACATAATTTGATAAATAAATGTACATGACTTTCTGCTATTTTCTATATAGTGACATCCGGATATAGCGGACGACATTAAAGTAGTCCGTCCCTTCAACGTCGTTATAACCGAAATCCACCGCATATGTATGGTAAAAAGATAAACCAGATCGAGTTTCTTGCCGGTTCTTCTCGATGACTTGGACTTGTTTTCAGAACCGGTGGTAATTTTGACGTTCACAAGCGCCTTCTTTGGGCCTAAACTGAATAAATTATTTTTGATTTGATCTAATTTAAATCTATAGACACGTGAACGAAGACATGAGCAAAAGCTAGTTATTTAATATAGACATAATATAGATTACAATCAAATCAAAAACCCTTTATTGAATTTAGACCCTAAGAACGAACGAAAACAGAATATAAAATTATGTAAGTGAAAATCTTTACATGCCCACGAAAATATGTTGCTAGTAAAAATTTTATCTTATTTATATATCGTACCAAAGAAATTAGTCAGGTTAGAAATGAAAGTATAAAAAAAAACCACAAAAAGTAACTTGCATCGGCCGGGAATCGAACCCGGGCCGCCCGCGTGGCAGGCGAGCATTCTACCACTGAACCACCGATGCTATATATGTATAAATACAATATTGTCATCTGATTTCAAACAAGGTATTTGATAATTTATTTAATTAAAAGCATGTTTCTTTTAAATAATCACGTAATTTAGTTCAATTGTGTAATTGAAAAACATCAAGATTTACAGGTGCAATACACGGATACATCGTACAAGAGCGCGTCATTTGAATTCTTACCATCTGTTATCGAAGAATCAAATATTGAAGTATAATATTCATACGAAATTAGGAAGTTAAAGTTATAGTGGTACTACAAAAAAAATCATGTCAATGTTCATGTCAAGAAGGCGACCGATCGTAATAAAATTGAGAAACATGTTGTGCTGACCCTACTTGGGTGGGATAAGAGTAAGAAGATGATGTTATATAATTGTTCTCTACGTATGAATGTATTTTTGATGAATTTATTTGTGTTTGAGTGGATCCATGAATGGTATAGATTCACAATTGGATCCAGTATTCGGATTGCCATGTTGAATAAAAATACTTTGTAAATAGAATACTATAGTTTTATCAGTTGCAAATGAGACATTGCCATATTGAATAAAAATACATTATGAATAGATTACTATAGATTCATCAGTTGCAAATGCGACGTTGCCATATTGAACAAAATACACTGTGAATAGAATACTATAGATTCATCAGTTGCAAATGCGACGTTGCCATATTGAACAAAAATACATTGCGAATAGAATACTATAGATTCATCAGTTGCAAATGCGACGTTGCCATATTGAATAAAAATACTATTTAAATAGAAAAGATACTATAGTTTCATCAGTGGCGTATGCGACGTTGCCATATTGAATTAAAATACTATGTAAATAGAGTAAGCTTTTATTTTGCAATTTACAATTGCATATGAAAATAAACACTCACCTTTCATTTTGCATTTGTGTCGTGTATAAAACGTCCTGTTGTGAGGAATTTGTCGCTTGCAGCATCGCGAGTGCGTGTTGGAGTGACGCCATATGTTCAGTGGCACCCTGAACATTCAATAATTAAATAAAGATGAAGAACATGCTGAGAATAAAGCACTACAAACATCGTATACTTTATTAATAAATCTGACGTCGTAACTAAGATATTAACTAAAATTTTACGTACAGACGAAAACCATAAAAAATTAAAAAGAAAAGTATATTTTATTTACAATTTTTTTGTAAACAATGTTATCCGTTTACTTCCGCTCTCTTGCGCATGAGCACCACACCGCTTACCCCAGTTGAAACATCGCTGAAGGCGTAGTGTTTATAAAACCGTAGTTTCTTAAAACTTTAGAAACTACATTAAATTAATATGTCTTGATATTTTTTAAATAAGAACTAAGGATCTAAGAAATAAAACTTAAATATATGATCGAAATCAATGCAGTAATTTTTTAGTAATGCGCACACAACGACAGACCTCTATCATTATATATTAGATATATTATATCATAACTGTACCTGCAAAGCAACTGAATGCGAGTGCAACCGTTGTTCCAAGCATGTCATCTTGTATCCATAGAGCTCCATGACGCTCGACGTCGCTATATCTGATATCTGCAATAAATACAAACGACATTTGTACTATGGCCGAAAACGTTTATCTAACTGATTATGCAACAAATACACCTATTGAATGTACTAACACATCCTCTCAATAAAATAATATATTAGTTCTTAGTTATGTTGTAAGTCAGCTCTAAATATTTATAATTCGTTTTCTATAGTACAATACAGTTTGGTATGATACAATTCGTCCTTGTGGCTCTTGTTTTCTTAACTGACCTACGCTGGTAGTTCTGGAGCCTTGACATGTTCACCGAACTACTAAGAGGAGCGCATAAGACACTAACCTGATTGAGCAACGAGCACAAGGGCCAGTGAAACTTCGCTTTGAGCTGTTGTTACTGTATATTGTAAGAAACGCGCATAGAGCTAAACTTCTCAAGCTAGATTACATTCATTAGGTTATTCATACATGTATTTGTTCATAGCTTCACCGGATTACGCTATGTACCGAAACGTTGCACTAAATCTGACTATTAAAATTTACCTGTCATGACCTAAAAGTAGTTACATGAAAAAAAAAGGTTACTTTGCCATCGGAGAGAGCGCGGGCGAGCCGTTGTACTAGCTCGTCGACCGCGTGCTCCTGCGCGACTGGCAGCCGTTGTTCGAGCCATCCCCCCTCTCCGCACGCACCCGCACCTCCTCCCCCTCCCATGCAAGTCTCCCCCACCCCCCTACCAGGCGACGTGTCTGCGAACTCTGAACTCGTGTCCGCACCCTGCATCGACTCACCAAACACCTGACAAAACAATATTTTTTTATCTATATAAATAATGCTTCAGAACAAATGAAATTGAGATGAACAAATGAGATTGAGATTTAAAAAAAAACCAGTCAGCAATACATACATTTTTTTTAAATCATCAACTCATCATATTTTATCGCAGCTACCCCCGTTAGTTACCACAGTTGAGCGTCTCATCAAAATGAAGTTACTCACGGGAAATTAGCTAGCTATATTTTAGCTTAGTAATCAATGAAAATAATTAACTGGAGATCCTGGACTAAAAGTATGTACCTCACTATGGTCAAGGATGTAGTGATGAAGTTTTTAGCGAATTATTTTTAGTAAGTCAGTTTTATTTATTGTATAATAATCACTTATTATGATTGTAATTATCAAGTCAAAGTTTCTATGAAAAAAAATTATTGCATAATCGTAGGGGAAAAAGTGAAAAATTTGGTTTGGTGGAACTGAGTGGGACATAAGACACCTGTACGTCAGTATTGTCAGATTGATGTACAATTGTTTAGATGTTATTTTATTTCATTAATGGCTTCCTCACTGTTAGATCTTCAAAACGGTGTAATAATAATTATTATGAATGTTTTTTCATAAAATAACAAACCTGACTCAATTGATCCGAAGGGAAGTAGTGATGTTTGACCAGCTGGAGTATCTGCCTGCGTCTTGCACCTTTGTTACTCGTCAATCCAGAACACAACAGTTTACGAACCTGCAATATTACATAGTTATAGTCCTAGTAGATCTTTTTAGCCGCTTTAAATATAACCGTTACTTCGATCTTACACATAATACAGCCGTGAGTTTAATACTAAAACAAAATTGAACTATTATTATACGAGATCTATAATTAACATTTATTTTTCGTTGAGTTATCTCGGTGATAAAATATTTTGTTTCAGAAAAATGAAATAAAAACGATATTGTGTTGCTATGAAAACATAAGTTATTATTTCAAATACTAGTTTTGTATATATTGCATATTATTAACAGCAATCAATACAAATCTTACCTGAAAAGAGGAACAACATTTAAAGCCACTACTTCACAAAGTATTCTTGTATTTTATATATGATAAATCGTTGTTAACACTTGACACCGACGTCTATTTATGCAGTCAGAGCCATCTTGTATTATTACTGTATAAACTATAGAGTTTATGCACATAGAGAGACATCTAAGGAGACTATACTACCATAGTTTATACACAAAGACAACTGTAATTACATATATATAATATAATAAGAATTTATCGCTAATTCAGTGTTCTGCGTACCTATATTTAGAACGGTCGAAAATTTTGGTTAGGACTGTAATATGTATTAAATTAAACCTTAAATGCAATGTCTCAAAAATTAAACACCATCTTACTGTTTAACTTTTATAAATTTATTATATATTTATCCTAACAAGTGTCATACAATCGTCAGAATTCAACCATAATAAGACATACATTTTATTTTCTTCACGTGTAGATCATATAGACGTAAGGAGAATGACG
This sequence comes from Antheraea assamensis, assembly GCA_035772565.1. Taxonomy (NCBI): domain Eukaryota; kingdom Metazoa; phylum Arthropoda; class Insecta; order Lepidoptera; family Saturniidae; genus Antheraea; species Antheraea assamensis. The sequence continues at coordinate 277,893 of JAQQSE010000173.1, read as the reverse complement.
TATGACGACGAGAGAAATCGAAAAATTAAACCATTCAAAAGTACACAACAGCGCCATCTAGTGATATATTTGATAACCGAAATTAAACTATAAAATTCCTTCCAAATATAGATAAAAAAACTGAAAAGAAGTATGGTAAACATCTTGAGTAAGGTGACCATGATCAGCATCTTAGTATTATCCCACCTAAGTAAGGTCGGCACAACATGTTTTCCTTTTCCACTCTCCCCTGTTAGATATCATCTCAGTATTCATACTTTTTATACATAAATCATTTTTAACACAATCCATCCACACCTTTTCGGTCTTCCTCTACCGCTATAACTTTTCTTGCTACATGGCTTTCATCTCTTCTCATAATATGCCCGAACTGTGCTAACCCTAACTACTACTCCTTAACTTCTCCGTAACTGGTGCTATTTTCAGACTTCCTTTGATATACTCATTCTTAATCTTATCCATCCTAGTTACACCACACAACCTTCTTTACAGTCGCATATCTGCCTATGTAATATTTTCTCAACCGTCTCTTTTGTAGTCCAGCACTTAAATTCATACAAGACAACCGGTCTTATCATTATCATCTTCGGTAAGGTGATATTGTGGTCAAAAGGAAAAGGTTAGAGAGAATTAAGAAAAAAATATTAAGAGGTACTTGATGATGCGCCAACATTCCTGTTAAGAGCAGCCTCCCAAAGCCGTGACACCGGTGCAAGTGCTAGTGCGGTGCGACAACTCACTACCACCGCTTGCTGAGAAGACTCCGCACCCACTGGACCGTTCTATAATATGACAACATCTCTACGTATAGTTTATTTACTACCCGCGAATTCGTCTGCGTTGTATATTACCTTAACAATATACTTTATTAATAGAGGACAACACCGCTTACCCCATTTCTTGACGGTAATAAAACACACATATTTAGATAAGTACCAAGTGTCTTAGAAGCAAATAAAAAATAAATATCAAAATCTATCCATTTTGAGTAACGCATACGCAAGGACATACCTCTATAATTTTATTTATATATATAAAACATAAAAAGTTTAAAAACAGACAAACAAAAGTGTCTACTACGATTTAAAAGGTCGGCAACACGCATGTGATAACTCTGATGTCGTAAGCGTCCATAGGCTGCGGTGACCGCTTACCATCAGGCGGCCCGCATGCTTGTTTCGACACACTCTAATTAGTAAATAGTACAAATCAATATAAAATATTAATTACCTGTGACGTGTACTGTAGTACACTGTATAACATATCCTCGAACGAATCCGGAGTTACTTCCTGTAGTACTTTCTCTTGTGTATCACTCGATTCGCAAAGAGCACCCACCACTTGTAACTATAAAAACAACATATAATATATGAAGTGACCTGATACGAGAAAGAAAGAACTAGAAAATGATTCTACAAATTAGTTATATATTAAAAAAAACAAAATTACTAAAACTCAAAATAAAAGAGCCAGTTGACGAACCATTCAACAAAAAATGGAAATACGTTCTTATTATCTACATAAATTTGTCTAAGCAATGTAAAAAATACTATCCATCGTAAAAATAAGTATATATGCGAATATTGAAGATATATATAATATACATATATAATAGACATAATGATCTCTAGATAATCCAAACCAACTTATTGAAGAAATAAAACATCAAACGCTAATTCATCGCTGCGTGGGAAAAAACACGCACGAATTAACGCACCTTAGTTCTACAACTATTATAAGAACATGATTGTTAAGTAAAATTATGCATATAATGAAACGCAAGAGCATGAGTATCACAAATGGACCATTTTAATCGGATGATCACCTTACCGGCAATTTTGATACACTTCGCACCCTGCATCCCTTTCCCTTTTTCCTTCTATACTAACGGTTCTCGTGCGCGTACCTACACTTTTGCTGCCGCCAACGAAATTACAATAAAATCTAAATCTACGATTCTGTGGTGTTCTTAAGTTTTCTGTACTCCCCACAAATTGCGAGTAAATGAATTTTTAACCTATCCCTCGGGCAAATTTCTAGATGGAAAGTACGCTCTGTTTTTTTGTGTATATGTATGTAAAATTTCAATGATATACAGCTGAGTAGATAAGGTGTGAAAACGAGACAAACAAACAACATTAGTTAAGAAAACAGTCAGTAACAAACCAATGACCGGGCTCGCTTTAGTAGTCCAGTGAAACTGTACAGGCCTCGCCAGGTCAACAGTGTAGTCAGTTCGAAGAGAAAAAAAAAACAAAGACTGAAACAGGTTTTGTAGCAGTCTATTATGTTTTGTTAACTGTTGTTTGCCCTTCCTTGAGATTGGTTTTGTGGTAAAAATAGAATGATAAAAAACCTCACCCACTGTAAACCGGCTTTCCCAGGTTCGAGAGCCGGAGGAACTAATAATCCTGGTAGACCTTCGGTTAAAGCTGATATCAGCTCCTGTGGTAGGCGGCCTTCATCTACATGAAAAAACAACTGCATTTCATTCCCATGAATATCAGATATATGGGCAATTTCAAGTCAAACCGACCACTTTTCGATTTGGCTGAATTTTTTTCATTTAATAACACCTATCATTAAAATTTTATGTTTATCCCCAAGCAATAAAAGTAATGAACAAAAAAAATTTCTTTTCAAATCGCTGTTAATCTTTTCAACGTTTTGAATAATCGAGTGGTGTTTTTTAATGTTGCTCTTCAAATGTATTTTCCGTACAGTAATACAAAAAAATTAAAATGTTAATATTCATGGTTTTTTTCAATGTTATGGAAAAAATATTTTCTCAAGAAATTGTTATTTCTATTTTGTGGGCAGACTTTGTATTCTATTTATATATCGAGCGAAAAAAAATTTTTCATGCTGGGTATATTTTTTCATAATATCACTCTGGAAATATTTGAGAAATTATTGCTGGACCTCATTACAGAGTTTGAAAAATTGAAAAGAAAAACAAATGAGAGTGGTAATCTACAAAAATAGGTAGAAAAAAAATGGATTATAGATATAATAAGTATTATATTTTGTAATTATTTTTTTGTAACAATGTTAAACATGCTACACCAGGAGTGACCAGAGTGACTGGCTCTCAAGTACAGCTGGTGGAACATACCAATAGATACTTGGAGACAGATTCTCAACTTGAGGGTGGTAGTTAGCCAGGCAGAGACTTATAAAAAGCCAAACCACCATGCTACAGTTTCATCACGATATTGTCCTTTACCGAAACACTTCGGCTCAAAGATGAGTGCCTACTATCCATCAAAGCTATATATATATACTTTAACCACTGAACCAACATCACTTCATCAGTTCCTTGTCATCTTTATATGCTAATAATTACCTCGATATTGCAACACGATTGCGGCGAAAAGTTCGAGTGACTCCGGTAAACAATCTCTGGTAGACTTTACACAGAGACACACTAAATCTGAGTGATGACACCGGAGTGAATACAAATCTGTTAACAATTACAGTTATTTTCATTCCATTATATTTATTGAGCATTATATTTTTCCATCATCATCTGCAGCTCCTTAATGTATAGCTAAAGATTCGAAATCCTTTCAAGCAATAATTCCTAATTTTTTTTGTCCGTCACCCTAATAATCTATGCCCTTAGTTCCAGTCCAAAGTGGACCCCCAGGATTCCATTGGATACTTGACGGGGCTCTACGATGGCGTGACAAAAAAAGGGGTTCACAATTCATAAGCGAGTAAAAAAAATTAGGTATTTATAAGAAGCAATTGGGGGTCACCGACAATGGGTCTCATTTAAGCTGGTCGTGAGTTTAACTTTGGCTTTACATTAATCTATATTCACATATTATATACTTAAATAATAATTCCTTCTAATATAAAGTTATATCTATATACACACCAATGAAAAAAAATAACAAATATTTAAAAATGAGAAATTTGCAAAAAAAATATTTCAGGCAAGCAGCGAGGGGTCTACAGATAGCGAAAAACATGGGAAATGGTCTAGGAGACAAAAATGTTTGGGGACCTCTGATCTATGAGATAAGATACAATTGTGTCCGACTGTGACCACTACACACTAGATGTAACAATGTCAAGTTCTACAATATACAGTAATCGTTATTGCAAAAAAAAGACAAATAATTCGTGCTCAAAAATAAATAATGTGATTTTACACTGAATAAAAAAACAGGGTATGTCGTAAAGACACACGACAGAAGTGAAACTTTTGTATTAGAGGAAAAAAAAATTATTCAAAAAGTACAACTAAAAAACCAACGTCACACGGTGTTCCCAGGCGATCACCCACCCAAGTACTGATCGCGCCCGACATTGCTTAATACTCTACCCAACACTATGTTTACCCCCACCACTTTTCGTCACACAAAAAGGTTACCGATCTGAACTTTAAAGCCCTCCCACAAGTTTTACTTCAATAATTACTGATTACAATTATGACGTCATTAACACTCACCTAGATTGACCAAGACTGTGAGAAATTTTAGCGCATTTCGCAAACAGGTGCTTGTATTTTCAGGTTGTTCACTCATGTCTTCTTCGTCTGCTTTACATAACTTTTCTAGGTCCTGGAGATTGTAATTATTTTCATTGGGACAGCTTAAATTGATTTCATCCCAGGATCATTTAAAATGTGAATCCTTACTTCTTTCGAATATAATGTTACAGCCTAAATGCGAACTCGATATAAATAAACATAGAATGACTCATTGACCGTGGGAACGGAATACAATGGGGTTACAAAAATATAGTGTCGAACATTGCATTTCCATAAAATTTGGGACACCGGAGCTATTACAAATAGGAAATAACAGAAAGAAATCTTAAAGCGGACTGCAATTACAGCATTATAAGGTATAAGTATGCCTGTATTGTAAATGTGTGGATAGTGAGTTTATATGATTTTTGTCTTTACGTGTACAAAATAAATTTGTTCTGACGCAAACTGCATTTGATTAACCTACGGGAGTCATTATATAAAATAGAATAATTTTATGAACAATCAACTGAGCCACATAGCTTCATCCAGGTTAAGCTGGTACACTTCTTTAGAGTTATAGTGTGAAGTTACACCAATAAATAGTCTAAGGATAAAAAAAATCTGTGATATTTTGCAGTATATTCATTGAATAGACATGCTGTACAAAACAATTTTGATAAGCATTAAATACTCGACCAAAATATTTCATTGGGCAAAAAATTTATACCATATTTCATATAATAATAAATTACATATATTCACAAACTTTGTTTTATAATATTTAAAGACTATTGGTCGCACGCAACTTCATCTGCGTTTATATCTTAAAAAGTATTATATATAAGCACGAAACCTTAATTTTGTTTTTCTAAAATAGCCTGAGTTACTCCTTATAACGTCAGCAATTTGTCGCGTTAGCGAAAGTCGCGTCAAAATTGGTGCAACCGTTTTGAAATTTAGCCGGAAGAAACAGACAGACAAAAATAATATATATATATTATTTTGCTATAAATACCATTTAATAAATAGCTTTAATTTAAATATTACAAAGGGGTACTTCAATTTCATTTATTTTTATTTCATATTATAATTATAGATTTATATATAACATAATATAAAGTATGAAATTTACCTTCAAAGCTTCATCGACAGGCGGACTAAAATTAGGGTAGGTCAGGACAAAGTTACGCAGGTTCGAATCCGAACACAAATCGTTGATGAATGTGTACGCGTGTAACATCTGCGTAGCGTCTCTGTCACTGGAAGGCGAAAACAGAAAATTAAAAGTTATTAATTACTATATTTAAAATAAGTACACATAATCAAAAACATGCTTTTTTTTGACGTGATAAAGTCTTATAAATTGACGAACGCCGACCGGACGCACGAAAAAGCACGACTTATTGTCACGTTCCGCCTGATTCGAGCGTGCAAGCGAGAGGGCGAAACAAGTGATAGAGGCGCGATCGGCTTAAGCGTTCGGCTTGTGATGCATCTATCTCTCTTCCACTCCATCGATGATTCAGTGATAATAATTCAATTAAATTCATAAAAGTAAGCAAATTATCATCAATGTTTTCTTACGACGTTATCACGTGTTACCTATGTTACTTACATAAATATAACAATGTAATACATAACGCAAACCGAACCGCTACTTCAGCTATTATGAACGTTCCCGTGTAAACAATTGTGTAAAGTGCTGACCATAGATAATAATGTATCGTGGGACAATCAAACGTAAAACAAGCATTCATATTCCTTGCTCGATCGCCGGAGCACATAGGCTAAGCATTTAGGTTTAATTAAAATATTATGTAATAAATTAATCATTTTAAGTAAATATTCTTAAGGACAAAAATTGCCTTTTTTTAAAACCTCCTACTGACAGCCAACTACGTAATTCACGTAACATTATCGTCTGTAAACCAACTTTACAGACAACCAATTTTTTATTTTTATCCTTGGAACGTATCACTTATATTTCTATATAAAATTGGCTAATACTCGCGACTTTGTTTGCGTTGTTTATTATCGCAACAATATATTTTATACACAGCATGAAAAACAAGAAAGCAAATAATATGTCACTCATTAAACTTTCTTTGCAAGAAATGTTATCCGTTTACTTCCCCTCTCCTACGCACGCACACCACACCGCTTGCTCCGTTTCACATATTGCTAAAAGCGTAGTACTTATAATAACAATAGTTTCTTAAAATCATAATAACTTTATATTAAATAAAGATATTGTGCCAATTTTTATTTAGACTTTAGATAAAGAACAAGCGTCTCTAGGAAGTAAATCTAACAAAAATTGATAGAAATCTATCCTGTAGTTTTTAGGTGATGCGCGCACAATTCCAGACCTCTATTATTTTATTTGAGAAGAAGATAGTATAATATAACATTTCAATTCGTATTCATGGTTCAATATTCGCTGTATAATTATGGAACATATCCCCCATGAATAAGGAGAGTATGAATATAGTATAGATACTAACACAAGAGCTCTGTTGAAAGACCGCATAGTGAAGCAGAGGTAGCTGTGAACATCCGGCTGACGAGGAGTGGCGCCCCTTGTAGCTCCTGACAAACAGAGTAGTAGTCTGCACACCTCTACACCACCATACCCTCCGTCCTGGGAACCAAATGATCAAAGCAATGCACTAGTTAAACGATTCCCTCACAAAAATATTTAATCTTTGAGTCACAAACAACCTAACCTAGGGGCATGTGCATCATCTATTAATGGGTTTTGGTACATATGAGATCAATAAAGTGAAACAAACTTTAATCTACCATCATTTAGGGCAACTAGCTCGTTACATAATAGGTAACATAGTGTCCTCTGACACTGTATTATTTATTTCTATTTAAAGCAGTACCTACAATATACAGCAATAGTATTTATGCAAAACTTGTCTATGTTGATGCTACAGAGCATGACATCATATCAAAATCTAATTTAAAAAATGTTGTTAGCACATGCATCTATATTTAGCAACATGCATCAACAATTAGCATCTTACATGTGCAATTGCAAACGCATTTGTTTACAAGTGATCACACATGATGATGGTCTACAATTAAAGTCACATATAGGTCTACATATACCAGCTCATACCCTCTAATTTTACTATGCATATTAAAAAAAATGGCAATAAGACAGTGGAATACATAAGCGACGAACTTCTTAACATTCCATGGATTGCAGACGCAGGGTCCATCCTGTGGTGGAGAGAGAAACTCCGAGCAGATCTTTAGCCTATAACCATCTATGAAAATTTCTGCATCAAATGGTCATAGTCCTATGCTGATATGTTCAGTACTTTTATCGTAATTGAACATCAAAGGAACTCAATTTTCATTGTATATATAATAAGGCTTTTGTAATAAAAAGATATGTATACTAAATTGATATTAATAACTATAAAAATATACAAACTGACCTTCATATTGATCAAATGTACGACAAAGTCCTTGGTGTCGACAGTTCTCATCAGGGCATAAACAGCAGGCAGGTTTCCATAACAGACATTAACCAGGACTGTCAAAGATTTGTGGCCAATTGTTCCATGTTGTGGCTCTGTCATTGGTTGTGTAATCCAGTCTGTGAGTTGTTTCATAAGACTTGTTAGGTAAGACTCTTGCCAGCTTATTTTAATGCCATATGAGATGTCCTGAAATTGAAAAGAATAATAAATATGTACTGTCTAAAATGTTTAAAAAATTCTCTGACCTAGCATATTTTTGCACAAAACATGTTATAACAAAAAAATAATAAGAAATAATAATTAACAAAAAGTATCTAGAAGTTACTGAAAGTCTATTACCTGATAAAACTATGTTGAACAGTAAGCGGACATTGTATATAAATAAATTATTCAACCTGTTCAAAATAAAAATAAAACATTTTCAAGGCTAAAGCATAGAAAGTTTGATACATCTTGTTGGACAATACTGCAAAAGCTTGCATACATAATTCGAATACTAAATACATATTTGGACCATTCTAGAATTATCTCCAGAGATTAGAGAAAATCCTTGTAAAAATAAAACAATACGATAAGTTAAAGTTATCGAGGCGTTGGAAAAAGAACCACATTGAATCTTTATCCCTTCAGCTATTGTAAGCAAACAATATAGTTATAAGAATAGTACATCCAAAACCTTCATCCCTCCCTTAATGGGTTATCAGTCTCAGAAATTAAATTATGACAGCTCTTCAGTTTTGTTATTGCAAGTACAAATAACTTATTTCCATTCACAGGACATTTTAACTATGCAGGAATATAAATAAAATTGTTTTTGATCAGGCTCATGTCTAAAACATTTGTAACAGGGCTGTATTTATGCTTTTGTATAGTAATAATGATTAAAATATAATACAGGTAATTTAAATTTTTTTTAAGGGAAATAGCAGTAAAGTAGAAAGTGACATTTAAAAAAATAACAAACAACACTACCATCTTTCAACACAGAACACATACTGCAAGTGATTTTCCATAAGTACAGAAAGTTTCAAAGATTTAAATGAACTCAAGGAATTACTAAAGATAACATCGATGGAAAATGATAGTTTCAAAGACTGCCTAAAGTAACACTGGACAGTGTATATAATATTTTGTTTTTTTTTTTATAGTTCTTTTTTGACTTTAATTTCTCTTTTACACAAAATGGAGACATAAAAAAATCCTACTACCATTCCTGAAGTATAATTTAAAACTCCCAAAACTTACCTGCATAACTGAGAGAAGTTTTATTTTTCTTTCATTTGATATTGAATCTGATAAAAGTCTTGCTAATATTGGCAAAAATCTGTAAATACAAGTATAAATAATTCATTATAAATACAATGCTTCCAGTTTCAGTTGAAACTTTGCATACAAAATTATTATAAACTTAAAAATTATTTATGAATTATATACCCTGAAATACAGAGCTTCAAACTTGAGGCCTGGACCACCAACCTTGTAACAAGAGCATTAAGTTTAAAATATGAGACAGTAATAAAAAAAAGTTAAATTAAATTATTTAAATAATAAAAATATATTAATATACATGTCTGTTTCATCACTAAAAATCATATATTATTCTATGTTTAATAGTTAATAACTATCTCAGCTAATATTAGGTCATTTTAGCATAGCATGGTCTAAAATTTTAGCTTAGTAGGAGAACGGTAATGGTCCCATCATATACAACTGAGAGAATACATCTGTAGGCGCTTGGTGATTAATTTTCAAGTCAAGGGTGGTTGCTATAGTTTAGTCAAAAAATTTCTATTCCCCAAAGTCTCATTGAAGGCTATATTAAATGTATGTTATGTGAATGTATTACCATCTGTTAAGTTACAATAATACAAGTTATAATTCGTTTAGAATTAAATAACTGTGTGAAAAAAAAATTGTTATAACTAAGCTATTGAACAATCTAAAAGCACTATACTCAAAAAAACAACAATATAATGGTAATAAAAGATACTAACTTATAAGTATGTGTGAGTGCATGTCTAGCACTTGGTTCTATACAGGCTCGTGCCAGCACAGCCAGTCCAGCCCAATGTGGTCCTCGTCCATCACACATTACCCTCCATAAGGAACTGAAGAATGCACAGACCTCTGATCGCCCAGGTGAGAATATTGTGAGGTCACATGATGAGGCAATTAACTATATGATTCTGTAGTAAATATAAATTTATTCCTAAAGAAGACTATTGTTTAAATCTAAGTGAATAATTATTAGTCTAATCTATCTCATCTAGAACTAAAGTACCCTTTGGTTTTTAAATATAATAGTTATTGGAAAAGCTCACCAGTTGACATAAGATTATGATGCTGGTATACACCAACAGACAACTAGTAACAATGTTTATATTATAACAAGTAGCTAGCCAGGCGAAAAAAACAGATTATTTTATAAAAACTCCCTTTTAGCAAAAGAGTAAAATCCTCATACGATTTAAGAGACTTCTCGTAGTATACAAGCTCTCTGAGATATCTTCAAGCTATCCACCGGTTAATTACTTTGTGGCAACATATCATATGATAATTTTTTGTAATAATTACAACGAATCAAATTTTCTGCTCAATATTATTTAAAATTGTATACAAATTTAAAAAGTAGCACTTTAACAATAAGTTTTATTAAAAGCTCTGATTTCTAACATAACGGCCTAGGCTTTCTCTGAATCTTTAGTTGTTTTGAATACACTATTGTCTTTTCAAGATATAAACTGAAGAAAGTAAAATATTATTACATTTATAAATTACTCACACCTAAGTACCGGGCCATTAAATTCACAGCAGCTTCGCTGTGTGTAGCCTCAAATTCACGCGCAGCAGTTACAAATGCTTTTAGATTAGTAAACTTTCCACTATCTGGAGGGTTACTACTCCAACTTTCAGCTCCATCAACTTCCATTTGTTATTGTGTAAAAACTTCCGGTTTACGTTGTAAATGATAAGTTTCTATAAACTGTATATTATGTCTAATATGTACAATAGCTCTACAATTCCAAGAGTGTAAACAATTTGTGAAAACCTAAAGGTTATAATAAATTCATACGAAAAAATTCAATTTCAACTGTTTTCATTTGAATTGCAGCCATATTGAATGTTTATTATATAAAAACATGTGATTGGTTTGTTGAGGAAATATTCTCATTGGTTACATATATAACCATAAACAAAAAAAGAATTAAGTTAACTATAGAGTACAAGGTATAAAGTAGATATTTTTCTTTCTTTTTTATTTTCATGTTTTATACTACCTCTGGATTATCCAAAACCATAAAGTTCCATACAAATGAATGCAGACCTCATGAGCAAGTAATATTATTCTGTGCTCATGAGGCACAGTTCCACAGACTGTTGCCGGCATAAACATAACAAAATACCTAATTTATTACAAAACTCTGGAAAATTATTAATGATGTATTGTAAAATTATAACTTTTAAGTAAAATATGTTTTTGAATTATTTTATCATTTGTACGAACTTTTTTTTCACTAAACCATGATATTTACCATGTTTGATATCTTGAAATTAAAAACATAATCCGCCATTTAGAGGTATACACCTGAAACATGATAGAAGTGAAACTTCAGTAAATTGACAAAAGAATGAGATGAATAACAAGGGCAAGATAATTATAAAGTTTATTTGTTTAAAAATGAAAGTATTTTGATTCATTTTACAATATATTTTCTATTTTATTTAACATATGTTACATAATTTATTGCTCAAGTTCCATATTTTCAGTTTCAACAAACAATATATAAAATACTAACAAACATTGTGAAATAATAACACACCACGCTGACTTCTTACTAAAAAGCTGTAATACGCAGCCGCAGTAGCAGTACTTTTCATATACACTAACACACGTTAAATGCTCAAATACAAGCAAGTATTAATAAACAGTATGCAATGTACATACACACCGACATTTGCTCTCTCGCTCTGGCTCACTATTTTACTTCAAAAATAGTATGTATATTACTGTCTCATTCTTTGCCGGCTTCATCCTACACATTTTTGTATTTGTGTCTCTTACCTATCGTTTTCCGTTGCATCCGGTTTGAAATCATAACGATTCTAAAGAAGTTTCACTTCAAAAAATCAACAGAGGGGTTAAATCTTATAAAATTATATTCAGTAGTACTCCAGGGGATACCCCATGGACTGTATGGGTTAATTCCTTGATAAAACCATAAAAGTTCTTAAACTTTGTTTCCATATAAAATTAAGTTCCATATAAACGTATATAGACCTTGTACGGCACGGGTCAATAGACTGTTGGTAGCATAAGTTTAAAATATATCTGAATTATTACAAAACTTTGAGAAACAACAAATAATAAACTGGAAAATCATCATTGTTATTTAAAATGCATCTTTAAATTATTTATTCAAACTTTTATTTAGTTAATAAACAAAAAATAAACTCAATGTGCCATTTTGAATTCTGGGTATAAAAAATCAACCGAGGTGTTGACAATTGTGATAAATGTATTAATTTCTATGAAACTATAGATTCAGTGAGAAAACTTTGTAGGAGTCTAGATTGGTTCGGAGAGCATAATAATAATACTCATAGTGCGTGAAAATGACTGAATTATATTTGCATAAATATATGGCTTTCATAGTTATACTGAATTTTTCGTTTGTTTCATTGACATATATCAAATAAAATAAATTAATACATTTCAGCCAGTCTGTGTAAAGATGACATTCTAGAGTTAGAGCTACAAGTTGCTCAAATGGTTCTCAAAATAAAGCTACTAAAGAAACATGCTCTTATCATGTCTCGTGATCTTTTTGTATATAATTACTGTCCTGTTTCTTCACAATTCACACTGTAACTCCAACAGCACCATTTAACCTTTTTAAACATTTGAGGGTCATTTTTTATACACAAAGATATTTATCCTAATCTCAATACTCCATAATTATAATCTACAGTCAATCATGGTAACTTTGACATGTTTTGACGTTTTTTTGTGGGTACCAATTAGGTTTTGTCAATGGATATATTTGTAATTCTATGACTCTCCTCTTTTACGAAGACTTTCTGAAACACTTTATTTATTTTGTAGTTGAAATGTCCATCAAAAAGCACCTACTTCTTCTTCTTACCCTTATCCCACCTATGTAGGATCGGTACAACATGTTTGTCATGTTGTCATGGATGATTTGGTTTAGTTTTTACGATCGGCCGCCTGCCTAACATCAACCCTTCTTAGGATTGTTTTTTAGTACCACTATGTGTGGTAACAATATGTAACTGTTGATTTCTCTTCATTCACTACAATGACGTGAGCCGAAAAGATGATTATGTTAGTTCATTCCTCCAGGCAGAATGTTTTGTCCATCATCATTATCCATCAAAATAATGTCATATGTCCCTGATATTGCTCCATTTATTTCAGCCAAATAAATTCTTCTGCCACGATCTTCTTGCCTATTTCTCTACTTCCATTTTAGTTCTTTATTTATTCTCTCATAAATATTCTCGGAACTTTCTCTCAGCTCCATCGGTAAATCAGTTACTATGACATCTTTTAATAGCTTATTATTTACGTTCTTGTTAACTTTCAACTTCTTACCGCAACATTTAGTTAAATTGCCTGTACTCAATTTAGACTTTATGTTTGGGCAAAATTTGCTTAAGTCGCCCAGAGAGACTTACTTGAAAATCCATAACGAAGAATTTTTGCAGCAAACGAAACTTAATACCAGAAAAGATAGTAGTAGGATAGAAAAAATAAGGCATCTATTTATTGAAATACAAATCAGTCTTTATTACGCACCCTGAACCAGTCTGGGCTAACACATATTTTATTTATGTTTATAACAAACTTCATAAATACCATAGGTCAAAAAAGTAAGCTGTCAAACTAAATGTCAAAAATCTCTAAAAACGGCGCGGATTCAAATTCATAATACAGTGAATAATTTCTTTGAATTTTCGTGAATTTGGTAACTAACTAGGTCTGTAATGTGTTTTGTGTAGGTATTTCTATTTATCATATTTTTATATTGATAACACTTTTTTAAATTTGAACATTGATTTTTGACCTATCGGGCTTTTGGTGAGTGCTAGGTAACTTTTAATACTAGCGAAGTTATACCTGTCAAATGTGCCCCATTGGTTTTTTTGCAGGGTGGGGCGATGGACTCGGGCATGTCCGTTGCTCGGGCAGCTTAAGCTGTACAGGCCCATGTTGTGGAGGCGCATTCTGCCGATGCGACTCCCACAGTTCGTCAGGGGGGTCTAACACACATTTTTCCCTTTGAGGGGTCTTTTGATCCCTCGGACCGCAGTCGGGACCCTCAAGAGGGGCCAACACCTGTCGGAGGAGCAGACGTAATGCCTGTAAGGCAATCCCTGCACCCCCGGCGAAAAGGTGTAAGAAGGCACCGTGGGGTTTTAGTCCGTGCGAATCGAACATAATCAAACTTTGCTGCCCAGCAAGGTGAGTATCCGTTAGGGATTTCCCCATATATAAAAAAAGGTACTTATACAAATTATAACAATTAGGTGTAATAGTGTAGTTTTTACTGTGGATATCAATCGGATCCAAATAACATCCTGGAGTATAATATAATACAAAAAATTATTTACTTTATATGGTGTGAGGTGTATTGACATTTCATAGACAAGTGTTTACATAATTTTTGTTTAATGCAATTCTTTTGGATTGTCATCAATCTCAAGTACATAAAACTGTCAGTGTTACTCAACTATCAAATGCTTTAAATGTGTAAATTTATCAGGATTGATATACCAGGAACCTTTAATAGTGCATAAAATGAAAACATGTGGAATTATACTTTATGGTTTTATTGACCTACCCACATCTTTAACTTTATAAAAGTCCTCGAACAATGTTACCCTGGGTTCCTAAGAAATAAGGATATTACCAGATTTTTATAATCACTTGAGTATAAGATTTATAAAGTTAGTTTTTCTGTTTAATGAGTTTATTCACTAAAATTTATGGGAAAGTAGTAGTGTGAGAAGACAATATATGCAAATTGTGTTGATTTAACAACCTAAAATATCACACTGATCTGTTGAAGTTATCCAGAATAACTATATATAAAAAAAAAGATTATTCTAAAATACATAGAAACTTTTTATGAATACTAATTGATAACAACTATCTAATTTTTTGTTTAGATATGAAGTTTTTGATTTATACCAGTTGTTTAACATTAATACCAAATTTAACGAATAAAATTAATAATTATATTGTAACAGGCAACTGGCAGCATCTACAACTTTATGTGTTGAATAATATGTAAACTATAACCTATTGGTGAGTTATACAAATGAATATAAATCTCCATGAAACAAACCCTAGGTACGTCATCTTTTCGAGTGATCATTCAAACTATTACTGAATTTATCAATCTGAGCATATACCAACATCATTTATAAATATCTAGCAATACATGTGAATATTGTCAAAACGAGTTAGTTATACAGAAATAAATTACCAGTTGTGGGTTAACATAATGATTGATTCTTATGACTTTGAGAAATACAGTGTCTGTTGTAACTGCTTTTATCAACAAAATCCACATTGCAAAGTTCACATTTAAAAGGTTTTTCATTTGTATGTCTATAAATTACATGAGTTTTAAGACCAGTTTTATTATGATATGCTTTCTCACAAAAATTACACTGGTATTCCAGTTTTTTGGAATGCATTTTCATATGTACATTATCAAGGTAAGATTTATGAAAAAATTTTTTTTCACATACTGTACATTTATATTTTTTTACTGTGTCATGTGTAATCAAATGCCTGTCCAAGTCTGTTCCTTGTCGAAACTTTTCAAAACACACAGAGCATTCATAATTTTTTTCACCTGTATGAATTCGGGTGTGGACATTCCTTTGACCACTATTGATAAACCCTTTACCACAGTACAAACATTGGAAACGTCTCACTCCAGTGTGACAGAGCATGTGATATCTGAAGGAAGTTTTAGTTTTACACTCTTTACCACATTCGCCACACTGAAACTTGTTGGTATGTCCTTTTAAATGATTCTGAATATTTCTTGATACAATCATTTTACTACATACATGGCATTTAACTTTTCTACAAAAATGTGACTCTATATGAATTTGAATGTAATATCTTTTAAAACAAACATAATCACATTCTGGACACTTATACTGTCTTTTTAATTGATGTGTTGTTTTATGTATGAGAAAATCACAATATTCACTGAAGGCTAATTTGCAAAGTTTACAGAAGTGGACATTCTCATTATTGATATGTGTATCTTTATGAGAAATCAACTCTGCATTTGACATGAATGCAATTGAACATTGTGAACATATGAATGATGGCTTTTTTTCATGTGATGCAACATGTATGGTGTAATGACTTCTAGTTACAAAGTGCGACAAACAGTATGGACAGGTATAGTCTCCTCTTGATTTTCTTATTGTCCCTGGTGATTTCTTATGTAGTGCTGGTACTATATTAATTTTATTTTCTTCATTACTGAAATCATGAAAAAGTATTGTAAATATTATATAATAATCAATAAAATGAATAGACTTATTTAAGTTAGTACTAAATGCTTAATGCAAAGTTGGCTGTAAACATAAAATCTTTTTAACAGTTTTAATTTTTGTAATGTAATAGAAGTTTGATGATTGATTTTGAAAAAAAAATGAAAATGGAATTAACTTCACAATGCCATTAACTTTTTTTTTTGTTATATTATACGGGGCAAACGAACAGGTGGGTCACCTGATGGTAAGTGATCACCGCCGTCCATAGACACTAGCAACACCAGGGGAGTCGCAAGTGCGTTGCCGGCCTTTTAATATATGTGGGCCTCTGGCGCTCTCATTGACCGAACGAAACTCAGCAGTGCAAACACTGCTACTTCATGTCTCGGCTTTCTGTGAGAGGGTGGTACTACCCCGGGTGAGCCGACCCATTCATTCTGAAACCAGTAATCGTTTCAGCGTAGCTCTACCACCTAGAAAAACTAACTAACTTTTTGGTTTGTAGATTGAAGAGGTAAAATAACATAAAGTTATAAGGTTAAATATATATATTTTTTTAGTCTATGGTCCTTGTGGAAAATTTCACAATTCTCCCAGTCTCATGTTGATTTTTATCAAATCCAATGAAGAAAATTCAACAAAATAATAACTCTCCCATGATTGAGCTGACACTGGCAGAATTTGTATTTATGAGGTGGCAGTAAAAAAATAGTGAAAGTAAACTTTGTTTATTGATATTTTATAAACATGAACAAATGTGCAAACGATCTGTAACTTTCAAAGTAACTAATTAGGAAACAGATTTTTTTATATTTTCTTACTACTTAATTACTTATTTAGTTAATGTTTACAATTAAAGTTGTAACATATACTGAAATGATTTTTATTTGATCATATCTTAATAGTAAAAAAATAAAGCAGAATATGTGAAATATATCTACATTGTATGTTTGAAATATATACATACATTTTACTAATACATTGATTTAAAGTATTTAAGTTTATTTAAAAGTATGTAATGCTGTAGATTTCTTTGAAATGAATACATAACATTCAAGAAATTACTATTATATGATGGCTATGATGATGTCAGACTTTAATGTTGTGCCTTTCTTGGATATACTATAAAATTAACCCCTAAACTGTGGCACGTTATATGTCTAAAATACACTTACGTTTCTGTATTCTTTCTCTGCCTCAATTTGTATTTTCTGTATATTTTATTATCGCTTTCGAATGCGTCATATTCAGTATTTGTTACATCTGATGGCATAAATGTTCTTACGTCTTTCGTATCTTCTTCTATTTGTAATACATTTGTATTTTCTTGTAAAACCATGTTGTCATTCAAGTTTTTATTTGAAATATCATTAAAAATTATTTCTTCATATAGTATGATGTTACTACCAGATATCGGTTTCTGTATTTCATGGATTTTCTTCCTGATTCTGCTGTCACTTTCCTCTATTGTCATTTTTTTGCTACATAAATCATATTCTGTTGATGACATCGTAATTGTTCTTTGTACCTCTCTTCTATATATTTGTAACTTGTAGATACATTACAGGTATTATAATATAACACTACGGTGTACCTATTCTGTTTTTGAAAGATCAACTACAAATGTCAACATTGTCAACATTGTCAATTGCCTAAATTCCCCAAAAATCCAAGCCATATTCCCTAGACTTGGAAAAAAGGGAAAAACAATGTTCAGATTCCTCACCTAATGTTTTGAAAATAAAACTAACCACAATATAATAAAAATATAGGGACTGTTGATATCTTTATTTAAATATTGAATAATCGATTTATTGTTCAAAAAAATATTAGTAATAAATATCGATGTTGCTAAATAATATTATCGATATTCTATGAATAGTCGTAGTTGAGTCTATTGTCGTATTTTGTTAGAAACATATTTGATAATTTTGTATATAACATTATAGTTTTATAAATTTCCATCATGGGCGTAGATGTAGAAACTATTTCACCCGGAGACGGTATTTAATACGCGTAAATTGTGTATTTACTTTAGTTAGAAGATATAACCTATATATGTAATTGTTTTCTTAGGTACTACATATCCAAAACCCGGGCAAATTGTGGTGGTCCATTACACTGGTACGTTACAGAATGGAAAGAAATTTGATTCGTCAAGGGATAGGGGGCAACCATTTAAATTTACACTAGGTAAAGGCGATGTCATTAAAGGCTGGGATCAAGGTTTGGCTAAGGTAGGCATAGAGAAAATATAACATTATTACCTCATTTCTCATCATATGTTTTGTATATAACTACATATTATAAGATTCGTTCTTGATTCAAAGCAAACTTATTGAAATATAAACAAGTGTATAATATAATCACTATAATTTAGAAATGTTTATAAGCCAATTATGATATGGTAACGTATTAGTTTTCAGCTATAATTGCGATTTAAACACTTAGCACAATAGTTACTTAAATCACTGAATAATTTTTAATTGAGACATTGGTTCCGGTATATTGGCCTCGGCTACTCTTCTGAGCTTTCACTTTACCCCTACACCACGGCCTGCTATAATGCGATAGATGGACACAAATTAGAGGCGACATGATGTACAAAAAGTTTCACTTTAATTATAACAACATATTAACCATAAACTAAAATTTATAATAGAAAATGTTTATGTTATAATCCTATATAACTATTACACAAAATTTTACCCCTTATGTAACTTAGTATTGATTAACTTCAGTGTTTTATGTATTCATTGAATAATTTCAGATGTCTGTAGGTGAGAGGGCACGACTCACATGCTCTCCCGACTTTGCTTATGGCTCTAGAGGACATCCGGGAGTCATTCCTCCAAATGCGACCTTGATATTTGATGTTGAACTCTTACGTGTTGAATAATTTGTGTCACATTTAATGTAAAAAAAATTGGAGCTTTGAGGGATATACTCTAACTTATTTTTGCTTAGTATCTTTGGTCATTTTGTGTATTCTCATAATAGAATTTTTTCAGTTCTATTATGTTTAATGTACATTAATGAAGTTTAATTTATCATATTTTTAGTACATTCTTATACTAATGCTTTAATTTTAAAGAAAGAAATGCATTTTTTTATTATTATTGAGGTATTAGAAGTCATAAGCTTGAATCTTATAATAAAAAAAATGTGGAACAGACAAATGAATAACTATTTAAAAACATGTACCTTATTTTTAAAATTATTTTATTTATAGCTAAATATTAATTACACATACCTTTTGAACAACCCACACATATATATTACTTATGTAGTTATGTAATTACAAGAGGTTCCACAACAGTTAGCAAAATAATTCCAAATTTTACGTTTTTGTATCATTTGAGTTTTATTTCTCTCGTAAGTTTTTATTTTTCATTATAAAAGAGCTATGTTAAAATTTATGTCACAACTCTGTTGAATCCATGAATATAATTATATATTATTATCTATGTATAATAGTTATTCACATTGGTGATAGCATTACTTATTTATTATAATTAAACAAAAGCATTTGTATATGCATTTAATTTGTATTTAATTTATTTATACTATAGATTTCAGGTAATCACTAGTGTTGTATTAATAAGTATTTAGTATTTTTTTTCTTAAATAATGTTTTAATATACTAATGGGGTTTCATAAATTAACAAAAAAGAAATAATTTGTGTTGTAGCCACATAAGAATTTTCTTACTTAATTTGTAAATGATAAAAAAGGATAATATAAAACTTGTTCAATTAATAAATAAATATTTTATTAATATAACCATAATCCTTACACAATAAAAAATTACTCAAGTTTTTAAATGAAATAATATCATTTAAAATAATTTATTCAAATATACACCTTACAGAGAAATATAAATTACTCAATACAATTTAAAATGTACACCGTTTAACAATTGCACATATCATAAACTATAATATTCAATAACAGTATACTATAAATTCAATTCAATATAATGTTTCTATTCCAAATATATTTAGTATAAAAAAATTATACAACATGTCATGTAACAATGTGATCACTTTCATAAAGTTAATAATAAAATTATAATTATTAGCTTCCCGGATAATAATTCATAAGTGGTACAACAGAGTTCCTTGGGAACGGAGTGCGACACAGAGCACAGCTTTCCAAAGCTCCATAACAACACTGCATACAGAATATATGCCCACAATGCAGAACACAGGGTTGTATCATTTCCTCTAAGCATGCTGCACATCCCTTCCCATTTTCAACTTCATTTGGAAGTTCTCTCATCTGTTCAATATACTTTTTTGCTGCATACATATTTTGACAACATGAAACAAATGCATGTAGTAATGTAACCACTCCTAATAGCCTAAGATGAGCATAATAAGCTGCAGCGGCAGGTCTGACATGGACATAGTCTATACCTGTAACAGTCTTTCCTATTTGCAATGGACCACCATGAATATAAGAGAGTGCTCGGTGTACGCTCTCAATTTGTGGAATAATATTATTTAATGTTTTGACTACAACCAGAAATATATTCTGTGCTTCAGGCGTTAAGGTCGCGTTTTGTTCAATGTTTTTCCCTAACTGGCTAAGAAGAATCCTAGTCACATTTTCTCCGAAAGCAGATAGCAAAATACTTGTTAAACGTGCACAAAACTTGGGTAGTCTATGGTAGCTGTCGTCGACCTGTACAATGCCAGAGTATTCCTCGCCTAAAGTCTGAAGGTCTTTTAATGTCGTAAATGATTTGTAGAGAAGGGCTGAAACTGGGATGGCCTTAGAAGCGTGTTGAGAAGGTAAGAGTTTAGAAAGCCTTTCGGAAAGCTGTTTTTCATACTGATCATCTTTTTGCCATGATCGTAATACTTCTGCTGGTTGTGCCACTGGTAACGCCATCACATTTGGTTTTGAAAATTTTATTATGAGAATAATGTCAATGTCTCTGTAATTGTTTTTTTTTTTCAAACTAACTATGCTGTTGACCCGGAGGCCTCTACAGTTTCACCGGACTACGCCCCGTTATTCGTTTCGTATCGTAGGTGAATATATTGTTTACCTATATACTTTCCCAATTATCAACTTATACCACAAACTACTAAGAAGATACTACGTATACTTATACGCTCTGTCAAATTTAGGATGATCATTTTTGACAGCTCACAGTAGAGATGTGGAAGTCTAAAATTGTAAAATAATCAAATGCTTATTGATTATTATTATAGAAATTGGAATTGATAGTTACGTAGTTGAACTGCATGGATTATAATAAAGAACATTTTTCTATTGAATTAATAATTTATTCAGTAAAATACGTATGAAATAAAACAAGAATTCAAATTTGCTATAATAACTTTAATATTTACAAAAATAATATATGTATAAATATACAGTCCGTGGTAGTTCGATTTACATACTACCGCACTATGATAAGTTGGCGGTATTCATCAATGAAAACCGGCATTATCTGTACAATTTATCGAAATAAATATAATTCACTTTAACTCATAAATAACTGACCATTCTTGCACAAAAGCTGCCATAAAAGGCGTCCAGTGAAGTTGCCACAACGATATTATACAATATTTGCTAATTGATTATAAAAAAACGATACATTTTCCGAAATTAGCATACTATTATATATAAAAACGTTACTAATTTTAAATATACGATAATATATAAACTAAATATAATGAATCATATAGTCATGTAAATAAATGTATTATTGCAAGCATACACAAACCGTAGCGATAGACGCACAGTGAAATGACACAAATATCAGTGCCGACGGCGGGAAATAAAAAAAATAAATAATCCGACAGATCTGCCGTTTTCCGTGTTTCGCCATCGCAACACACCATAAGTGCTTACCAAGAGTGAAGTCTCACGGTACGCCAGATGCACGAGGCATCGAGTCAGTAATTTCAGTGGAAACGTTCGGCACCCTGGTTACTCCGTTCCCAAATTGCTTTGGTATAAATTATTAAACCAAATTGTAATTTGTGAGTGTTAACCTAGCATCGGTAGCATTCATATATTATTAGTTTTAGTTTTATTTTGTAATAAATTAAGTTAAAGTAATTTGTTTTTTTTTGATCCTCCGGCGCTTACCTTCGTAATTTCCGGAGCATGCTTGTGGTGTAATAACAATAACACTAATAATACAAGGTATTATTAGCGACCCGGAGGTTGAGTGTATCCGCATTACTGCATCCTAGCCTCCGTGCGCAGGCGCATAAATGAACGGACAGCCGGTCAGTGATCAGTCCATACAAATGTACTCTGTGGGTCAGTCGGCCCGATCACTATCATCGCTAGACCCGCGCTCGATATTACGGCACCCGACCAAGATTCTCGTTCTTTTATGTTGTTCATGTTATTGTATTGATGTATTTTATTTTACAATAGATACCTAAAGTGAGGAGTTTATTATTATTACGCCCCCACATACTTCTTAATAAAGGTGTGAAATGCCAAAATTACCATCCTAAAATTGGCATTGTATAAAATCAAATTTATTAACATCCCTACCATAAGTTGCAGGGTAACCATTCTTAGGATTGAGTTGCTAGTTTGCAAAGTATTGTACGCTATATAATTCCATATAAGGCACATTATTATCAATAAAATCTTATATAAATTAGGTCTAAATATAACATAATAAATTTATTCAGAAATATAAAAAACGGGAATTAGGGTGAAGTAATGTAACTGTGCAAGTAAAAAATCATATTTACATATGAATGATACTGTATAATATAAATGTTATACTATACTAAAAAGCAGTAAATTATTAAAGATAAATCTATTTTTAAATCCTGCGTATGAGTTTACATGTTGTAAAAGGATATATAGTACGCGTCAAACATTTTGGCCTCTCTGAATGCAGCTTTAAGTTTAATCTTTTGCATAGTACAGTCACGAGGTTAACACAAAAAAAGTCACACTATTAAGCAATTTAAAATTTGCATTTATTAATTTATAAGTTGTCTCGATAATGTATGTCCAATAAAATATGTTTCTATTTAATTATAATTTAAGTAGACACTTGTTTATTATATGAAGTAAACGAGCATGGGAGTATAAGCACCATGTTGCTACTATCAAAAATTTACAAAATTCTGCTTATTTGAATTGAGCGTACATAAACATACATATATATAAACTGTTTGCAAAGGATAATAAATAAAAATGAACAGACAATAAAAGTTAAATGATTATTGGAGTAATAAAATAAAAGTAAAATTAGAAATGAAAAATATTAGTTAAATAGTAAAGTAACAGACATACCTAGAATAATAACAAGTGGTAAAATTATGTATCTATCAGAATTAGCTCCAGATATTAGCTACGTGCGGAAACTTATAAATGGCCTTTATTCATGTCTAAATACCAAAATTTTTTTTTGTTAAAAATAGTTATAAAATAACATTTATTAGAACTTTCATGGAATTATCCGCTTTATAGAGTATTTGTTTCTGTATTGTAGGTTATATGTAGTAGCATATACTGTGTAGGTAATATATATGTTGCTACAGTAGTGTTATTCTACATGAAAAACATTAGTAGTAAATGAATATTTTGTAATAAATATTTATTTATAATGGGGCAACGGTTTCCATAGAAACGCCATTTTTCGAAGTAGATGGGTCTCCTTATAATAACAAATATCAATAAGGAACAATAAAGAAAAAAAGGAACAAAACATCCAAAAACAAAGGAACAGTAACCTCCATAAAAAAAGAACAGAACAAAATTAGCAATAATATGTAATTGACTGGGTATTCTGTATGCGACTGTACTGTAACTAGCACTCTGACATACGTGTCGACGTGGGTGCAATAGGGGCGAGGAAAGTTCGCGGATGAGCCTACTTTGCCACCTCTATCGCGTCCCACTGATATCTAAATTTGTGTTCTGTGTATCTACTTCAGAGCGGTTAAAAAGTTTGATGCAGAGTGTAAAAGTCTACCAATGTAGATAATTTCACAAACGTTACAAATACAGACTTCTGATATTTCCTAATTACTATCGATCGAATGGGCTTGGGCTGGGGCTTGACACAAAACTAACTTGTCATAAATTTAGCTGTAATATTCTATAATGAGATCCACGTAAATAAAATACAATGAGGTGTTTAGCACAAAATCATATATAACCCATTTTATACACAAAGATACATAGTAACACACGTTAACAAACTTATATACCTACACATTGTTCATTAATAAAGTTTACTACAAATTATTTATGAGCACTTTCACACGTTATTTCTAAACTATAATAAGAATGACGTTTCGGAACGTAGGTTGCGATAGGAGTTGACTCGGTGCTCAGCGCATTGTGGCGCAGAGGGCGATACGAGGATACAGGACGGTGTCCTCGGGGGCGGCCTTCGTGCTCGCCGGCTCCCTTCCCTGGGAGCTGGAGGCGGAGGTTCTTTCCGCCGTATATTTTTATACGGCGGCTAAGAAACGCCGAGGGGAGTCTCCAGCTCCCAGGGAAATAGAGGAAATGAGAAAGAGGGTCCGGAGGGACATGATGGAGAGGTGGCAGCGGGATCTGGCGGACGCGCGTTACGGTACGTATACTATCAACGCCGTCCGCCCGGTCCTGTTGGAATGGTGCAACAGGGAATGGGGCTCCCTGACGTTCAGACTGGTGCAGGTGCTGACCGGACACGGGTGCTTCGGTTGGTATCTGCACCGGATAGCACGCAGGGAGCCGACCGCCGCATGCCATGAGTGTGGCGCTGAGACGGACACTGCGCAGCATACTCTTTCTGAGTGTGCTGCGTGGGAGTCTCAGCGTCGTGCTCTGGCTGCGGCGGTGGGGTGCGATTTGTCGCTGCCGAGCGTGGTCGCGGCCATGCTCGGCAGCGAAGCCATATGGAATGCAGTGACCTCCTTCTGCGAGGAGGTCATCTCGCAGAAGGAGGCGGCGGAGAGGGTCCGTGAGGAGAATCCTCTGAGTGACCCTCTCCGCCAACGCAGAGTTGGTGGGAGGGGGCGGCGTTTTGTCCGTCTCCTTCCACCTCCGTAGCCAAACCTGGGGGATGGGTCGGGGGGCCCATCTCCCCATTGCACAGGTTCGGCTGACGAGGAGGGGGCGGCTGGTGTGTACCCAGCTGCCCCCCCATTATTAAGACGACGCCCGGCGGACACCTTCCGCTGGGCAAGCCGCTGAGGCAACATGGTGATAGCACTGCACGATCCCATGTCGCCTCAACCAAAGCGGCGGTCGGTACACCGTGGGGTTTTAGTGAGTAAGAGTCTCACACTACCTACTCTCTCCCCCGAGAGGGTGGCGTGTCCATGACGGATTTCCCCACGTTAATAAAAAAAAAAAAAAAAAAAAAAAAAAGGAGTTGACTGGTACTAATCGTCACATAAGGAAAAAGTATTATTCTATGGATAAACGCATGGAAGTTTCATTAAAACTTATTTTTAATTCCCTATTCTATATTTATTTTTATAAATGTATATTTGATTTAAAATATATTTTGTTATTTGCCTTAAGGAACTTCGTTCCTGACCGTATACGATTTTATCTCTATAGCTTTCACAAATAACACTCTTCATTATATACAGTTTATGCTTCAATTAAAAAAAAACATCTATGATAATACACCGAAGCGACCTTCACAACAAGATTGAACGAACACTGGTATGAAGTAACTGATTTAAGTGAAGTAAATGAACAATATCAATCACCAGATAAAGGTTCCGGATAAAGGGATTCGACATGAAATAAGAAACACAGGTAAAAATTGTACGAACGTACTGACAATGGTATTCATCAGTGAAACTACATAGCATAGACTTAATTGGGAGATACTAATAATTTACTAAAGGGAATGTTAAGCTTAGTGGGTACATACCAGGAGAATTAAATATCAGATAAGGCTCGTCAAAAATAAAAAGTCTTTTGTGAATAATAATATCTTATTTAATTAAATATTTTACAAGCTTTAGTATTTGCCCACAATCTCACCTGATTAATAAATGACGATATGGTCTAAGATAGTAAACACTCTAAACCAAGAGAGGATTGGCTCTCGAGTGTAGCTGCGCGAACACACCTATAAAAGGTAGGTACCTGGTAGAAGATTTTCAACTTGCAAGTGATTGCCTGGTGGGCTTAAAAAGTCTTACCACCATGTAAATGGACTTAACATTGCCCTAGTATCGCATTAAGTAAATATATCGCATTAAGAAAATTATAACTCTGTAAAAGTTGCAGTAGATAAATATGCACTTAGGATTAATATAATAAAGACAGAATTTTGAAATCAGTCAATTTAACAATGTTAATTTTACTGGATATAATGTATTAAAATAAGGCCCGTAGTCTAACATTTAGAGATAAAATTTGATGCGGTAATTGTAGTAACTTACATATTACATTGCATATAGTTTAATCCACTTCTGTACACAATCATATTAAGATTTTAGCTCTGTGAAGATATGAGCTTAGTTGTACATAATACAAATCATATAGATATATCATACTCTATAGATATTGTAACCGATGATCAGTGTGTGATGTCAAAATAAGTTCATGTGTTTAGTAGACAAAAATCAAAACTTATTATCTACCTCTGAATACTTTAAATTCAAGACTACCTAGTAGTAGATATTATAGTATTCTTAATCTAATTGGATCGCCCTTATAAATAAATATAATGACTGCGCTCCAGATAATGAGATGTGTTTCTGGCCTGCATCTCATTGATCGAGTACGGAGCTGCAGACGCGTTACTAGAAATATATATCACTGTTATTTGGACAGAAAAAAGAATATTCAAAATATATGTCAGAACTATAAAATTATTGATACCGCAAATACACACCACTTATATATTTTTCGCTTTGTACAACGCAAAGATTTATCGGAGAGAATTACGCATTGAACATCGCAACAAACCAAATTATTGGATTAATCGCCGCTAGCAGTGAGGATACTGAGAAGCCGCTGCTCCGTACGAGGTGTTGAGTTTGCAGGTCAGTTCACGACTTTTTATTTGGGGTCTTTGTTATTATATTTATTTATAGGCAAGACCACCCTACCGCCCCACGCTCTCTATTCCTTTCACGCATTTTTTGTACAATTTTATTTTCACCGCATCTCATCCTGGTGGGACCTATTTACAAGGTATCACCAAGCCCCATTATTAACGTATATAAATAATAGTTAATTTATAACAATTAAGTGGTTAAAACTAAATATTATTACATAACTATCTTAATAACAAACCACAATTTGCTATGCAACATTTGCTGCCCAAATATTATTCACCATTTAACGTCGTGACTGCGAAGCACGGAAGTCCGAACTATATTACTAATTTGACGCAAAACTGCACAGCAAACTGATAGCAATGTGCTGTCGCAAATGGACGTTAATTTGACAACAATCGTTGAATAGCAAATTTGTTATGTATATTTTGTAAATGATGATAATTGCAATATCGTAATATATTTCATAATGACTAAGAATTAGTAAAAAATCATTGAAAAATATATTTAATTATACAATCATATCATTCCTATTTGATTGTAATTTGGTTACAATTGTTGCAATCCAATTTTTGATGTCAATTTGAGATACCATTGCGACTACAATTTGACGGCAATTTGCCCATGTAAATGGGTACAGGAAATGTTGATGATCAACAATGGTAATTTAAGTGAAGAACATATTAACAGCATGATTTCTCGTGCGTGAGTGTGTTCTCAATGCCCACGTGGGGCGTCGGACTGAATGTCAGAAGAAATGATGATATGAATGTGCATGCGAGTGTCAAGTACGACGACGTTTGGCAGGGGTTGTAGCAGGCGGTGTTGAAGTATTTGTTCGTCGCCTGCCGCGTCGCGAAACACCGTCTTCATCTATAAGAGGAGAATACCAATGAAATAAACACTCTTCAAAACATATTGTAATATCATTGGTCGCGTGGTTTGACCAATGGCAAATCAATACAATATCCGTAAGATCGAACCCCGGCGTCCGCCGACGAACTTTTGATATATCGCGTAGATATCCTAATTTGAATTGGAAATGCTCTCGGCTGACGGTGAAGGAAAGCATCGTGAGGAAACCTGAATCTGAGAAACATTCTTTTAGCACCACAGTATGTGATAAAATATAGAACTGTGGACATCTTGGAGTTTGAAATCGCCAATACCTTCCTTCGGGAAAGTCCTATGGCCCTGCAATGGATCTCTTAAATGCTGATGTGATGGTGTGGATTTACTCATAACTATTTTGGAACGGAGTTCCTTAATGCGGCATACGATAGTTGACTGGTAGAAGTAGTCACGTACGGAAAAATTATCATGGCTCCTCCATGCGACTTTCCATCTCTTTGTCTGCCTCTTTCTATTGTATACAAAGTGCGTGAGAGGATTGAAAATCAAGTATCAATCGCTGTTGGTTGTATAACCTCAATATTTCATTGAAACGTATTTTTATGTATTTTATATCTCATTTTAAATAAATGAGTCGTATAATATGAAATTAAACTTTTTATTTGATTCCTTACTTTGCGTCACTTCCAATGAAAAAGTGATAGATAATAAAAATGTACAGATAACACAAAGAGAGATAGTTACACGAAGGGGTCATAACGTAATTTCTTTACGTGTCGAAAATATGCAAATATAAACAGTGTAAATTTTCATATCGAATTACATTCGGAGATGAAAGAAAATGTAAAGAATTTTGTTCTAATGGGGTCCCCTGACCACACACATTTATATTTGTCGAACCTATTGGCAAAGCTGACTACCCGGTATTTGAATGGTAAGCACAGACGCAGTATAATCCAAATACAACGCTGACCTCCAAGAGGTTCACAATTCTTCAGTCAGCCACCGTAATCATACTGGCCTACATGCCACAAGCAGCTGGATAAAGACTAAAAGTTCGATGGCGAGAATATCCCATTATAGTTATTTCTACTATACAGCAGAAATCAACTGCACTGCTGTGTGGTTGGTGATACGCGTTGATGTTCCTTCTGATTCTGCAGGAATAGTATCCTATTATGACTGGGATCAGCACTGTAGTTATTTTGAGGTTGATTGTACATAATCATTATGCTGCAGTCAGTATTTAACATGAGGTGAACAGCATGTCTCTTTGATACATCATAACAAAAAAAAAAGTTTTAATAGAATGATAATAAAATTTAATTATATTTATATTTTACTTTGAATTACGGTTCTAAATAGTTATAATTACTCTGTTTTTTTTTTTAATTAAAATAATATTATATTCTTATTTTAGATACACTTTTCTAAAGAATATTTTGTTAAAAAGAAATAATTTATAATTACTTAGAGAGATATTTACCTGCAATTGAGCTCACTTTGGGTTTAGGAATTTTGTCCCTTTGTGAAGTAGATTTTCTACCAGATGAACTATCTCTTGGTCCAGATGCATTAGAATCACGGGAATCTCTTCTACGATCTATTAATACAGTAATACGTTTTTAATAATGACATTGAAATATTAATCAATGACTTTTTTAAATCGTAATTTAATTTAAAGCTTTTTATCACTAAAAATATGTCAGTCCCCATTATAACTTATACCTTGGTAGAAACCCTTAAGAAATATAAACTAAAATAAACACAGATATTAAAGCAAATACATTAATTACAAAGCGAACTATAAATAACTACACAGTATTCTGGAAGCATTCAATGTCCATTCTACTAGAATGATGTTGTAAACGCGTACATCTCAGACAATCATATCAATCTCTTTAACAATAAAACTTCAAGTTTTTGTTTTATCTTAAACACTTTACTAAAATCGTGAATGACCTATAATAAATTTGTTATTTGATTTACATCTTATAACATTATCCAAAAATATTGTTATCGTAACATACATACCAAAAAAGGTAGCATAAGAATGTAGTCCTCCATACACTCATCATCATCCTCTTACCCTTATCCCACCTAAGTTAAGTAGGGTTGCCACAACATGTTTTCCTTTTCAACTATGTCCTGTCAGATATCGTCTCACGTCGCAGTGTTCACACCTTTTATCACACAATCTATCCACACCTTTTTTGGTCTTCCTGTACTCCTATATCTGACCATGTTCAAACTCAAAAATTTTCTTGTTACATTACTTTCATCACTTTTCATAATATGCCCGTACCATACTAATCTAATACTCCTCAACTTCTCTGTTCTATAAACACTATTCCTCACATTTTACATAGTAATCAGATGTGTCTTTTTATTTACAAAAATGAGTTAAAAATCAAATTTGTACAAATAATAACATTGAGCGTATAGTAAGCAGTACTAGTGAGTATAGTAAATACACAAACAGTAAAAAAAATCTAATAAATCTCTAAGTATTCTCACCGTAATCCTTTTCAGATTTGATACTAGGCGTGTCAGTGGATGCATGTGAGCTACCACTCTCTTTACGGGCTTTGGTAACACTGATGCTGTCTTTACGGCCACCTAAACAAGAAATTACGATTATATTGAAATACTGTGAAACAGAAATCAACACTCATAAAAAATATACATGATTATTTATTAAATACTACCATCCACCCACTTAATAAACATACCAATGTATATATATATAAAATATTAGAACTGTGATGATAGAAAATAAGAGAAATTCTTATTAGCAGCCCCAAAATCTTTATCAGAGACTTCATTAAACAGATTTAAAGTTTCACAAGTAAATGACAACTACTACAATATGACATTATTTACATTTCACAATGTATTTATTCTAAGATTATATTGTTAGTCCACTTTACGCACTTTGGTGTAATATTTTAAACTTATACATTGCTTAATTGAATAATGACATCATTTCCTTTAAGCCAATAATAACGAACTTTACTTAAAATAAATAACTATTCTAAATGACGATCTGAACAAAAATATTACACACAAATTGGAATGTTTATGAATCATGAGTTTGAATTGAATGAATGCTATTCAGAGTTCCTTGGATACAAAACTTAAACCAAATGTTTAGCTAGAGACTGCTTGGACACTCATTTGTAATAAAGTATTTTATACATGTGTTTAACAAGGTTTAAAATGTTAGACATTGTTTAGTAAAACTCATAATGCGTGTTCATTTTTATTTTTGTAATAAGACTAATTAATCTCTATTCTGTAGGTTATACATGTTGCACACACAACAGCAAACCTCTATCATGTATTTATATATATTTATATAGCAGAAGATATGATATATACCACAAAATACCCAGGATTTTGAATGAGAGAGAAATACATATGCTTATCTACCTTTCTTTCATATTTAACTCGAGTTGTCATTTGATTCAAAATGATGAATTCAGCCTTGTCCATAACAAACACATTAAATTTCTACAATAAATAAAAGTAGAAAGTAGAGATTTATACGATAAATTCTACCTTGGGGTGTACTATGTTTGGATGCAGTGCCTCTAGAACTGTTTCTAGATGTTGAAGACTTTAATGATGGACTGTGATCATCTAAATATAATAAGTCGAACAAAATAAGAGAAATTCTGATCTAACAATTGAGATACTTAAATGAATTGTGAAAGATACAAAGTCTAGAGAAAAAAATTGTATGGATAATATTCACAGAACTAACAAAATTAAACAACAAATTAAAATATTATATGAATGCTCATCTTTTTTGTAGTTCATATGCAATATAAGAGAATATAAGTATGTGCAAATCAAGACTGCACAATTATTAATTGTTTATTGAAATTAGAGACTAAAATTTAGGTTGATTACAAATAAATTACCTTCATTTTCATCAGTGACAACTGGTTCTTTACATTTTTGCTTCATAAGCGCACCAAATTCACCCTCCGGCAAACTAAACGGCATCTCATGATTTGGGAACGGAATTGGCTCTGTGTCAACTAACATTGATAAATCGTAAAGAGTTGCAAGATGCTTCCATATATCTTGTGTGGATACTTCTTTAGCTATCGAGTTTGATAGTTTTTCTCTTATACAAGCCATTTGAAAATGTTTATTTATGCCGACAGGTTTGTGGTTAGCCATAGCGTAAAACAGCTGTATTTCCATATTTACGTCCCAGTGTATTGTGTCACCTGGTTTGACATCATTTTCTTCTTCACTAGATACCATTTTAGTATTTATTTACCTCAATAATACAAACTGAACAAGGTACCTAATCAAATAGAATAACAAGACGCGCGCGGCACAGATTTACACAGCAGTGTTGTCAGCTCTTGTAAATTTGAGTCCCAAGACGATAGAAAGCTGCTAGAAACTGATTGTACCAGAAGCGTACCCAGGATTTTGTTCTGTAAGGGGCACAAGGGGTTAGTGGCGGTAATTTAATTATAATTTAAATACAGATAGTAGTAATAATGTTTAATTAAATATGTTACAAATATTACTAAAATCTATGGGAGTAGGTCCGTTAAGATCATATAAAATACAATATATTTATATACGAGTACGGTAGATATCTTCCATGTTTCCAGAAAAGAGTAGCATGTTTTGTCAAATCATTTAATATGAAATCGTAGTACAAAGTAATAAAAAATTACCATTAAATGAATAAATTTTGTAATAAATATAATATATTACTTGGTAAAATCACTACATTATTGTATTTGGTGAATAAAATGTAGTTTTTAATGTCAGAATGTCGCTTAATCTAACGACAAAGCCACTAAATTGGCAATACTGTTTCACAGATACCGAAAAGCCAACTAACCATTGGAGTTTTGTATTAATTATTGACTTACAAACTTTTATTTACTATAATCGTAGATACTGTGATGGCCGTTCAAACTTTGTTGTGTCACCAATTAATAAATGCGAGAATAATCAAATTCTATAAACGAGAGACAAAAAAACATATTTCACAAACCCAGGGCTCCAAACCTATGAGTTTTCATTCCAAATGTAGAGGGTAATGGGGTAAAATAAACCTAGATGACATTTTAGGTGGCTTTTTATTTATAGGGGTATTTAGGGACTTTTCTATTGGCCAAGAAATACCTTGAGATAATCCAATCCCACAATTTTTTAGGGATCATTTTAATGAACAAATTATTATGAAGAAAGACATTTAAAAATTGCACATAATAAAATTTAATAAATAATAAGTGTAATTTTTGTAAATATTTTCAGTAGCAATTTATTACAAAATATATATTTATATTTATCACTTCTGGACATCTGTCAACTTTAGTGCCATAATTATTCATTTTTATTTTAGGATAATTTCCAAGTAGAGGTAATCGTGACAATTTTATGGGGCTGTCTTTAGCCTCAGCAGTAAATATTTTTGAGAATTGGTAACCGCATAAACCATAAAAAAAAAGAAATGTCGTTACTGTCAAAATGATTGATTTTAGTATTGTGTGGTTTTGGTCTGCTAAATTTTGATCTAAAGTATTTAAACGATAACAAAGTATTAATTATAAGTGAAATTGGTCTATTAATGCCATAGTTATGGCAAATCACTACGAAGTCCCTAGTTGGTATGATTTTTCGTAATGATATAACCTTAAGACGTTAAATCGTGCCGGCCGATTGAGTTTGATAAGCAATTGAAATCATTATCTTTACCTGTAATCCTTTAGTTACAGTGTTTTTCAGTATTACATTTTACTAACAATAATATATTGTAATTATTGTAGGGCGGGTAAACCACCAACGGGTCTTCATTTGGATGTGTTGAAAGGCGACAAACTCATACAAAAACTAATGCTAGATGAGAAGAAGTGTTACCTATTTGGTCGTAATCCTCAAATGAATGACTTCTGCATCGATCATGCGAGCTGTTCTCGAGTACATGCTGCATTTGTTTATCATAAAGATCTCAACAGAGCATTTTTGGTAGATTTAGGGAGCAGTAAGTAAAATCATTTATTTTTGTTATTGATTTACTTAAAGAGTTTGGCTTATCTTTAGATTTATTATTCCATCGATATGACACTTTATATTTTTTTACAGTCGCATCATTGTGTAAGCAAGCAAAGTTTTAAATATTACACAGTGTAAACAAATACTTTTTGAGAATATAACTTTTTTAAGTGACATTTCATTGGTAAATTTGATGAGACCATATAATTGTTTATAGTTTCCGGACATTTATTTGAGCTTTGACATTATTTCCTGTTATTATTAATATTTAACAGTTATTAGTATTATTAATAAAAATAAATAATTATTAAAATTATAAAACACAATAAGTAATCAATTCTGATGTTTTTTTACGGGATTCTAATGAAATGGAACTACCATACTTGTGTGTTTATAGTGCATCATTGGAAATATTTTCTGATTTTCCAGCTCTATAGGTTAAACTAGGTTGATAAATGCAGTTTTCAGCTTATAGTAGGCTTTCATTGATTGATTAAAAATCACCAAGAAGTTTGCATTAAAATGTTAATTTATATTAAAATACATTCAAAGTAATATCTTTTTCTAGCACATGGAACATTCATAGGAAAAATGTGTCTTGAACCAAATAAACCAACACAACTTCCAATTGATTCATCTTTTCATTTTGGAGCATCAACAAGAAATTATATTATAAGGTAGTTATGAATATAATATGAATATGTTTTCATAATTCTTTCCCTGATGCTATGAGCTATATTTTATTACAATTATGTTGTAATTAACCCCTTGGCTGTTTTTTTAGCACCCATGTATCAAAATGGCTGATTATGTTTTTAATTATTTTTTTTTCATTGCACAATCATTGTATATTGTAAATTTCATGGCTTAGTAATAAAAGTTAGTACAAATGAAAAATAATTTAAAAATATGTTTTACAAAATCATCATTTATTTTTCAAAGTTTTATAATAACTGGCATTTTTTTAACCTTATGCTGCTAACAGACTGTTGACCTGTGCTTCACGAAGTCCACATTCGTTTGCATGGAACTTAAACCTTTATGGTTTTGGACAATCCAGGGGTTAATGCATACAAAACCACACTAGTGTAATGTAACGTCGATTATAATAGAAAATCTAAATTATAGAAAAAGAGTATTCATCTAAATAGGTTTCTAATGACATATACAACAAATTCACTTTGTTTGTATTCTCAGGATAGTTTGAATAACTCTTGATTTATTGTCATAATTGACAAGTAAAATTTTTTGACCTTGGTTGTCCTAAATTTGTGTTTGAATAAAATAGTCAAGTGTTTTGAATTGACATGTATTCATGTTATGTGTAATATATCTTATTGCTTATAGATTTTTTGTAATATTTGGTTGTGGCAGGTTAATAGCAAAGCCACATTAATTTAAAACATAAACATTAATATGTAAATGATCTGATATCATTGGAATCGATTATTGGTCAGTGGTGGTATGTTTCAATACTGCATTGATCAATGAAGTTTCTAATTCTCGCGAATGATCCAGAGCTTTAGATGTAGAAGAATATCATGATGAAAGCATGGCATGATGATAGTGGTTTTTTTAAGCCCGTCTCTTTACCTACCACCTTCAAGTTGAAAACTTGTTACCAAACATTGGAGGTATGTTCTGGCTGTGTACTTGAGAGTCAGTATTTCTAGTTTACGGTCTTACCTTGTTAAACCACTTTGTTATTTAATATCAAGTTAGATGTAGTCAATTGTGAAAATAAAGAAAATAAAAAAAAATCTGATCTAATGAAGATACTAGTTTTAATGTTTACAGTAACAAAGTGCTTGTTCATATTTAAATTTAGTAAACTTCATCTAATTTTGAGGCATTAAGATTGCGCTACAGTAGTATTTGAAACAAAGAAGGTGTTACTAACTCTGCTTTGATGGAGAACACCACAGAGTTTTTTATAGTGTTATGGTGGTACCCTTATACCTGTGTGGTAAAGCTTTTATTACATGTCACATAAAATAATTCGTAACTAACAAATTAAGTCAAAAGTTAGTCCGATAATGGTGTAGATTTAATGTTCCAATACTTGTGACATTTCAATAAACTGCAGTTCCCTACCCTAATGGTACCAGATTCGGCTGCAAAATTCCTGCGTTTGTTGAGGATTTAATCAAAATACAATTTTTAAATTCATTTACGAAAAGGGTAATATGTTTTGGCCAGATTGTAAAAATGTAGATTTTAGAAAGCTTACGGAAGGCGGTCGGCACCCCATGTTACGTTCGAAGATCGACCTCCATAAGGACTTGGAGTTTTACGCGACCATTCCGAACGACTCGCATTCTAAAATACGTCCACTGTGACTATCTTTACCAATCTTCCCGACAAAATATTGGCAGCGAACGATCAGTACCCGTCTGTGTCACTAAACAGAGCGTGCGCCCACATCTGCGTAACCATAGATGACGCCGCCATGGTCTGGTTGTGAATTTCGCTCCTGCATACTCGCCGTGTGCCCATCGGCAGCGGCTCAAGCCTAGGTTCGTTCCCCCGGAGTAGCCTTTAGTTGAACAGAGCACCCCCACATATGGTGGAACGGTTTTATTTCTTTCCCCTTAATTTCGAAGTAGGTCGGTCTAGATTGGTCCTAGTTGTCAATACGAAATACATTTTTGAATGGCGGTTAACATATGTGCGTCATGATCTTTTATATGTAAGAATAGCTAGCTTAGTTTAGCTTAGACAGATCCGTGGTTTTGCATTCAAGGCAACAGCTCAAGTCGAGGTTCGGCCACTTTTGCACCCTTGAGCTTGTTGCCAAGCGGCGAAATGCCTTAAGCGCTCGCCTTAGTAGCCGGTGAAACTGTGAAGGCCCGTCAGGCGAATAGTGTAGTCAGATCTAATAAAAACATAGTTTAGAAAAATCCCCATCTGTAATACTTTATAGATATCAGACTTTGACGATAATCTCACCTGTTAATAATGACTATATGGCTTAAAATGATAAACACGGTATGTCTGGACGTGGACTGGCTCTTTCTTGAGTGTAACTGCTGGAACACACCTATAGGTATTTGGCGATAGATTTTCTACTTGAAGGTGGTAGCTAGCCGGTAGGGCGTAGAAAAATCTGTACCACCATGCTATATCTTCATCACGATGTTTTCCTTCACCGAAAATTTCGGCTCATTGACCCTTGCTAAATCCGAATCCTTATTGATCTGTTTTAATATGCTAACCGGTGATCTATCACTTTAGATAGGTTATAAAAATGGTGGAAAACCAAACCTGTGTCTCTTATGTATGAGCCTCTTAGAAGACTAGTGTGTACATATGGGAGATAATTATTTTTTATTGATGCTTATAGAGAGAGGCCTACAGGAAATGCTAGAGGTATAATGGAAGAGTTGCCAAACAACGAAACGGAGGGTGCGTTGCTAGGTTTACCTGAGACACAGACCGAATTAGATGTAAGTAGTTAATCCTATAATGTGTTGAGAACATAAATACTTACAATACAAATTGGTTAGTTTTTAAGAACAGTAAAGTGGTGGGGAGAAAGAAAAATCTCTATGAATTTAAAAGTTAGAATATATTACCAAAAAATATTAAACTATAGGCACAAAACGAAAATAACGATATTATATAATAAATACTTCGCGTTGATCATTCTTTAAATAAAAAAAAAAAACAGTATCACGTTCTTGTTATCATATGAACGGAAACACCAATCGTAGCATGTGACGTCACAGCTTCTGAAACATTGTTCTGCTGTTTATACTTTGATATACTTACATTGCAGAAAATTAATGTGGTTTAGAATGGTGTGATGTCACCGTAATGGAAACGAACGTTTTAGTGTGATTATTTAAAATTATAAAGAAAACGTATTATTTTTAAGTGTTTATATGTTCGCTCAATATGTACGATGTGACATTGTTCATATATGAAAATGCATTAACATTATTCTTATTCAAATTTCAGAATTTAACAGAATTCAATACTGCTCATAACAGAAGGATCTCTATGTTGGGCATCTCGACAGACGATGGCAGTGATGTTATGAAAGTAAGATGTAATTTTTACTTATTTCTGAGCTAGCGGATAGGGGTATTTAAGTATTACGTAAGCATTAAACGGGGACTGGGGGTTATATTTTGCTTATTATTGGTGATATAAGAGATGGGGGACTTAATATCTGAGGCGCGCGGTGTTCCACTGGGATACCATCTGTAGCGAACCACTATAAGTTAATTCCTCGAAAGACTGAAAGTTCGTTAGTACATATATTCCTATACATTTAATAAATAAGGAAATCAGAACAAATTAAAAAATACTTATATAAATGTTTATGTTGGCATGGGGGGGAGAGGTTGTAAGAGCATACGATCAGAAATTACAAAAATTCTGCTTACGTAATACTTGAATAGCCCCATACCTGCGACTTCGTCTGCGTTGGTTATTATCTTAACAATATATTTTATGTATTGAGGCAAAAATATAAGCACCACACTGCTTGTCTCAATTCTTCACGGCAAGAAAATACGTGTAATAGTGCTTATAAAAATCAAAATTACTTAAAAGTCAAATCATTTTTCATTAAACGAAGATATTGTGATAGTTCTTTATTTAGAGAAGGACCAAGTGTTTAAGCAGTTAAACTAAAAAAAAAATGATCAAAGACTTTCCAATAGTTTTACAGTGAAGGCACAACGGCGACCTCTATAATTTTATTTCTAAATATGGTATAATTAAAAAAAAGGTCAAAAACAGATGTTGATGAGGTGCCGTTAATAATTTTTCAACAGCCCCCGACGGGGACGAAACGTTCCGCGTCGATGACCGGCGGTATAGCCAAGAAGTTGAAGCGAAACGTATCGTTTAACGAGGAAGTGGATATAATCAACCCCGAGGACATCGATCCGACCATCGGCAGGTTCAGGAACCTGATCAAGTCTACCATAGTACCAAATCCTAATTCGGCGCCTAAGAAGCTGAAGCTCCAAAGTGCTGATGAAAGTGAGTTGTTTTTTCATATTCTCTAGCTTTTATTAATGGTTAAGACCGCTAAAATTCCCACTTTTAATCAAATAATTACAATGTAATTTTTAATGTTACGATAACACCAACGTGAAACAAAAGTAACCCAATTTTTTTGTAAACCGTGCTCGTTAAAAAATGTATGAAATTCTTTACACAAAAGCAAAAGATTGTTATATTCTGTAAATAACACAAAACCTGTAATATTTAATATTTTCTCAGCGTAATTAAATTTTGTCATACTTAATAATAGAAGAATGAAATGTTAATTATAACATTTTATGTCAATTAACAATGCTGTATTTTTGCCTAAAGTTGGGAATCCTCAGTAGCATTTCAGTTTATATTTTTATTAAATAAACTTGTACAATTATAAATGTACAATTTTATGATTTGAGAAAGCTAGCGAATTAATCACTTCGCAGATTCTGACTATCAGAAGATTTATAATGTTTGAGTTTCTCTTGAAATCGATGTTGGCATTTTGATATTATTTAATCCAAGCAAAAATTTTATTTTGGGCGGCCTTATTCTAAAGTCTTTGTTCATGTTTGCAGTGAATTAATTTTAAGATCGATTTACCTAGATGAAGATGAATAGTTATAAAATATATATATTTTTAATGATTATCGATTGTTTATTACATTGATTTACGATATCGAAATCGATGATTGTCAATAGGTTTTAGAACTCTTCGTAGACGCCATTGTTTTCGGATTTACTTGTGTTTACTTAATAATTCATCTTTTATTAATACTTTACTCGTCTTTGTTGCTCGTTTCGTTCATCTATCATCTTATCTCTTTCTCTC
This sequence comes from Antheraea assamensis, assembly GCA_035772565.1. Lineage (NCBI taxonomy): Eukaryota > Metazoa > Arthropoda > Insecta > Lepidoptera > Saturniidae > Antheraea > Antheraea assamensis. Next base: position 237,639 of record JAQQSE010000173.1, on the reverse strand, counting down.
TCTTGCTATATACTTATTCCTCGTCCTTCTTTAGTCAGAAACATTGCGTTATAATATTATGTTACTCTATAAAGTGGTCTTAAATTTCACTCTATTGTTTCTAAAGAAATTATCACATCACAATATATTGTGATGTGGTATATAGTCTGTGATGTCACATCACTATTCCAATATATAGACTATGGTATGTTATATTGTCATTGTCTCTTTGCTTGTCTATTTGTATCAATTGCAATTGCGAAGTGCAATTGTAAAATAAGTAATTTATAATTAATCATTAATCGACCTCAAAAATGGGGTCCACAAGTTGGTTGTATTTTTTTTTGTCTCAGAACTTTATAATTTATAAACCGTTATGGATTTTTTTTTATTTCTTGGAAAGGGAACATTTTCAAGGAGGTCTCGTTTTAATTTCATTGTCATTGTACCTTGAACTTCAAAGTTATACCAGGGAACTCCTCAAAATTGAGTAGATGGAAGGTTTATGACTAGATCTAGTTCAAGATTAGGTAGGTACCTAATTAGGATCAAGGGCGTTCTGATGCATTTTTCGAGTAGATTTTTTGAAGTCTGTTTTAATTTTTGTTAATTATTTTTAAAGATACGCATCATCACTCTTTAAGACTTCAAGAGATATCCAGGGGCAGCAACTTGTATTCCGATTTGCCGGCGCCGAGTTCCCATTTAAGTCTCATTGGTGCAAGGTATTGTAAACTTGTTGATAGAAGATATTATATACATTCGTTTTTTTTTCGTTGTAATTATGTTTGCAACGTAAAACATAATTGAACCAGATTCAAGTAACAATGTGTTTTGAAAATATATATTGCAAAATTTATGCATAAGAATTTTAGTCAGGCTGGGGTTTAGAGTGGTGCAAATCACTACTGTGGGTGGTAACTTAAAGAATCATTCCTTATCTTTGCAAAAAAGTTTGTATGTACTAAAAAAAATTGTTAATGAAAAAGAAAACTGTTCATATCACTGACAAAAAAATGGTAATAAAAACAAGAGAATATATATGATTGAAAAATAGAACTAGTTTCTATCATTAGTAAAAGGTGTTATAAAAAGATTCTTTTTAAAATCAACAAAACAATTTTTCCTTTTTTAAATAATGAATTCTAACAAGGCGTATTTATTTAAAATTATGTAACGAGGAAGGTGTATTCTTCTACTAAACAAAAAGAAAAGGTTTAAAACGACTATTGCCAAATTGGCAAGAGATAGAGGCCGAACCAGTTCAGAGATTTAAGGAGGTTAATAAAATTAAATTATTTTCCAGACTGGGTTTGTTGTTACCGAATCCAGCACCAGATGTCGAGCTTGAAGGTCCAGAGCCGCACCTGAACATAAATCCCCCTTTGCCACATGCAGGTTTGTCTATGTTTTTATTTATTTTTAAGTGTATATTCTTACTTCGATTGACTTAATGTATTTCAGTTTTGCAGATATTATATTTTTATTCATTGTAAATAACGTAGTGGGTAGTTATAAATTTATTTTTTACGGGTTTTTATCAGTCATGTGGAGTTGAGCGTAGTTTACACGATTTACCGTCATCGACCCGAACATGACGATATAGTTTACAGTGACGACATAATATAGTACTACGAATAGAGTAGGTAGACAGGCTTAAAACATGGGAGCCACTATTTTAATAGATCATCATTTTGCTTAAAGGACTAGTATCCGTTGGTCTTAATATTTTTTTGTGTTTATCGGTGTAGTCTATAGTCACGTCATAATATGGTACTGTGAATACATATTATCGTTACAGCTGTCGAGGAAGCGGGCCCGTCCAGCGAGCCGAGGAAGAAGAAGTACGCGAAAGAAGCGTGGCCAGGAAGAAAACCTGGTCTCATGCCTGGTGTATGAAACGCTATTGTTATGGACTTCGAATTTTCATCGACATAAACATTGACCGTTGTGTTTGTTTGAATCATGATCGATTCTTGACGTTTTTTTCCTACCGCGATTTTCTATTGAAGCAAGTAATAAGTGGACGGTTATTTTTTTAATAAATTACAAAAACGATGTTTTTTTTTATTCCTTTACTAGTTTAATCTATGGATTTATGTAAAAGTTTTACTATATAAAATATTCATTATGTACAGATTTATGTGTATATATATATTTTGTTTATTGAGAATTAGTGTTTGTTTTTTTTAACAACTTGAGGGCGGTAGTTTTACTTTAACGGAAACTGTAGTTCATTGAAGGATGCTAAAACTGAAATTATTTTGAATTTAATAAATGAGTAATTTTAAGTAATCATAACTTCAGGAAGAAACAAGTGATTCGGATGTGCTAGTTTTATGACGCTCGATGGAGTTAGGTAATACTGGAATTAGAAGGTGATTAAGTATATTTTCATTCTATAACCAACTAATAACCGTTTTTATTCAGAAAGGAGAGAAAATAATTTACAGTCCGCGCCAAACTTTTTGACTGCTTCTGAACAAAACTCCTTAGAACATAACTTTAGGTATGAATACGGATTATGTTGTATGTACATATCGAGACAGCTTAAGGATAAACAAACGCCAATTTTTGATTACTATAATAATATTTTAACTTTGTTTTTTTATTAAACTCTTGGCTATATAATGAGCAAGCACGAACTTACGGCTGGCTCTATTCAGAGTGATCAAAAAGGTTAACGTGGACTGTAAAATTATTATTTTTAAATTTCATTTCATTTATTCCATTCAAAATATTTATTATATATACGCATAATACTATATAATGTTTATATAAATAAAAATACTAAATACTTGACGAGTAGTTGAATTATAGATTGTAAGGGTGATTTTTTAAAGATATATTAAGTGCTTTAAAAAATGTCGTTTCTTTATTGCGAGATATTTTTTAAATTCCGATAATAAATCTTTTTTTCCATAAAACGAATGTAGACGAACTAATATTGCCAGTAGGAAAAATACAATTTTGAATATACCCCATTTTTGGTCTCATATTTTGTAGCAATTTTGCAACTAGATTGTCTATGATGTTTATTACCCTTTATATCGCTTAAGAATAATTCGGATAAGTCTGTTTCTCAGGTTTAAAATGTGTATTTGCTTATTAATTTTAGATTTATACTCATCTTTCATTCAACTGGATAACATTTGTAAAAAAGACATTTAAGTCATTTTTTTTCACTATAATATCTATGTGGTATATTAGAAATATTGTATATAGATCCAACTCCCATTCGAATAAAATAAAATCTTATCTAGACATAAGAGCTTACAAAATAGACGGAATAAGTTTCAACGACATAAAGCTGAAGCACGATAATAGTGGACGAGTACATATAGCACGAGTGTTGCCACGTTAAAAAAAATACCGATTTTTGAAAATAAAAGTACCCTAGAGTTTTTGATTATCGGTTAGGCATGTTTTTCCGTTCCCTGTACATATTTGAACGTTAAAAGGTGAAATAGTATTATTTAACGTTAATCATGGTTTATTAGAATCCTTAGAATGTTGGGTTAAATACTTTATTTATTTTCTGATTTCAGTGGATCTACAAATCTCGTTAAATATTAATATGTATCTGAAACGAATGGTTAAAGATTTTTATTTGTGTATTCATTTAGAATTATCTTACTTTTTGTACGAACAAATGCGTGCCGAATTTTTTTTTTTTTATATTATAGAGGGCAATCGAACAGGTGGGTCACCTGATGGTAAGTGAACACCGCCGTCCATACACACTAGCAACACCAAGGGAGTCGCAAGTGCGTTGCCGGCCTTTTAATATATGTGGGCCTCCGGCGCTCCTACTGACCGAACAAAACGCAACAATGCAACCACTGTTACTTCACGTCGGCTTTCTGTGAGAGGGTGGTACTACCCCGGGCGAGCCGACCCATACATTCTGAAACCAGTAATAGCTTGAGCGTAGCTCTACCACCTACCAATAAAAACAACTCATTTATTATAATATTTTTCTTCCATACTTTGTTCGTCAATTGAAATGTGTATAATTTTAATTATCTATTGATAAATAGTTTGACATAAAATAGTTTTACAACAATTATTAATATCGTAACTAATATTATAAATGTTATAGTGAGTTTGTTGTCTGTTTGTTACCCGTTCACACGTTATCTATTGACCTGATCTCTTTTTAATACACTTAATTACTACACGTATAAGCCATGAAATCAAATAAAGAAACTACAAACTTCCTTTTGAAAGATGATCTTCGAGCTTTTATCTATAAAAAGACTAGGTTCCGTCAAATGTATTCTACTCATAACGACATTTTTATATACTGTAGATTTTGTCATGTAGTCACGTGAACGGACGTAACGTCCACTCTTCACAAACACTTGCATTATAATGATTAGGAATCCTTGTGGTTACACGTGTGTTGATTCGGTCATAACATTAAATTTTAATCTACCCTCTTATACACTATGATAAATGTCGTACTTTGTGAAACACTTAATACTGTTTGCATAATTTTAAGTCATACTTTAGTAATAATAGAACGATATAAGTAATAAAAAGTAATTGTATTTGATATTTGTTTTCTTTTGTCACCAGAATAAATCAGGACTAGTTTCATTTCACAAAATAATCATATACCATCCGCTGCACAGCAATCTAGAACAAAAAAATAGACAAAAATATATTTGTAGAATTGATTTATGAAAGTATAGTATTGACCGGAAACTCGAACTACAGACAAGACGTTCGTGCTAGGTATTGACTTCTCCTATGTACAAATGTACTCTGTGGTATTGACTGGTCATTTTTAAAGGGACTGCTGAAGATTGGCGCGAGTTTATTTTCGCTGTAGTTGTTTGACGGTTTTCAATTTGCAGTTATTCAGAGTTACATAATGTAGATGCCCTATGGGACATTCTGTAGTGTAGTAGCTGATACCCGCGACTTCACAACTAATTTATAAAGAAATTTAAGCATATCTATAACCTTATTGTCCGCCACTAGCTAACAATACATCGCATCATTTGATTCCGTGGTAAAATACTTTGACACCACGTTATAGTATAAAGATTCAGAACACGTAAATTCGTATTACTCCCATAGTGTATTAGTTAGTTGTGCCTGAACTATTATACTTAGTACAGGTACTTCGCTCGAGACCATCGTAATAGAGTATATTTAATTGTTTCGTCTGTTTTGATAATTGACATATGCAGTTTAAAATGTCTTCAAGCACTCATATGAAGAGACGTTCGGTTTACCTCCGAAACAAAATAATGATTTTTTTTGTAATTCTTGTGGCTTTTATATTACTTGTATAAATAAAATGATAGAGGTCTGCCGTTGTATACGAGTCATGGAAAAAGTATTGGATACACTGTGATTCATTTTTTTTATTTTACTTTATAAACACTTGGCCCTTATGAAAAAATGTATTAAGATTTGATTAAAGCCATTTGATATAAAGTTATTGGAACTTTAACAAACCATGATTTTTATATACACGACAAATACTAAAATAAATATTATAAGCAAAGTATAATTTCGCTTTCATTTTTATTATGTTTTATATTGTTGAAATAATAAAAATGCAGACGAAGTCGTGCGTATCAGTTAGTAAATGATAATCAGAGGTTTCTTGTAATACGATACCAAAGCTTTGGTTAGTTATCAATTTTGCTCTCATGTAGTTATTTCAGTGTAGATTCAAACCTCTATGGCTCAGTTTTTACTAGAATATTATTTATCCTGTTTTGGTATGCGCATGCACGGCGTATTAGTTGGGCGCCCGCTGCTTTGGGGACGCTCGCAATCCGCTAGTATGACAAGGCCCTAAGAAGTAAAACTTAAAAAATTTGATCGACTGTCATCAATCCCGTACTTTTTGAGATTTTTTTTATGCGAGTGGCGGCAAAGGAACTGACGGTTTTTTTTGTATTGACTACACTGTTGGCCGGACGGGCCTCTACAGCTTCACCGGACTACACGAGCAGAACGTTTGTCTGATGGTAAGTAATCACCACCGGCCCTCTGGAATGAACTCCCAGCGGCAGCGTTTCCGGACCGATACAACCATTCAACACAGTCATTCAAGAAACGAGCCTACTCCTTCCTCAGAGGCCGGCAACGCATCTGTGATGCCTCTTGTGTCGCAGGTGTCCATGGGCAGCGGTGATTACTTACCATCAGGTAACCGTCTGTTCCTTTGCCTCCAACTAAAAAAAATAGACGTCTGCGACACGTGGAGTATCATAGATGCGATTCTGCCGGCTGATGCACGCACAACGACAGACCTCTATAATTCTATTTATATTATGAAATATTAGATTACACTAGCATTTCAATAAATAATCCTTCACACCGCAACGAGATAATCTATCGATTGAGCTGACGAACGGATAAAAAACGGCAATATATCAAACAACTAAATAAAATAAATCATCAAGTACAAACTAAGATTAGGAGAGGTACGAAAAAATTGGTCCCCAGCGACTGAACCATGAAACTTTTATGGTCTCGACGCGACGCGGCACAGTTTATTAACTCCAGCTGGTTTATAAACGTGCTGTATATATTTATTTATTACGATTAATACAGTGTAACATCAATTTAAAAGAATCATCGCAGCAGGGTTGAACATAGTGATAATACTTTTTTTTTTATATTACAGGGAGCAAACGAACAGGTGGGTCACCTGATGGTAAGTGATCACCGCCGTCAATAGACACTAGCAACACCAGGGGAGTCGCAAGTGCGTTGCCGACCTTTTAATATATGTGGGCCTCAGGTGCTCTCACTGACCGAACGAAATGCAACAGTGCAAGCACTGTTACTTCACGTCAGCTTTCTGTGAGAGGGTGATACTACCCCGGGAGAGCCGACCCATTCATTCTGAAACCAGTAATAGTTTCAGCGTAGCTCTACCACCTACTGACATTGACTGACACTGACAATACTGTCCCAGCTCCGCTATGTTATAAAACTTTGTAGAATATTTTGTCAACTTTTCGACTGATAGTATTTATTCTATTGTGTAGCAAGCTATCCCTGTGATGTTAAAAGTACTTCGCAGCCTATAGCTATGTATAACTGAGCTAATAGAATCGCAGGGTTTACGAATAATTTATTCCGGCGGCCTAATAGACCCCCTAAGAATTTAGTTGAACCGTCTCGTATGTCAGTGCATGTGTTGTCAGTCACACCCTTCATGCGAGAACGTAACACCGTGAGCACTGCTGCTTTTTGACAGCTACAACACATTTAATCCCAGTCTCCTTTAACCTACGCCGTTTCTCGCTGCAAATCTGTAAAAAATAGCCCTGTGTTAAAGTTTCCAATGATGTGTGTCGGACTTTCGGTTTTTATATTAAATCTTGGAAAATTACCGATTTTTTTAAATATAATTTAATGTGTGCCATATCTCATTGGAATGAGCTAGCTGTGATAACTAAATTGTGACTGCGGACTGTCACGACCGCCTCCGCCATTATGAATGCCACAAACTGAAAAGGATTCTCTCAATAAAACGACCATATCTCTCTCCTTCTTAAGGGATTTTTTTGGAGAACGTAATTTATGTTACATATAACGAGTATGTTTAGAATTTGCTCTCTCAACTGTCTTAAATTTTTTGCAAAGTTTTTATAATGAATTTTAGGAAGTTGTTTAGGGGTACAGAAGTGGACATGGTGTTCATCACTCATCCTAGTACTGATCGCACCCGACGTTGCTTAACTTCGGTGATCGGACGAGAAGTGGTGTTTTCAACACGCTACCCGATAGTGTTTACCCAACCACTTTTAGTCACACAATAAGGCTGCCGATGAGAATTTCAAAGCACTCCCATAAGAAGTTTCACTTCAAGGCTTGCTTATTGGAACGATGCACTCTATTCAGACAATAAATGTGGTTATTGATGACTGGAAGCGACTAAACCCGTTTCAACATAGCCGAGTGGAGCGTAACGATCCACTTCGTATACATACAGTCCAACGCGCCTAAAGTAAAATTTATTTAAAAAAATGTTGGTTACATTTTAGAAGGTCATGATGATAGTAATTACAAAGTTTTAAATTTCTTATGAAGCAAATAATGAACATATCTCAGAATAGTAATTGTGTTGGAAAAAATTTAGAACCCAAACATTGGTTTTGTTGTTTTTTTTTTGGTTGGTTGGTTTGATAGTTGGTTGATTGGTTGGTTGGTTGGTTGGTTGGTTGGTTGATGATGTTGGTATATGATTAACATGACAATATTAGCTGAGAGCTTATTCTCAAAAGGTTTAACAAAAGTCAGAAAAAAAATATTAAACAATATTATTATATACAGAGTGATTTCCGCTACTTCGTTCCTATAAAAATAGTTTTTCTGTCTCATGTGAACTATAAATCTTCATCAATCTCAATTGTCATTGGTTTATCCTTATGTTATCTCTATGTTATACATATAATATAATAAGTGTTCATACCTAAATTTGTGTTCTGCGCATCTATATTCAGAGCGTTCAAAAAGTTTGAACAGGACTGTACGTGTTGCAACTTCTAACCCTAACTAGTAAAGTTGAACAGAGTTAAGTTATTCGATAAAAAGGTTTGGTACAAGGCTTAGGTAATAATTATTACATTGCATTAGAACAGATAACGCACAATTAATACAGATATAACATGCGGTTTCTATAGAACAATAAAATTATTTATAGACGAACCAATTCCTACGATAATTTCATTGATATAATAAAGAAAAAAATATGGAAAATTATTCTTAAATATGTATCTTATGTAACGATGATGGTACGTGTATTAGGACACCGTGTCAATCGATGTAAGTTTGAATTCTTCCGAATGAGCCTGAGCCTTTAGTAATGGAAAATTTTGTGATATAACTATGACGTGGTGGTAGGGCTTTTACCGTTAGCTATCAACCTCAAGTTGAAAATCTGTAGTGAAGCACTTAAATGTGAGGTCTGGTAGCCACACTAGGGAGCCTGTCTCTAAAGGCTTAACGTATTTACCATCTTTTTTTTTCAATTAACTACACTATTGGCATGACAGGTCTTTACAGCCGCATTTACCATCTTAATCCACGTTGTTTTTTAACATTAAGTACGATTGCGATGAACAATAATAATAATAATATATACTACTTATTTTCGACTCTTTAGTATTTATGACTAACGAAAAAATTACGGGTATTCATACAAACTTTCATCCCCTTTTCACTGCTTTAGGCTTAGAATTCCAAAAATCCTTCTGTAGTAGGTACTCACCTACAGCGTTAAAAGAATCCACATTAAAGTTTTCATGGCCCTAGACCGAGTAGTTTGGCGTGTGCATTGATATGTCTACCAGTAAAGGAAATCTCTTGTGAGGTTAATATTAACGTCACGATATGATTACGAGAACCTTATCCTACAAAATCCTTCCAAAATAAAACAGGGATGTGGTGTCCCTTTTCCCGTTAAAATATTAATGGACCGTTTAGCTACGTACCTTATCCTGTTGTTTGTCGTCTTTTCAGTTTTCAGGCTTTTCAATTCTCCTTGAGTCAGTTCTCGCAGGACGACCGCGGTGGTCGGTTGTGTTTCGTGCGGTTGTTAGCGGCCAAGATATTTCTTGTTATAAACATTTATTTAACCTGTGTATGTCGATAGTGTATATTGTGTTGTAAATAAAACATTCAGGATTTTGTCTACTGTGAGTATTATTTGTATGTAAAATATTATTTATTTTTTAAAAGTTAAGGTATTTTACCTGTTGCTTGGACGTACTTTCCGTTGGAAGTGAAACTCATTTAATCTCGGCTCATGATTGGATAAATCCTTACGGTAATAATGTTAAAATGATCAGTATTAATTATTATACTTACTATTTTCAAGATAATTCTAGATTTTTTTTAAATAAATCACAATTTTATTATATTATTGTAAAAGTTTCAATGAATTTCAATAATAAGGATTTTAATATAGCGCCCTTACATACATTTAGCGATTTAACCCCATGATATATAGCCAGATATTATATAACAATTTTATTTATCGAAAAATTTAATTATATTAAATGTATTCTTTATTTTAATTCTATATTAAATACGCAAATATTTAGCAATTATACAGAGCGTTTGAATGAGATAACAAATTGATGTTGGTCTACTAATCTAGGTGCATGCAGGTCGAGTCATAGCAAATATATATATTTTTTTCTATATTTTTTGTATGAAGTAAATAATAATATTTCAAGAAATATTTCAATTTAAATTTTATAATGACTTATGAGATAAATATCTACATTTCAATATTTTTAATGCCAACGATTGTTTGTGCCTCCGTGTGTCTTGAAAATCGCATTTCGGTTTGATATTAAAGTAATAATATTATTTTAGACTAGCTATTGCCCGCAGTTTTTTTTTTTTTATAATTGTAAATTACTTCTTATAAGATCAGCTATCTGTTAGTGAATAACGTTAGCTGTCTGTCAGTGAAAGTCTCATGAAAATTGGTCCAATCGTTTTGGAGATAGTACTGCAAACGAAGCCATGGGTAAAAGCTAATCTAAAATAAAGTAGCCTATGTCACCCGATGTAATTTTAATTATCCGTCAGTGAAATTTCTGTCAAAATCGGTCCAGCCGTTTCGGAGATTACCCGGAACAAACAGACAGACAAATATTTTAAAAATTGTGTTTTTGTTATCAGTATCCTGTATACGTTCATATCCAATCAGTAAAAAGTCGTTATTTTGATATTATATACAGACACTTCATTTTTATTATATGTATAGATTATTTTAAAATTATTATAATTTTAAAAGCAAGATTATATTAATTAAATAATTATACTATAAATGTATATATAAATCGATATAAATACTAATTAAAAAAAAGAAAATTTTGCGAAATTCTGTCTCGTTTCTTGTCGGCTAGTCATAGCGTAGCGTTTTAAAATTCAAATGCTTACTTTGGGCCTAAATTTAGTATAATATCATTGTTTTTGGTTATTCACATTTTTATTCTAAAATTACCTTAATAATATAATAATTATTACACATCATGTTTATTAAATTATACATACCAAAAAAACAAAATGTGTTTCAGTTACGATTTTATAGATTGTTAAAACACGAAGGTTGAAAACGGAGGAGTTCCACTGGACCGAACAATGTTGTAGGATTTTCTACAAAAATATTTCAGTAAATAGTTTAAATTATATTCTGTAAATATATGAGTATTCTAGAGAACAAAACGCAATTTATAATCGGTGGTAATTTTTAAGAATGTCCAAGAGACATGCCGATTTATTTTACAAAATGTTTATTTCAGTTTTGTGTCTTCCTTTAAGTATCTTGTCCTCTAATTAATAGGGACCGTAATATATAATGTAGTATTGATTTAGCGCATATTGGTAGATCAACAACTCTGTGTTCAGGGGTATAAGAAAGAAATTCAAGAGGGCAACGAAAGATTCGGTTAAACACAATCGGTTTTCAATGAAATACCTTGACTGCAAAGGTGGTTTTGACGGACTTAAATAAATCTTTATCGTTCTCAACAAGTGTTTTGCATCTCCCTAGGTTTATTTTCGATCAACGGTATGTTTGTACGCGAGCAATAATCCGTTCGCAACGCGCTTACAACTCCAATAATCTATTGTTAGAGTTGAAAGAAATATTTCTATATCTTGCATTCAGTAAATTGTTCCTTCCCGTATAACATATCTTTTATTTGAATTTTCGGAAACGATTTATGTGATTTATTTCACTATGTGGCATAAAGATGTTTATTATATAATATACTAGCTACCCACCCCCGGCTTCACACTAGGTGTACTAAAGCAGAAAATAAGACCAGATCTTCATGTTACAGTAAGGCCATGAAATAAAATGGCAACTAAACGACTGGTCGTCGATCTGTCAATATTTTTGAAGATCTTCCTGTTATCATCTACTTTAATAACTCGTTTACTTTTTTTAAAGTAGCTTATTTTAATCGGTTTTTATAGTTTTCCGTACGATTTTTCAAACCTTTTTTTTTCGTACAAACCTTGTCCACACAATTAAGTTTTTCCACATGAGCCCGTGGATATCCAGCTGTCGACAGCCTTATAAGCAGGCATGATAGTGGTTACTGTTGCATTTACATTTAAACTGTACTAAGTTACTTCAGAATCAAAAATACTTTATTCAATTTAGGCCCTAAGTAGGCGCTTACGAATATCTAAACTACCACCGGTTCGGAAAACCGATACAGTCATCGCAAAGAATCGTCAAGAAACTCTATCAGGCTTATGTTTTTAACCTAAAGTCTAAATACTGTATACGTTATAATAATCGTTTTTATTAGCTGCATAAAGAGGAGTCAATTCCAGATAATCATCATTCACATATTGTTCCACTCTATAATAGTCTTTTGACACCAAAACCAGCTTGATATGGCTCTTAAGCTTACAGTCCGGCAAATCGGTAATATGCTTTGGGATTTTGTTAGAAAACCTAACACTATACATAAAAAACTGTTGCTGGTTTTACTGAGTCCTATACATGGGGCGACCAGTTTGTCACAGTATCTAGTATTTAGATCATGCCGCTCTTTTTACAAAATCCAGCTTTTCAAAGTTTTTGTCAACATACATTGAATTATCAATGCAGTTATTATAAAAAATTGCTTTAATAATAGAACTACAGTAAAAGGAGCTCATTAAATAATTGTATTATTTGTTTGAACGTGCTAATCTTTAAAACTATCGGTTGGAGTTAGAAAATATTTTTTTCCATATTTCGTAGCCTATTTATTGAAGAAGATTTTTTGAAGAAGGTTATTACGCTCCAACCCTTACGAGAGATGCAAAGTGTAGAACCGACGATTACCGTAAGCGACAACAAAGTTTTAGTGCAGACAAAATGAGCTGATTGGCGCGGGTTATCGGAGGCTTAGGTCGGTTTGGGTCAACGAGAATCGAGTACTACCGAGGAGGGTCGAACTGTGGATGCTTATGTAATTGAGGTATCATACGGAGCGGCTCAGTCTCATGATTGATTCTATACACAACATTTGTGTCCGTATATATATTTTTTTAAGCTTACCGAACTACGCATTAATAGTAATTCAAAATAATAAATGCAACTTATTCATTACTCTTTGAATAAATAGTACAATTGTAGAGAACAGGTTTGCGAAAAAAGTTACCCTCTCACCGAATCTCGTTCTTATAATTCTCAAGAACAGTTAATACCAAACAACGTACGAACGTATCGTACACAAAGCTCGTTACGTACAATCTTGCCTAGCATTAATATACTTTTAATGGGAAGTCTAAATTTAGCGTTTTGTATACCATTGTGACGTTGGTTTTGTTAACGCATTGCTTAATTACAATTGCCCTATGTTCAATTTCATTTGAAACTGTTTATAACCGTGAAGTAACAGTGTTTGCACTGTTGCGTTTCGTTCGGTCAGTGAGAGCGCCGGAGGCCCACATGTATTAAAAGGCTGGCAACGCACTTGCGACTCCCCTGGTGTTGCTAGTGTCTATGGACGGCGGTGATCACTTACCATCAGGTGACCCACCTGTTCGTTTGCCCCCTATGACTATAAAAAAAATCTCTTTTTAGCTATGGTAGGTCTTTTTCTAAGCCAGTCTGGCTAGCGATCACCTTCAAGTTGAAAATCTGTCAAGTACCTGTTGGTGTGTTCCGACAGCTACACTTGAGAGTCAACCCACTTATAGCTTTAACGTGTTTACCATAATAGACTACATAGTCATTTAAAATCAGGAAAGATTGTAGTCAAATCTATAAGCATAAAAAAGTCGAGGCAGTCATAAGGACTACCGACAGAAATGAAAACTCAAAACCACAGAACAACTGTGTACTTTTTTGAATGATTGCATCAATTATAGTCCTGATTTATTAAAATTTCATGATTTGTAAATTTTAATTATTAACATTAGTCTAGTTTTTACATCTATTGGCACTCTGAGTAATAATTTACATTTTCATACAGTATATTGAATTATTAAACATATGATAAGCTCCACAAGCTTAATGTAAAATATCAATATTACATTTACACAAGTTGCTATACTACGCGTCGCTATTCTAGCGTAAGCGCAATACGTCACGAACATGTCGAGATCATCGGTGATGCGATTCCCCTACCAAAATCGCTCAACGTGACTAAGAAATTTCACTTCAAAAAACATTTCACTTAATGTTAAATTGTTAATAAATCTGTAGTATTCAATTTATGTGATAAATATTTGTTACAAAAGCAGAAAGATCACGAATATGACATAAAGATTATTTGTCTGCTTTTAACTCTGTATTCAATTAAAAAACATTTTCACTGATTATTATGTTATCTGGTATAGTGTAACTTTTCACTTTATGTACTTCTGGTAGATCAGGAGATAGACATTATTATGTCTAAAACTTTATTATATCATGAATATACTGTTATACCCTGTATGCGAACTCGAACATTGTCTAATCGTTCGTATAACGACGTCAGCCTTTCAAAGTTTGAACCGACCTTTATTGAAAGGTATCCAAGCACCCGCGGTTCGTCACATTGGGAGTTCTATTATAGAAATCAGAGAAAGTAAGGAAAACAAAAGTAAGAGATCATTAAGCGGGCTGCGACTGCTAAAATAAATACAAAGAAGGTATTAGGATCGGTCAAACCGGACACCGGAATATGTTATACAAAGATAATAAACGCTAATAATATTATCGAAACTTTTGAATAGAATAGATAACCAATGTTAAAAATCACAAAAAGTAATTAAGCAAGAAAATTAATTTTATTGTTAACAGATTTTAATGAAATATGGAGGGAGAGATTATTTCGTTCTATAAGTGATAGCCTAAAATAATTATTCAATAACAGTTTTGAGTATCGTAGAATTCATTATTAATAAGATTATGATACAAAAATTATTGCGGGCGTGTCTAATCTATTTGTGTAATGTATTTTGCTCTCGGATTTGCTCGGGTTAATGTGGATTTGGCCTATCCTTCGGGAACAATACTTTTTTCCTAATGACATGTACTCTATGTCCCTTTTCTATACGATTGACAACGTATATGCAAAATCTGTCAATTCTGACAATATTTTTACAATATGACAATATTTTTGACTAGTAAGCGCTTTGGCAGCTAGTTTACGAATCCACGTATTTTTTTTCGAACAAATTAACCGTTGTTGGCCTGACAGGCCTTCACAGCTTCACGGGGATTTTAGGGCGAGCGCTTAGGACACTCAGCCGAAAGGCAACAAGCTCAAGGGTGCCAGAGTGGCTGAAGCTCGACTTAGGCTCTTGAGACCTTGGTTCCAACGCCAATCGAATTAAAGTAACCATTTAAGCTAAGCTAACCATACATATATACTTTAGTGAGACACATGCATATCTTCATATGTGTCATATTAAGGCGTACATGCATATTTATAGTCTGATAGTTTTGGCTAAGGTTAACTTGCCAAAAAAGGAAAAAGGATTCCTTACAGAACTAGTGTACGTACTGTGTGAGTGTGTACGTGTGTGGAGTACAGTGTGGTGTTTGCAGGGAGCCAGTGAATGCGGTGTCACTGTATCGCGTTAGCAGCATGCTCGAGGTCTCCCATCCGAGCGATCGAATCTAGGCTAGAGATGCTGCCGAGGGAAGACGCGGCGAGTGTGTGGGAAGAAAGTTAACCGTCCGAACGCGGCGGCGTAATCAGTGGTATCTCGGGCGTGGGCGCGATCACGCTCGATTTAAATAGTCGTCGGTATGCAGCCTTCGTTTATTGAGCTGAGTAGGTATATTTAATAAGCCAAATACAGAACACGTGTACAGGCTTAAAATCAGTAAAAATACAAGTTCAGTAGACTCTAGAAATTATCACAATATTTCAGCAATAAGCAGTGTACAATAAAGACGAGTAATAAAATAAATGTGGGAACAATAATGAGCCCGGATTAATGGTTGTTGTTTAGTGATACGCGCTTTGTCCCTTGCACGTCGCAGGTGCATTTCTAATCCGGCTATTTTGCACGCATCTTATATTTCTAGACCGCTTGGTCTTACAGAGTGCCGCTTTTGGTTTCTCACGTTGTTTATTATAGTGCACAGAGTAAAGTTGTCTGTCAACTCTGTGTCGCGCTATACATTACATACATTGATTTTTATTGATATACGATAGACAACGTTGTGTCCATGAAACAATAAAATTGTTTTTAAGAAATCGAATTTGCAGGCACAAATATCACTTAAAAATAAAATATAATCCTACATTAAACACAGTGGAATTAATGATATAGCAAACAGTCAGTAAGACAGAGAGACGCTGAATTATTTATCAATGTCTCCATGTAGGGAGCGTCAAGATTCCATTACGCATTAATATTTGAAGCATGAAATTACTTGCATCCATTTACTTGATGGAAAGTAAAATGCAATGTAAAAATACGGCGATAATAAAGAAATTTGTCGACGGTCGCGACTGTAATGCGAGCTCACAAATATTGAGATAAAAACAGTCAGAATGTATTGATTGATCATAATTGATCGAATGTTTCTGAAACAAACCAGTAATATACAATTTAGTGAGATATTTTTTCATAAAGTTGTGTAAACTAAAAGAGATTAATTGTGTATGTTGGACGTGATATAATTGGGTATAGATCCTTAAATCCTTGCTTGATTACTGAATATACGCTAACCGATCCTTTAGGTCCTAAAAAATTTCGCTTGGTTACTGGATACACGCCGGCCATTCCCTTAGATCCTTAAAACTTTGCTTGGTTATTGGATATACGCCGGCCGATTCCTTTAAATCATTAAATCCTCTCTTGGTTCCTAGATACATGCCGACAGATCCTTTAGATTCCCTAAAACCTCCTTGGTTACTGGAATATACGCCAGCCGATCCCTTAGATCCTTAAAAGTACGCTTGGTTGCTAAATATACGCCGGCCGACCGTAGTCCGGTGAATTAGTAGAGGCTAAAAGCGCCAATAGGGTATGTGAGTTCGAAAAAAATATACACCTGCTGATCCCTTAGAACCTTAAAATTTCGCTTGGTTACTGGAAATGATTGAAATACCGATAGGTGTATGACAATCTAAGTCTAGGTAGGAAATCGTAACTATGGTCAAGACATTCTGGGGTAAGGCCGCCAGAATTTCCACTTATAACATATTACATAGTAATTTTTATGTGACTATAACGCAAATGTAACACAAAAGTCACCCAATTTTTTTGTAAAGCTTGCTCCATATAAAATATATGAAATTGGTAACACAACAATTAGTAACACAAAAGCATAAAATTATCGCATAATCTGTGAACAACGTAAAACTTGTACCTAATATTTAAATATTTTAGTAACATAATTACTCAATAATTGGAGTTAATTAAAAAATAAACTCAGGGAATTTATTACTTCGCAGAATCCGACATCAGGAGAGTTAAAACGGTTGAATTTCTCTTGAAATTCATGTTGACATTTTGATATTATTTGCTCCAGGCAATAATGATAATATTCGTGGTCTTACCCTCTGGTGTATATATGTTTACACATTTATGTTTTTGTTGACATTTTCTTGTTCAATCTAAACTACTATTATAAAGAGGAATATTTGGTTTTTTGTTTGCCATGGATATACTCAAAAAATACTTAACTTGTTTTAAATATTCTGTAGAAAGGTACATTATCAACGAATAACGTGAGCTACATTTTATTTCCTGAATCTATATTAATGCGCTCAAAGTTACGTGCTAAAGTTAGCTATTTATAAGTTGTATAATTTTTTTGTGCTTTTTCTATGTTACTTTTGTTTTTCCTCACGATTATTAAACTTGTACAGTTATTATGCTGTACCCTAAAGTGTGTATTGTGGCAACTTTTAAAGCCAATGCGCCTAAAGTTGTTTTAATTATACATAAATAAAATATTGTACTTGTGTAATGGCCACTAACCCTCCAAAAGAAATGAATAAACAGGTATATTGCTACAGACATAATCTATTTCTGATCTTCACTTTCCAAGCACCCACACAAATTATTTTACGTCATTACAAATGCAATCCAACCAAAATTTAGGCCTGCCTGGATTTCTGTGTCATCAGATAAGTATCAATAGATATTTTCTTGAGGAGGTTTTGGATATTTTATTCTTATCAACCATTGAGACATATCCCCGTTCGCCATTCTTCAACATTCAGTACGACATCAATATTACGTCTCAGTATTTCGCGTTTGAACATTTTTTTTTATTTAACTAACTTTAAAAAGATCATCAATGAAGCGCACTTAAGAAAATCTCGTCTTAATTAATTGTTTAGACAAACAACAAAGTATCATACCTGGCAGCGTTCCTTTTAAGTACTCTTACAATACTTATATTTTGCAAGTAAGCAGAACAAGCGGACCTTAGTTCCTTAACCTCGGGGACGTTGTTAACGAAAGCCCTTAAGAGCACTCGCCGCAAACGGACCTCTGACACCGCGGGTTAAGGGGACACTACAAACTTCAAACTTTGTATTCGAGTGGAGTAAGTTACGTAAAGCACCAAGAAATCAAAAGGAATAATCTGAACCGCCGTTCATTGTTTTCTTATTTTATGTTCTTTACATTTCTTTTCTATATACTTTAGTTTTTGACTACAATCTCATCTTATATCAAAATGATGATGTGGCCTAAGGTTATACATTAAACTTAAAGGATAACTGGCTCTCGAATGCAGCTGCCCGAAGCATCATATAGATGCTAGGCGACAGATTTGAAATTTGAAGACGGCAACAACTAAGAAGACAATAAAAATACCCTACCACTTTGCTATGGTTTCGTCGATAACCGTGTTGGCTGAATGATTTGTTACTGCCTCCTTAGCTTTAAAAACTAAATGTAAAGAATAAAAAAGAGACAACAATCTAATTTTTTAACAAGTACTATTGTTAATACAGAATAAACCCCATTTAAAAAAATATAGATAGTTTAAAAGGTATCGAAAATACATGCTTTTTATAGGTGATCGAACTAAAAGGTAGAATTTTTTTTTTTATATAGGTATGGAGATGTAAAATTCACTGGCTTATAATAAATAAAAGGAGTTAAATAATTTTCAAACAATAATTAATTTACCAATAAAACAATTCATTCGATCGTAAAAAAATGTTGGGTTCAGTTACCTATAATAAATGCGTTTTAAAAATTTTCTTAAACGAATATTAATTTTTAGCCTTTAATCGAGCTTAAAATTCACAGTAACTTGCAAGACTCGACTTCTTGGTACATCGTATGTGATGATTGGTTATCAACTATATATGTATATCATGGCGGTAGAACTTAATAGTCCGTCTAGTTAGATGCCACCCTCAAGTTGAAAATCTGTCGCCGAGCACCTGTTGGTGTGTACCGGCTGCTGCACTTGAGAGCCAGACCAATCTAGGTGTAACGTATTTACCATCTTAGATCACACTGTCATTTAACATTGTAAAATTTAAGTTGTATTATTTTTTAACTTATCGTTTTACCTAATGGAGCACTCCACGTGAAGCGGATAGGCAAAAATGTTGTTGTTTTCGACTTTAATAATGTTTGATTATGTTATACCGTTATGTGACCTCGATCCACATATATAATTTTTTATAAATATTTTTACAGTATAAAGTCTGGTTAACGAACTAGAAGAGGCTTTTTAAAGATTTGACTAACCGGCACGTAGGTATGCGGTACTCTGAAACCTATTGACCAATTTAAAAGAAGTTACAATAAAATAAATAAAGCAGTCGAATTTATACTTTATTTAAAGAGCTTTCTAAATTTTTTGGATATTACATTTTTTATTTTGGAAAAAAAATTTAAGTTGAATTTCATAAAGTTATAGTAACTAATATATATTTTTTTAAATATAGCTAAAAACTAATCTAACGATACCTTATCAGTTAAAATCCATATAACTGCACACTAAAGAGCGTGGCAAATAAAATTTTCCAAATTCATGTTTTTATCAATGGAACTTGTATTCACCTGTTGGTAATATTCATTACATTCATTCATCAAATTGCTAATAGATGAATTCATAAAAAAAGAGAATAAGACAAAATAGCCCATATTAATTAGGTACATAGAAAATGAATGCCCGCAATTAGGCTTAACGATGCCATTTGTAAAATAAAGTGATTGTTGTTTTTACAAACTTATTTACTAAGCTGTGTCCTGCTGGATAAGATACCACAATTGCTTGAGTGGTAAGTTACACTAGGTGTAACATTTGTTTAGAGTGGCACGTTGAGACGTATGGATTTAAGGGATCGGCCGATCCAGTAACCAAACGAGATTGTAAAGATGTAATAGATTGATCGGCGTGTATCTAGAAACCAGGCGAGGTTTTATGGTTGTAAGGGATCGGCTGGCATATATACAGTAACCAAACGAGTTGAGTAAAATAGGTAGGCATGGTATGGGCAAGTCATAAGGAGAAATGAAAGCTATGTAGAAAAGTTTTAAGTATGAAGGTGGACGAATGTAGGAGTTTAAAGGAATGACAGAAGAAGGTATGGATAGATCGTATGAAAAATGATATGTGTATAAAAGGTGTAAATACTGAGATGATATTTGAGAGGAGAGAGTGAAAAAGGACAACATATTGTGCTGACCCTACTTAGGTGGGATAAGGGTAAGAAGATGATGATGATTAATAATAACAATAATATCAGCTTGTAAAAACCCCACAGCTAGGTTTTTACTCGAAAAAAGGTACGGCTATAATTACCACTTCTACTCAAGACGTATTCGCGATTACAGAGTAGGAGGAATCCGTAGATCTATATTTCTCTAGGTCTGGGTGCTTCATGATATTTTCCGTCACCATTAGCCATTAATGTTACGAATTTAAATCAGAAAGCCACTTGACCTGCACGACTATGTAAGTAAAATACGTGTCTTAACTTCTTCTTCCTTTTTTGGTTTGTAATCGCCATACTTCAATATTATATAGACAGCTAATTATATATACACTCATACAGTTATGAAGTCTCTAATCTATATAAATAAAATCAATTACCTAACGTATGTAAGCGCATCACTTCAGAATGGCTGCATCTTTTGGCTAATTCTCCTTTCGTTGCGTTTGTAATTGTCAGGAGGTTTTATGAACTATTGTACGGAAAGTTAAAAAGTTTGGTTTATTATTTTTAAAACTGTCTATACGCTACAGGCCTTTTTTTCTCGCGGGGAATCTTGTTAGATTTCCCACCTCGCCGGGCAGCATAGGTGGGAATATCAGATTTGTATTAACTAATCCCCGTCGATGTCCTTCTCGCACCATTTAGCCGGGTGGGCAGGAACTGCCTCTGCAATACTTCTACCCTACCCTGCAGGTTTTGACCCCTCAGCAGGGCTCCGACTTGTGGTCTCAATAAGTTACTGATCTGGCTTCACCGGGTATAATAAAGCGAGTGAGTGAGACAGAAAACAGTAGGGCGATCTTCAAAAATATTAACAGAATTGACAAAATTGATAGATTTACGTTTAGTTTTTCAGTTTCCATTTTATTGAATTACATGGTCGTACTGTAAGGGAAGATTTGGTGTCATTTTCTTCGCTAGCACACCGATACGAAGCCTGGTCGAGCAGCTAGTATATGATAAAATATGTTGAATCGTTGAGGTCAAAGAGCGTGCTAAAGGAATTGGTATATATTACACTCTTACTACTGCAATAGAGTAAACAGCAAACCATGTGCGTTTGGTTTAAACTTTATCGTGTATCCATTTCACGTGACCCATTCAAAGATTCTCAAATCCGAGAATAAGTTTGCATTCTTTTAAAGGAATTAACACAAAGATAATTAACTAGTAAGGTCAAGTATACACAGTATTCTAAATGCAAGTAGTCTAAATAATCGAAATATACTTGACGATTCAATTTAAAAAAATACTTGTTTCTCAGGTACAAACAAGTATTCTGGTTTATAAATTCCTTAATTAAGGTCAGCAAAAATTATGCGAGATTATTATTATACAAGAATTAGACGCGAAGACATAACTCTTGCCATTCTCTCGTCTATACATATAATAAAAATGAAGTGTCTGTATGTAATATCAAAATAACGACTTTTTACTCATTGGATATGAACGTATACACGATACTGATAACAAAAACACAATTTAAAAAATTTTGTCTGTCTGTCTGTTTGTTCCGGGTAATGCTCCGAAACGGCTGGACCGATTTTGACAGAAATTTCACTGACGCATAGTTAAAATTACAGCGGATGACATAGGTTACTTAATTTTAGACTAGCTGTCATCCGTGGCTTCGTCTGTAGTACTATCTCCAAAACGATTGGACCTATTGTCATGGGACTTTCACTGACAGATAGCTGATCTTATAAGAAGTAATTTACAATTATAAAAAACGCATGTGGAGCTGCGGGCAACAGCTAGTATGAACGGCTATACATATATAAATACAATTCCTTTGAGGGGCAATCATGTCACAATTACCAAACGTATTGGCATAGGGACTATGACTATGCAATGCGGAATTTGTCGTAGATGTTTCTAGAAGTTTTAGATTCCATTGATTTTTTTCCTTATTTTTAATTAAAAATTTATTTAATTCCCTACGAAGCGAGCAGGTATCAGCTGGTTAGCCAATTTGTTATAATCAAATTAATTGTGGCGAATAATTAAATATTAAGGAGAAATCTTCACGTCCTAAGTGTCGGTCGGTAAGGAAAATTAATTTAAAAGGATATCATAAAAGGACTTGGAATGAAAACAACAATAGTTCATAGACCGTATAAACTTTCGTTGAATGTTTGTAATTTAGCTCTACTTTTAAATCCGCTTGGTTAATTACTAAAATAAACAAGTGCTTAATTAAAACCGCAGACATAATTTCGATGTGCCAAAACTAATAAACACTAATTCGAACTATCCCCGTTATTAGATACCTATTCGTTTACAAGCACACAGTAAAATCGATAATATCTAATATTTGCTTGTACTTCGTACGTTGAAACGATAGTGCATGTACGATTGTGCAGTATCGGATTAATGGGTGGGTGGTAAGATAGGAGTTAATAAGTCGTGGTCGTGTCGTTTCAAACCCCGTAATGTACTAACGATTTTTTTTAAGTTAGCGTATGTTAAATAATTTCAATTAGTAACACTATCCGCTGACGACGGAGGAATGCATCATGAGGAAATTTGACCTTGCGAAATATTCTTGTAGTACCACCGTATGTGAGAATATATTGAACTGTGAATTTCTCCAGGTTCGAAATCTCCAATACATCGTGGGCTGACGCAGTGATTATGTCCATACCCTCCTTTGGGTAGAGGCCCATGGCCCTGTAGTGAGTATCTTACAGGCTAATGATGTTGATGATGACGAAGGTGGGAGTTCAAAGATTTAGACGAAACATTAAGTACTGTTTAAACTCGATTTGACGCCATTTGAGGTAGTCCGGTGAAACTATAGAGGTTTTGCAAGGTCAACAGTGTTGTCTGTGCAAAAAAATGACGCTATTTGATTTAACAGCAAACTCCCTAAAATGTTGAAATGATTTGGCTTTGGTTAATTTATCTTGCGGTCTTGTCCTAACAATAATTTGTACCGTCACATCCACTTTATATAACGATAATAACACGTCATTATTAAGTAATAAATAGTATATTGTAAGTTCTTCATTTATTGTTAGCTGAGGATATGATTTAAGATGGTAAAGACGATAAATCTAGAGAGGAATATCTCTCAAGTATTTGTATTTGATTGGACGTCACTTTGCATTTACGCCTTAAGTTGATTAGCCGTTGTCACATCTCCCTACACTAAAAATGTTTGATTTTATTCGCGCGACGTGTACTGGAAAAAGTGCAAAGTAACAAGTAACCAAGTACTTATAAAAGTAATGTTTCGATCGAACGATTAATAGTAAGTGAAGAAATTCCATAATTATAGTCGTATAATCAAATATTTCTTACTTTTTCAAATTTAAAAAAAGTAAAAGTAGCTCCTTCGTAATTCTTCTTTTCCTAACCGCCTTGACTGTTTTTGCTTAAAAAAATCGTACTTATGGGGTTACCTGGAGAGTTTTTAGCTATTGTTATAGCTAATAGGTGGTACCGTTGTCGAAATTTATCTTTTTTTATAGTTTTTGCCATATTTCTCACTTAATATTCCTTTGAATGTAATTTATATTCATTATCCACTACGGTTTGAGGCAGAACAATGTCTGCCTATTGAGTTAATTAGTAAATAAACGGATGTTTCTGTCTCTATTATAGATGTACACGTTTGATGTGGCAAACATCAAGGTACGCCTATATGTCTCATTAACGTGGTTAGATTAGCTAGCATGGTTAGTTTTATTTTACTTGCGATATTGCATGCAAAAGTTCACCCTAAGTCGAGGTACATCCACTTTTAGCATCCATGCGCAAGTTGCCGTTTCATCAGAGTCCCTTAAGCGCTCGCTCCAAAGTTCGGTGAAGCTGTGAAGGTCCGTCGGACCAACAGGAAGTAGTGAGTCAAAAATAAAAACACCAACATCGTTTCACTATTTACCATGAAATATAACATACCTGAGTGTTTTCTCATAAAGAAGATTTTATGATATTTATTCCATTATAACCTACCACTATATGGCACTTTAGTGCATCAATTTCTATACCTTTCAATCGATACACACGAAAATTAGTATATGTAATTTGAACATTCAGAATACTTTCTACAATATCCATTTTTTAGTTATAGCAAACTAAACTATTTATTACATCAAATAATAATACATATGAGTACGTACGAGTACGTACGTGAACAACATTTTAACATGTTAACAACCGGTGGCTCACAGTATTTTAGTTACTACGACCCACGATCGTCTTCCTTGAATACCACCCATTAGGTACATACTCAATACTCGGTCAACTAGTACGTTGAACGTCATAAATTTTATCAAGTTTATCGTCTCTCTATTGATTTTATATTGTCATATTGTTTATTGATATCCCGCTGTGGCACGTTTAATTAAAGAAATAAAATGGTTTATTAACCTATTATATAAATCATTGTGTCTGTCGTTAAATGAACATTTCTCGGTTAATGACTTCATTTAGGGGAATAAAGAACAAATGTTAATTATTTATGCACGTATTCCGCCACGGTAAGGAAAGAGGCATACTATACTATAGAGGCATACTAAAAAAGTCTGTGCCTACGAAGTAAGTCTACTCGTTTTTTGATTAAGTGTCATTTGAGAAGTGAAGCTGATAGGCGAACAGAAATACTGTTATAGATAAACAAGTTCGTGCGCGACCGTACAGGATTGAGACATACGTAAGCGGGGTGAGGTAGGACGTCGTTTTTCTTTCCCCGCTACATCACCCGCCCCCTTTAACAAGTATAGAACCTCCTCCCCGCTAACGTCTGGCACCCCGTAGGGCGATCGCGAACAAATTTGTTAAAATATAGATGCAACTCTCTTAACAGGTTTTGAAGACATATAAAAGTCAATATTGCGAAAAACGGCAATTAACTAATGACAATCACATATAAGAAAAGATATTTTTATTTCGATTCAATTGAAAATCAAAATAAAAAATATTTTATTCAGTTTAGTCCATAAAAATGTACTTATGAACGTCAAAATTACCACCGGTTCGGAAAAGAACCCAGTCATCGAGAAAAGCCGGCAAGAAACTAGATCGAGTTTATCTTTATAAAATATGTAGATGTATATTTAAAATACATTACACGTTACAATCGTTTTTAGTGGATGCACAGAGAGAGTCAATTCCAGACATCACCATCGTTCACATATTGATCCACTCTATAATAGCCCTTTGACATTAAAACCCGCTTGAAATGGCGCTTAAACTAGTCCGGCAAATTAGTAATATACATTGGGACTTTGTTATAGAACCTAACAGTATTACCTACAAAACTGTTACTAGTTTTACTGAGTCTGAAAGCTTGGAACAACCAGTTTGTCACAGGTTTTAGTATTTAGATCATACCGGTCTTTTCTTACTATATATTGACGAATATTACTGCTATATTTTTCTTCTTATGTTTAGTTATTCTGCTGTTGAATAATCTAATGTTTTACAATTTCTAACAATTACCAGATAATATTTATATATTGGGGGTATTACTATCGACCTGTGTCCGTACTATTGACTCGTACTAATGATCGGTTACTATTTTACGCTGTTCTGAAATACCATCGGTTGGAGACATCAGCTGATCATCCATGTTGATTATTATTGGCTGATGGCATTCGGCTTTGCCTGAATGCCTTAAAAAGCGATCGATGACTAGACACTAGGCATGTCGGCGACAGTTCAAGCCGAGGCGCACCGAGTGCCCTTGCGCTGATCGCCTGAAAAAATCGGGTGAGTGCCTTAAGCGCTCCCCTTAGTAGTCCGGTGAAATTGTAGTGGCCTTGCCAGGCTAACAGTGTAGGCTCAGTTCGAAAAAAAAAGACACTGGGCATTCTCGCTCAGATAGTTGGACTGTTCATATCTATGTATGACTCGTAACTATATTCAGTATTGCATTTGTGTATCGGCTAACGTTCTTATTCGATAAGTTTGGTGGATTCATCAATCAAATCATAATCATGACGTCACTATGGATGACGTCATACTTTTACATGGATGCGATTTTGTCTTCGCTCCGACATATATATTTATGCAGGCCGGTCATCGCACGAGTGTTCTAAGTAAGAAAATGTCACCAATCTCCACTTTACAGTACCGCCTTCATATGAAATAAATGAACAACTGGACGTTGTCTTTCGTCTCAGTTACTTTTCACTTTTTATATGGAGATTTTTTTACTCAAATGTTTCACGTTTCCGTACGATTTTTCCAACATCCTCATAAACGCGTCACGTAATTTATGGATGCCCCCTTATAACCTCGGGGTCACTTAGTTAAATTGACAGCGGTATCAGGGTTCGCTAGCTATTATCGCATAATAATATTATCGACATACAGTAATTGGTTACGATTGGTAGTGGTAATTGGTAGTTCAGCGAGTTTGAACGTCCCGATCGATCATTATGTAACATTTGGGTGTTGTTCTGAGACCACACATAGTGATTGTAATAAAGTGTAATTCGAGAATTACTGTAAACTTCGTCCATTTTTACTGTTAGCAGTATCTCGACCGATTAACTATGAAACTTTGCATATACGGCGTCAGAGTTATAGTAAAGGGCATAGAATACCAGTCAATCAAGAAGAAAACTACTGTTTCCGAGAGATTAGTGAATTCAACATTAATGTGAACGAAGCCACTGCCAAAAGCTAGTTTCAATATAAACATTATATTCAAAATACTATATGTCTCGTTCTATTATCTAGTTAAAGGAACGTATTAAAAAGAAAAGAGGCGATACACACCTTTTGGTAATAGCTTACACTATTTTTATGTCAATATTTCTACGTGGTGGTTTAGTGGTATATTCTAACGAATTTTTTGGAATTCGTGTACATTTGATAATTTAAATTGAAAACATCGTGATGAAACCTGAACCTGAGCAAGGTTGTTGAAATACTACTGTATGTAGGAAAAATATAGAACTGTGGATTCTCAGAGTTTGAAATCGTCAATACGTCGTGGGCTGGCTTGGTGATTATGCCCTTATCTTCCTTCGGGAAGGGCCTTATAACCCTGCAATAGGCCTCTTACAGGCTGATGATGATGTCTATATTTCTGTGTAAGGAAACTACAGTTAGTTTTGAGGCTTGCATCACACCAAAACTACTAAACATATCGGCATATAGGCTACTTATTTGTTGGATCCGATTGACCGTTGGCTATTTTTTTGCCCAACGAAGTAACTGGAAAATAGCTGATATTTTGAAATAAAAATCACAATCCAAGTGAAACTTTTTCTCGATTGCGCCGTTATATTAGCCTTGTCTGCTCTGCCGAGCGCTTTTCACATTACCCCTACTCAGCAGCCGGCTGTAATATGACATGCGATAGGTGGGCGAAAAAATTTTAAGCGATGTAAAAAAAATCACTTTAATAAGTCAGTATTTATTATAAATAGCCGTGGTTCCAAGTAAGACTTCACGTTCCATATCAAATTTAATTCAATTTCACGTCACCGACATCGCTCTCGGGTGTTTTGCCTTAATGTTGTTAATTAGTTTGAAATTGTTCCCCGACGGGATGTGGCTGCCTGGTAGCTCGCTTAACTTGTACTCGTATGTATTCATAACTAATTAAAATGGAATGTTATGATTATTTAAGTAATATACCGTCGTTGCTTCTGTAAAATGCGCTCTGTAATTTCTTATTTTACAAGGTATTTAATTTTATTGCAGTGGTATCTTATGGAATATAAAAAATATTTGTACAATGAAATGATTACTATCTATAGTCCTTTTTTATTTCTTCTGCGTGGTGGTAGAATTTCTTTTGCAAGTTGGTAGGGCTTTTTTGAAGTCCCGCTGGCTGGTTACTATCTGTAATCAAAAACCTCGAGGTGTGTTCCAGCAGCTGCACTTGAGAGCCAGTCCAACTCGATGTCTAACGTATTACTTATCTTAGACCTCATCGTCACTTAACATACATTGAAATGGTGTTTTTTTTTTATATATATATGAGACAAACGAACAGGTGGGTCACTTGATGGTAAGTGATCACTGCCGTCCATAGACACTAGCAACACCAGGGTAGTTGCAAGTGCGTTGCCGGCTTTTTAAATATGTGGGCCTCCGGCGCTCTCACTGACCGAACGGTAAACGCAACAGTGCAAGCACTGTTACTTCACGTCGGTTTTCTGTGAGAGGGTGGTACTACCCCGGGCGAGCCGACCCATTCATTCTGAAACCAGTAATAGCTTCAGCGTAGCTCTAACACCTACATAAAACGTCAATACAATGTAACTATTACTCTCTACATTCCATGATTGGCTGCTCTCACACCTAACTGCATTAAAAAACGCCACAGGTAATAAAAATAGAAATATACACATTAGACAGTCGAAAGTCGTAAGGAGGGGACAGAATTTTCTTACGTAACGAATTCAATCAGGCAATTCTACCGCACGCCGCATTAAAGAGTTTCGTTCTAATAACGTTGGATTAGATTTATACCATACGTACCTGGACAAGTTAGGCCTAAAAGTATTACTAACAAGAATTAAAAACTGACATGTTAATGGATGAAGGAATAATAAAGAGAACGTTGAAATCGTAAACTCGGTCGTTATGAAGCTATAAAGAATAAATGTTAAAACATATTACAATATTACTGGGGCTGGTAGGACCCTGGAAGTAGGTCCCACAAGGAAGGAGGGATGAGTATAAGAAGGATATAGAAAAGCGTGGAAAAGACAAAGCGAGAGCCTTGCCTTTAAATAAATAAAATAGCAAAGACCCCAAATAAAAAACGTAGACTAATTTGCAACTCAGCACCTCGTATGAAGCAGTGGTGTCTCTGACGAAAAGGGTGGTGTCTGTATATTGGCGGTCGATTTTAATTAATAAGTGAGAAAAACAATTTATTATATATTGTGGTTTTTTATATAGTAATAATTTGCAATGCGTCACATTTTCAATTTTCTTCTTTTTGCCTTCTCGTTATCACAATTGACATCCATATCGTTATATAGAAAAGCGTCTGCATGCTCCGTATTTGATGAATGTCATTGCCATATCGATTAAAGGTGAGATTCGCTCTCATACGGAGCTCCCTAGATCTATATTGATTCTTCTGAAATTACTGTGCGAGTTAACGTTGGTTTTCTTTTAACCGAGTATCGCCATTTCTCTGATGGAATTTTACAGATTCACCGAGCTTTTAGGGACAAGCGCTTAAGGTATTCGACCAAAATGGCGACTAGCATAAGGGTGCCAAAGTGGCCGTACCTCGGCTTGGGCCGTTACATTGCATGTAATATCGCGAATGGCGCGTAGTATCCATACGAGCTAAACTAATCGTACACGTGAATGTGTACATGTATTTTATGATCTAGCATTTATGGCTAAGGCAAACTAATCAGAAAAAAATGGCTTGCCACAAAGTAATGCCTTCAACGATTAAACAGCTGCTTTTATTTTCTACTTTATTAGGCATAACATTATCGACACTCCAAAAATAATATTTCGCTAAGAATTTGGCTTAGGCAACAGTCATAATACACAGGCCATAAAGCGAAGGTGAAATATGTACATAACTTTCGAATTACGAGCGACACTGAAGACGAGAATACTGCGTAATTCATGGTCGAGTCAGAATGTACGAGTATCACAATCGATTTTGAGATTTTGCAATTCCTTGTGAATTTGAATTTTTTGCAGTGGAAACCTCTTTAGCCGCATTGGGTAATTTTAGGTAGGGGAAAAGCTTATGGGTTCGCGTCACCTGATGACCTCGACATACTCGTGACGTATTGCGCTTGCGTTAGACTAACGAAGCGTAGTATAGCGGCCTGTGTACATGTAATATTACTATTTTGTATTGAGCTTGTCCAGTCTAACACATGTTTGATTAATTAATAAATTGTATAAACATCCATATAATTATTGCTCGGAGTGCCGATAGATCTGAAAACCAGACTAATGTTAATAATTTAAATTTACAAATTATGAGATTTCTATTACAACACAGTTATTCTATTGTTTAGGTTTTTATTTCTGTCGGCGGTCTTTATGACGGCGTCGATTTTTTTTATGAATGCGATGGCAGCGTTATGGTTTCGTATCTGATAGAATCATTAGCGATATGTTACGAAAAAGTCATTCTTTTCAGGAATATTTAAGTAGTCTAGTTAATCGGCGATATAACGATTCGATGTCCCCAGTTTTCAACTGAAATAGTTTTTTTAACAGTTGACAAAGAATTTTTCGAAATTCACGTACGTTAACTAATTTGAATTGATAATAGTAACGGCTAATGGTGAAAGAGAACATCGCGATGAAACTTGAACCTGAGAATATGTTTCTTTTATATGTGTGATAAATTAGAATTTCTCCGGATTTTAATTGGCCAATATGTCGTAGACTGAACTGGTGATTATGTTTGTAGTTAGTTACCCTTCGAAAGAGGTTTTTGGCTTAGAGATAAAACTCTTACAGGCTGGCATTCATATTATTATTTTTTAGGGTGTGACTATATCTTCACCTGATGTTAAGTGACGGCGTGATTCTAGATTTTAGTACGTGTAGCCTAGAAGAACTCGTTCTCAAGTGAAACTGCCTGTAGGGACATGTAGGGGCTGTGTGCTATAGGGGCTTCGTGGTAGGTTTTCTAATTTTAGGGTGGCAGTTTTTCTCTTAATGCGGAGAAATTGTACATAGAGAAAGACAGGCACAGAGAGTAAGAAATATTTTTATTGTTGCAACCAAAGTAAAACAATTAAATTATAGGTATACAAAGGGATTAAAATACAAGCAATACTACAGCGTTGATTTTCAATGGGAGCCCATACGATACACTGGAGGTCCAGTGGGTGGGTAATCATGTAACAGAAATTAAGAAAAAACTTTTAGTTAGAATCATACACGACACACCATTGATTAACAAATTATGTATACTGTTGTTACAAATTTAAGATCTACTCTGTCTACATCAAAATCTTAGTCAAAACAATGTATTTAAAAAGAATAAAAACATGTAACACTTGTATTTCCATACATAATGACAAATTGAACATAATTTCAAATAAGTAGATGTGCGCGAATAAGTGTACGTGTATTGCCACTATTTTAAAACCGAACAATACAGGTGAGTGAGGTAGGTTGGTTACTGACTAAAGCTCAACGGTGTTCTTCTGACACAATTTTGCTGGAGTGCGGAAACTGCTTGTGCATTACTTCCGGTCAAACGAGGTAGGTGTCGGTCAGAGGTCAGGGTTCCCGTTTTGTCGTGTGAGGGGACGAAGTGCAGGACTCCCGGGCAAGGATCGATTGGAGGCACATCGAATACAACTGCGTCTAAACTTCGTGAGTCTGCCCAATAATTGTTGGAGTGACGTACATAACTCGTAGAAGTATTTAACGGCGGCCGAAGGTTTGGGCGGCTTACCCTAGTAATGTACTCTGTGCCGCCCCCCCTACGTCACTGTCCAATTCATTGGCATCAGGAGTGGAGCTCGGTGCACATTCCCATCACCTTCTTACGGGCATTTTATATGCTCGCATAATATAATTCGTTAACTTATAAATTTCTAGACGTAAAATATAAGCGTAACAAAAAAATTGGAAAACAAAACGTCAATGAAGTAATTTCTCAATCCAGTATCATATCATGACAGCCTTATCGTTTGATAAATGTATTGATTTTTTATGTAAACAGAACTGAATGGTGTTTACTATCCAACACGTCTAAAACGAAATCGAATGAGAAATATTTATACATTTTATTTCTCACATATTTCATTAAGGCATTTAAGGTTATTGAAATATAATAAGCAGAGAAGGATTTTACTTCATATTATTTATGAAAATAACGTTTAAATACAATTTCCCCTGAGAGTATTTCTAGGGTGTGAAGACAAACTTCTGTGAATTCTCTTACAATAACGTAGCAAACCGAGCAAGTAGGCAATAAATTCGTACCCTAAGGGTTCAGTAGTTATTATATATTGTGCCTATAAAAATAGTACTAATTGATGCTCGCTACTTGGCCTTCGTGAAAATAGGTTTGTTATTTCATGAAATGTATGTATTTTATATGGATAAGTTATTTTATTTTACAGTGTAATTCTATTATTATTAGATAACCACTATAATTTCGTGTAAAGAAAGAGGGGAGGGAGTATTTACTGTTTTCTTTTCCAATATCGAGTTTTATATATTTTCGGAATAAGAGAAAGGAGGATCAAATAATATTTTTGGTTCACCTTTGAGTTTCTTTTCTCAAATTACTCATAATCAAAAAACGAATTAGACTTATTTCGTTAAAATTCTTCGATTTGTGTTTTAGTTAGACGCATCCATTTTCCTTACAGCGGCTGAATAGTTTTATATTAAAACATGATGACCCCATTTTTTGCACACCACACGATAGGAGCCGCGGGCACTTATTATGAAAAACTTTATCTCAATATTTTGAATACGATTGACTCTCATATTGTGAGATCGCTAGAACGTTATAATTAGAAGATATAATTTAGAATTAAAGTAATTTTAATTATCTGTACACAACAGGCAGATATTTCCCTGTCAGAGGGCTTAATAAGCGAATATGAAATAATATATTGATTTACAAAATATTGTGAACTGTTGGGATGCAAAATATATTGGAATTAGATGTTTTTTTTTTAATTGAAATGAATAACTGTATTTGTACGATAACATAGCGAAGGTCATATGGGGACAATGAAAAAATATATATGAAGTATTTTGAAGGTTTAAATGGGATGGTAATCAAAGTATAAATATGCAAAAAAAAATATTACATTATATTACCAGCGTTATTCTTATAAGTTACTAGCTATCCGCCCCGGCTTCGCACGAGTGCATTAACGAAGAAAACGATACTGAAATCTTCCCTTTACTATGCGGCCATGTAACGAAATGAAATGGCAACTCAATAAACAAATGCCAGTCTGCTAAAAGATCCTACTGTCTTCTGTCTCACTCACTCATTCGTCCCGCTTCTTAAACATTTTCTTTCGTAAAATCCTTGTCCTGACAATTACAAATACCAAAAAATAAGTAATTTGCCATAATATGTGCGGCCGTTCTGAAGTGATGCGCTTACATAAATTCCTCAATTGTTTTTTATTTACATAGATAATTATCATTCATCATAATAAATAGTTAATTTATTTCAAAATGGATGTTGCCTCAATATTTTCCTTAATGAAATAAATATCTATAACAGGAAACATTAGGTGGATAGCGTAAAAACCTTCTTCGCGAAAAAACAGGTGTGCCAGTTTTCAAGGTAATAGATCAAATGGTATTGGATTTTATAGATGTACTATCAACCGCATCGACTTCGCATAGGTGCAATGTACTAATTTTGCAATATATTATTTAAATAATTTAGATCTATTCTTGGGTCTTTGATATTTACAACTCATCAAAGTAATAGAAGGTACATAAGAATGTTCACACAAACAATTTACTTTATATTATACGTGTAAAACTTCAACAATAAATTCTCAAAATAATAGTGAATCCGTTAGGAGGTTTACAAGGACTAAGAGAACATAGAGATAGACGCGAAAAACGACTTTAATTTATAACATTTATAGATTTAGATATAGTTATAAATACCTATAACTAATATGCTAGTTTCTATATACCTAAATATAGATTATGTACTGCTTAATGTATAAAAAAGCGAATAAGAATATTGGAAAAGAGTTTGAACATTTAATTAAAAAAATCGAGGCAGTAATAAGGACTGCCGACGAGAAAACTCAAAACAATGGAATAACTGTATTTTTTTTTAAATTTTTATATCAATTATAGCCTAAACTGTTTAAATTTCACTCTGAGCAATAATTGTATACATAACTACGTGCCGTTAGCACAAGTCACATGCATGTCGAGGTCATCGGTGACGCGAACCCATAAGTTTTTCCTCTACCCAAAAGCGCTCAATGCGGCTAAATTAGTTTTCACTTCAAAAATACATCGAAAACATTAGCATATTAAGTAATATAAAAGGAGGAATTATTTTTCAGATTGCAGTGAACCGCGGTAGAAATAAATTTGTTTACATAATAGTCCGTCAAAGCCATGATTACTCGTATCAAATGGCGGGAAATAAATACTCGATCATAAGAAAAAATCAGTATACATTTTTACAAATCGATAGTCAATCATAACACCGCTCTGACGTTAAGCCTTTTGAAGTGAGAGGCAAAATTGAAATTGTTTGAATGATCGCGACTCTCGATATAAAATGACTTCAAACAAAGCCCGGGAAAGTTTCATTTTATGTAAAGCATTCTTTTGAAAGTCAAATTGATCTTGTTTTGTAAATATAAAAAGGCTTTAGTGTCGCAAACGGACGCGAGTGTTTTCGCTTTGCAAAGGCACGGGCGATTTTATTTGTTATATTATTTAAATGTTTTTTTTTTATCGGTTATATTAAGTTATAAACAGATCATTTAGTGATTGAGATGATGTGTACAAGAATTAAATAAACTTGGTTAGTTTTTGTACTCTTTGTGACTATTGGATTATACAGGAAAAGAAAAATCCTATTAACATTTTACAAACAAAAAAAGTTTATGGGGAATGATGGATCCCTTTATTATTTAATGTAAAAACTATTGACAGGATTTTGATGACACTACAATAATTTGTAGTCGTCCAGTAGTCTAAATTCGGTTATAATTTATTATATATAGCAACTTTCTATATGATTGAGTTTTTTTTTTGTACCAGAGATTGTAAAAATATTGCAGATTCGTGATACTAAAGATCGTGAAGTATGACAAATAGAGACTTACAAATAAAAGCTTTCGTCTCGTCGATTATACGTAATGAGCAATTATTACCATTTTTTTATATCGATAATAATAAAACTCAGTCAACAGATACTCAAGCAAAAAAAAAAAACCAGTAAATCAGTTGATAAACAGCAGAGAAAAAT
Organism: Antheraea assamensis; assembly: GCA_035772565.1. Taxonomy (NCBI): domain Eukaryota; kingdom Metazoa; phylum Arthropoda; class Insecta; order Lepidoptera; family Saturniidae; genus Antheraea; species Antheraea assamensis. Next base: position 202,119 of record JAQQSE010000173.1, on the reverse strand, counting down.
GTACTCTTGTATCTTTGTCCTTCTATATAATATAGAGAGATTTACTTTGTACATCAGAATACACACAGGTAATAATTTACGAAAATAATGTATAAATACACCAAAATATTATATAAATAAACAAATAAATGTCAACTAAGTTTGAAGAAATCCTGCCAGCTAAGTGCTATCTTTACGTGCGCTTCATAAACCGTTAGAGTCAGACGATGATAACCTATGTTAATCTTTATGAAAATACAAACGAAAAGGAAATGTTTAAATGCTTTATGTTTTTTTTTAATTTGATTAAGTTTTTGTTGCAGACAGTTAGTTTTGTGTGGTCTCAAAATTGTAATAACAATATATGTTACATTCAGTGTATTTTTTAATTGTATAATCTGCATTATTATTCCTTACTTTAAGTTTCTTTTGGCGACATTCCTTATCGCACTATACGGATTTGGCTTATAGGGTCTAGGCGAAAAAAAGTGTAAGAGTTTTCCGTCACGACCCTTTCTACGTGCTTATTGGTTTAAGGCAGCGAATAAGTTTGCATCGGCTGCACAATAATAGTTTGTACACGGCATACGCATCAGCTGTTTCGTACCGTAATGTGTGTAGTTGTGTACTTATGCTTATGTTTATCTGATGAAGATTGTGGTGAATTAGACGAACTGAATAATATACAATAAAATGTTTAGGTTCACAACTTGAAAAAATATATTAATTACGAAATTTCCTACCATTCCTTCATTTCATTAGTTGTTTCTGTGATTCATTTAAGTGTAGACTCAGTCGCTAGTAATTCATTTGTTTGTATTTGTTAATCAATAATATAGTACGTTTATCATCACTACATAGTATAAAACAAAGTCGCTTTCTCTGTCCCTATATCCCTATGTATGCTTAAATCTTTAAAACTACACAACGGATTTTGATGCCGTTTTTTTAATAGATAGAGTGATTAAAGAGGAAGGTTTATATGTATAATAACATCCATTAAATAGTGGAGAAATATTGTTATTTTTGAGGTTTCTAATATGATGTCGTAAATAATTAGATTTTTTCCGTTTACATTGCAACAAACGCAGGCTGAACCCTACGAGATTTATCAAAATAATGTACTAAGTATTGTACACATTGAAAAGGTCTACAAAAAACTGCGCGACGGTATATGTCTATCTCTTATGGATATCCCACAATAACATTTTTTTGTCATTTATTTTTACGACAAATAATGGCAAATTTTCGAAGCGATTGTAATATATTAATTGTTGTAAAAATAAAATAGATAGGTAAAAATGTAAAAAGTAAATAAGTAAAAATGTAGTGTATGAATTTAGATATTCCAAAGATAGCAAGAAATTTTCATGGTATAGGGAAAGCGGAATTGTTTTACTCCAAATTTAACGCGTGCGGGCAACGGGCAGTAATGAATAAATCAAAACTAATGGATCGATTTTAATCATTTTTTCAGTGGTGAGTGCCCTAACTTTGGGTGAGTGCCCTAAGCGCTCCCCTTAGTAGTCTCGTGGAACTGTGTAGACCTTATGGGCTGGCAGTGTAGGTCACTTCGAAAAAAAAAAAACATTTTTTCAGTGAATAACATAGGCTATATATTTTATACCCGTGCGAAGCGAAAAAAGTGCACATAAGTCAAATGACAATGTGTCACGTCACTCCCGTATTGACGCATACACTTAACATGTACCAGCTAGATGGCGGGGCATCCTCCTCACCAATATGAAAGTTCACCAACTGGACGTTCGTATGTCTTTTGTGCCGACATTGGAAATGAAGACTGCAGTAATACCTTGTGCACTTGTTTACTTTGTACTGCAGTATGTTGCTGAAGAGGGTTGCTGGTTGTTGGACTTTTTCACTTCTATATATAATTTTTTTAATTACTAATTATTGCTTGTAGCTTCGCCCACGTTATTGTAGATTTATTATCCCTCTGGTACTCTATGCCCTTCTCTGTACCCCGGACTATGTACATGAAAAAATGGTTGAGTAAACAAAGTGTGCACGCGTAATGTCCAAACAAACTCATTTCCGCATTCATAATGTTTATTACGATGTAGCATATGGTTCCCACAATGCAAACTATTTCCGTCTTTCTCTTTTCTATATAAAGTGACAGAGAAAACATGTAGCTTAGTGAACCCGAGAGACGATATATCATACCAACGTTACCCATTATGAATTTGAGGTAATAGAACACAGAACGAACAATATCCTAACCCGTCTGTGAACAGATAACTTCCGTTATAATTCGTCGAAAACCACGTTATCACATTCTGTTAAACATTTACGTCAGAGCACCTCCGAATGCGAACTGTCTGAATAGATGCGTATTGCTTTGATCATAGGGAAAGTGCTCGTTGTATTCAAACGTGGTGAAGTGTTCGTAATATTACTGGTGACGTCATCATATTTTAATGAGCGTCTTTTCTTGAAATTCAGTAATAATGCTCTTTTATGTGGATTTTATGGAGTTTAAAGAAATGGTTGTCAAATTCATATTCATATTCTTATTTATTTATAGCTTTAAAAAATGTGTGGTTTTATGAAACCACGATGCAAGTGAATTTTTTTCGGTTCATAGGCATTTAACTGAAATTGTAATTATCTAACTTTAATTTTTGCTGTCGACGAGATGTCCTTTCTATCTTCTTTCTCACTTATTTTTTATATGAAAATTTGTTAATCCAAATTTTTCTACAATTTTAAAATTTCACGCTATCCACTTTACTAAATTTCACAAGTACATGCTGCAAGGAATGAATTTAAATACCATTCAAACAATCGCCATGAAAATGGATACCATATGTAGATTTTTAAACCTAGAGAATATTTACATAAAATCTATTTTGTTATAACTCAGTTATTTATTGCAACGAAATAGTAATTACAACCGATAATAATAACAACAACTGTTTGTGGGTTGCGGTGTATACTCGACCTACGTATAAAGAGGACGTGCTCAAACAGTTTAGTAGATGAAGAAAGTATTATGCAAGTTGAGAAACAAGTGAAATTTAATATAGAAAAACACAGAAATATAACAACGAACATAAATAATCAATACAAGAATTAGCGCGCGCGATATATCCGATCTCCAGTACGGACTGTCCGTGAGTAGGAGGGTGTGGGTGCGCGAGCGCTGCTCGTACGATCGTTCGCCCCGGTGGCAGTATTCTGTCGGCGGTCCGGAAACATAAGCGCCAGCGATTTAGTGTAATTGTAAGGTGATGGTACAATTGCTTATCAGGGCGCAATTTGTACTTGTTGCATAGCATGCAACATGTTAATGAATGCGTGCGGAGCCGCGGTCTTAGTAACATATAGCAGCCCTAATAAAGTAAGGGCACATATCGAATTATTAGATATATTTTTTTTGCAATAGAAGGCGTAATTATAAATAATTCTACAATGTGATCTCACAGAAAGAGTAAATTTTCATAGCAATGTTGTTGTAAATCAAGGAATTAAGCCTTTACTTTACTAAGGGTACGATATGTTCATACCTGTACACATTCACAGTGATGCCAACGGCGTCTACGTACATTTGAACTGCACACACCGCAAAGGTACCCGACACAACCCACCTGCACTTTAAAACAAGCCTTAAATCTCACATAGACCTCCTAAACAAATTTCATTTTAAGAAATTATACTTCCTAAATTCAACAATTCGCAAAAAAATATTTTGCTGTAACTCAAACTTCAACCAATATTATGAAAGGGAATGTGCGTCTGTTTATCACGCTGTCTCGCTTTAAGTTATTAATAGGTCATAATAAAATTTCGCTTAATGTTATCAGTGGTCCAGAAAAGGACATAGGTTACCTTCATCAAAAAAGAGTACCCACTGTTGTTAAGTTATAGAATAATATATTTTATTACATTAACGTGAGTGGAGCCACTAATAAAAACTAGTATATAATAAATTTTGTAGCTAACTTATTTACACTTGCGTCATTTATTGTATCTCACGCTTTCGAACTGATGAAGCATGTAATTAATCTTGTCATTTCGTGTCAAAATTGTCGCTTAACATGTTGTATTTGCAGAAGCTTTAAGGATGTTTTACATTGATATAAGTGAATTTATATTTATTATACTTCTACTATAGCAGTCAATTAATAGATAGAATTTATGATATGCATCATTGTTGAAAGCAATCGTGTTCCATATAGGTAACGTTAATCTCTTTGTGTCAGACTAAATTACAATCTATTTATCACATTTGATTAAGTTTTTCACTTGAGTAAACATTTAAATCTTAGATCAGTATACTACTGCCAATGTTATTTATGTGATCCTGTAATACTTATTTAAGATTTGTCAGGAATCACAAATAACGTATATGTGATTGTTTGGGTTTGGTCATAACTGTTCATTGGCTGTACGGTCCTCAACATCAAGTGATCTATATCTTAAGTTTAATTGTTTTCATAATGAGGACATAAAAATATTTAAGTAACTTCTTTAATGAACGCATTTTCATTGTGATAAAGCTTTTGCCTAAGCCCGCTTGGCTAGCTACCACTCTCAAGTTGAGAAACTGTCGTCAAGCACCTATTGGTGTGTTCCAGCAGTTGCACTTGAGAGCCAGTTCTATCTAGGTTTCGTGCGTTTACTATCTTAGACCACATCGTCGTTTAACTTCAGATAAGATTGTGGTCAAAGGCAAAATCTTATAAAGATAAAAAATATTAAAAATCGTAGCTGTTGTTTTTCTTTCATTAATTTTAGGCACTCTCTTGTTTCAGATTGAAGTACAATGAAAGACCAATTGTGAACGATGGCGGTGAACAGCCCTGGTGGATATCCACCTGTATCACCTAAACCGCACACTCCAAAGAGCCCACGCCACTTTGTCTTCCCCCAAAAGAGTCCTTCCATCACCTCTAGCACATCCTCATCGGGTTATTTCACTCCCCAATCCGGTTGCAGTTATGATAAACACCAACCTCCCAAATCTCCCATTGCTCATGGACACAGAAGCCCGATAAGTCCGAGACACTTTAATTTCCCACAAAAATCACCATCCGGTCGCTCCAGTCCTTGCAATTTCGACCGAGTGCATGGTCTTCACTACACAACTTCTCTTAAACATCATCGAAGGGAGAAATCAAGATCGCCAAAACCACCCCCGGTGCACATTCACACGAATCCTGGTTATGTGTCTCCCAATCGTACGAGAAAGCTATATGGATCTACTTCCACAGTGAGCTCTCCACGTCTGGTGACTTCACCGAGCATCGTGTCGAGTCATACCGATGATTCAATAGATGCAATGCCTGGGACCCCTTCAGCAATACTCCACGACGCCGACGACGAAGCGACGACCACCTCATCAAAAATATGCAGGAAATCCACTTCAGATTTGACAGACTTGACCGACGATACGCCACATACTCGATCAACAAGTATTAGTCGACCTTGTTCACCAATGAGACGAGGCTCAATGAAAGGTGGTCTTGCGTATTTAGCCAGCAGGAGAGGTTCAAGAGAGTCAACGGTATCGAATTGCGATTCCGTGGAGGAAATAGGACCACTGAACTTTCAAAATACAATGCGTGGACGGCAAAGAAGAACGTCAAATTTTCTTGAACTGCCAGGTCAGTTGAGTTTGTAATTTGTTCAAACTTTTTATTAGGTTAACGCAGGGGTTGAAATTAGGATCACTTTGAAGTATTCATTTAGACGTGAAAATGGGAAAATTATATATTTTTTTTTATTTGGTCATAATCTTACTTTATATTAAGTATTAAATATGTGGAAGGTGAATCCGGTAGATATTTGAATGCTAGCTGCAACTGCGAGGATACATTACTAGGTGTTTGTTTACAAGTAGTTTGTTTTCTAGAACTGAATTCTCTACAGTTTCACCGGACTACTAAGGGGAGCGCTTAAGGCACTCACTCGATTTTATATTGGCAAACAGCACAAGGGCGCACGAAACACCTCGGCTTGGACTATTGCCTAGTAACCCGAATCTAACTATTCATACATATAGGAATTCGTGAGATACACACGCGATATATCAAGCATGTGTACCTTACGAACTCAAACATACCTATTTCGAGGTAGAAATTCTATGTTGCTTAAGAAGGTGAATATTGCTGATCAGTATCTGATACTTTCGTTATTAGGTCCAGGTACACAGTAAATACTATTGTAACACTTGTCAATTAAATAATCAATATTGTATTAACTGCAGACGATTGCGAATATCCTAACCTTCACCTTTAAAGTAATGAATATCACGAATTGACGTGGGTAGACGATGTCAGATAAATTATTCAAGATTCCATAGAACTGTTTTATCTCTGTCTCGCAGTATTTCGTAAACCATTTTATCAATTATCGAACGAGTCTGTAAATTTATAAATTTAACTAACTGCGAGCCTCGGCTTTTTTCGGATCTACTAACGTAGACATTGACATTGAGACTAATTTTTTCCTTTACAAAACGACCATGTAATTAAATAAAATGGCAATTAAATAGTTTAACGTCAATTTATCAACATTTTTCAACACGTTTCAACTCTCTTTTGTCTCACTTACTCACTTTTATATGAAGATTTTTTAACCCGATTTTTTCACGTTTTCTTAGGATTTCTCAACAGTTTCTTTTATACAAACCTTATCCTCACAATTAAATATAGAATTTTAAAAAATTAGGCAAATGATGTTAATTTATACAGATTTCTAATAAAGTATTAGTATGTCTAGAGTTATCTTAGTAGTATTTAGTATAGTGGAGATTTTGGGCTTGGTCAAAGAAGTAAAAAAGGTGTTTTCCATTTGCTACCCTACGGGGAATTTTGTAGACTAAAATACATCATATATATTAGGATGTAGCGCAATTGAAAATTAATAATCAGTTTGAACAAGTTCATATGTTCAGGTGTATTGATGAATGTTAAAGAAGTAAAAGGAACAAATTATTTTATTTACTTAGAAATTATATTGTGAAGAAAGTATATGAGAAAACCATAATGGGATGTGTAATAATCTAAAAATTTAAAACTAAATGAGATAGTTGTTCCATGAATGAATAGAGTTATGATGTCACGGAACCGAAAAGGACATGTCATTTATTTAGACATTCCAATTATTCCATCTCCTGTTATATTCTGGATCATGATATTAGTGATATAACCTTTTGTCTTTTAAATAACATGATAATTTGTTCTTTTATCAACCAGTATCTACTATCGTATTATCGCAGGCAAATTTGGTTTAGGTTTATACCTTTAGTCTGCTTTTTCAGGAGATGCTAAACTCTAAACTTCGGTATGAAAACACAGAATCTATTTAGGCAGTTCTACATCATGCTCCCTTTACTTTTTAGCTTCGTAAACTAAAACAATTGCTATATATAGAATTCTATACTTTATTATTTTATAGAATATTGTTAAATATCTAAAAATATTATAAAGATATGCTATCAATATTTTCTTACGACTTAACATTTATAAACGCTGGCTGTTTATTCAAAATTGTAAACAAAGCTCCCCACAAGTAGTCTCTCGTTAGTCGCCAAGCCTCAGGAGTGGCTTAATGATGAGAAAAGTTTGACGCTAATATTGCGTCTCAAGCAAGTAGTCAGTTTATCATAGAGTTTATTGACAAGAACAAATTGTTATGTGAATAGTAAATATCAGTAAGCAAGATGATAACGCGTATAGATTATGATTATTTTCAGAGCTGGATTGGCCATTTATTAGAAGTTGTGAATGTTTCGGATGCCATATTTTCGAAGGGTACATAGAGCTGTTAATTTTGATATCATGGTACTATTTGCTCAATTTAATCGCTTAATAGACTTTGACCGTTACGTGCTTGGTATGATTTTTAATTAAAAATGTATACTTAAGTAATTTTAATTTTGACGTGATTCAGAAATAAGAACTAATATATTAAGATAAACTTAAAATTTTATTTTGATAAATATTCAAAGTATTTTCCAATATTCAAAATTCAAAAATATAATATAAAATTTTAATTTAAAATTCAAGTATAAAGTAAATAATAGTTTAATCAAAGTAAATTATCATTTTTTATCCCACCTAAGTAGGGTCCGCACAACATGTTTTCGTCTTCCACTCTCACCTGTCAGATGTCATGTCAGTATTCACGATTTTTATACACATATCATTTTTCACACGGTCTATCCAAAAAGTTATGTTTTTTCTCTACTACTATATCCATCTACCTTTATAATAAAACTGTTCTAGTTACATGACTTTCGTATCTTCTCATGACATGCCCATACATGATGACCTATTACCTCTTAATTTCTCTGTCACTGAGGCTGTTATTAAAATTCCTCTAGTATACTCATTCTTAATCTTAGCCATTCTAGTTGCATCACACATCTATCTTAACATTCGCATCCCTGCCGCATGTCATTTTCTCTCATCCATCTCTTTCATAGCCAAGTACTCGGATTCACACACCATGATTGACTTTTCCCAGATCAACAAACACGAAAAAGGCATCTGCTGTCGCACGTAAAGGCATAAACCGAATTGATTCTTAGTCACATCCTTTCCCAAACTTCCATATTATGTGACATGAGCTTTATCTCTCGATAGTTGTCACATCAGCCATATTATTAAAGATACGCACTATTATTCTACTGTACTATTCCTTTGAGATTGCTTTCTCTTGTAACATCTTATTAAAAATAAGGTCAGTCATTTATTTTTAAATACTTAAATAGTTTTGTACTTCAGTAGTTATACCACCTGGCTCTGTGGCTTTTTCATTATTCATACCATTTATAGCTTTTCTTATTTCGTTATCTCCTGCACAATGTCTAAATATAATGGTACAGTCTCTAACTCTCCGATCCAATCATTTTCTTCGTTCGTAAGTCTTCCAAAGTATTCCTTTCCACCGACTTTTCATATATAAATTTGTCATAAATTTTCTTATGTCATCTTTTCTACATCTAACGTGTATAATATGCCTCGTATTCTTCAGTGTTTCTTTTGCAAATCGATGCAGATATTTTTGTGTTTTTGAGTTCACCAGTGATTAGTACAAATCGATTTGTACTTTAGCTCTAGCAATAGCAACAGTTTTTTTTTGCTTTTTTGTTCATTCTATTCTCGCTTACATTATTGTTTTATATTCTTTAATCGTACTATCAGTGTCATCAATACTTTTTTCCACATCTTAAAAGCTGTTTTCTTTTCTTTCCTAGCACATTGTACCTCTTCATTCCACCACCAAATGTCCTTATTTATTATTTCTCTTCCTTTCGTTTCGCCAAAGACATCCCTTGATACGTTTCCTTATACAAGTTGCAATTTCTAACCAACAATCATTCACTACTTATGTTTCCATATGTTATTATTTATACAAAGTAAATACAATTAAATAATGTTTAAATGGTAACTTATTAAATGTACATCTAAAGACATAATAAAAATTACTTCATTACATCAAATATATATTTTAGTAAAACTAAGTATTCGAATGAAGTAAAAATAAAGTAATTGCTCTAACCTCTTTGTGGGTTTAATCAAGCTAAGAGATTCTCATCTCTATTGATGAAGCTCCACGACCGAGACAACTGTACATAGTTGCTAAAAATAAATATTATCTTATGATTTATTAACGTCCTTTTTTATTTGTATCACGACGTCCGTTAAGATATGGGGGAATTATAGTATAAGGCACAATAATTGCATAGTTGCTATTTCATGTAAGCCGAACATATTATTATTGAGATGTTATATAGCACCGTTTGCCAACAATGCAAGTACCACAAAATTATCGGGATAGCGCTATATTATACTGAATAATTAGTGATGAAAGGCGTTTTATTTTTATGTCAAATCGTGTTTTTTCAGGGAAAACACCTATTTAGATAACGAAGTATGTGTAAAAGAATTGGCTGTTACAATTATAAAGTAGAGTAAAATAGCAATTAGGTACTTCACGACAACGAAGGAATAGGTAAAATTACACAGCATTGCTTTTAAAATATCAAATTCAGATTATAAATCAGTAACAAGCAAACTTATATATCTTAGTATTTAACCACAATCTGTTATTCAAAACCTTAACCTGATATGGACTAAGATGGTAAACACGCTAAACCTAGAAGGGGACTGGTTTCCAAGTGCAGTTACCGGAACGACCTATGCGGGGTTTGGCCACAGATTTTCAACTTGAGCATAGTAGTTAGCTAGGTGGTCTTAGAAAAACTTCTACCGCTATGATGAAACCATATCATCACGATGCCTTATTTTACAGAATGTTCCAGCTTATTCCCTTATGCTGAAAAGCTACTGTGATTTTCCACTTACAATAACAAGAAACGTATTGGATTAAGTTAATCTTATGTATTACTCACTGATATCATTATTTCAGTGGTGGAACATTCCCGTCCTCGTGTCTGCTCTCTTCCTGAGAAACCTTACAACCCTCGCGCCTCCGACGACCTGTACCGACTGAGGACATTCAGTATTACCACTAAAGGCGGAGTTGTCAACTGTGGAGATTCCATCTGTAACCGCCGGAGCCGTTCTAATACATCTGTTAATAGTACGAACAGCAGGTATTTATTTATACACATGTTTTTTAAGTCTTCTTATCATCATCTTCACATTAAAGTGTATGAGACCCTAATGCAGGGGGGGGCCTAGGCCTGTTCGCGATAGAAGGTATGGGCACAATTACTGTGCCAGTTCATGACGTATTGGCGATTTCAAACTCCAAGAAATCTACAGTTCCCCATTTCCCCACACACGTTTGCACTATAAGAACATTTCTCAGGTTCAGGTTTCTTCACGATATTTTTCTGCAACGTCAGCTTATAGTGTTACCAATTTAATTAGTAATGGTATCCGTGAATCTGAAAAATTCGTTGGTACATGCCGAGGTTAGAACCTGCGGACATCGAATTGACATTCCTCCAGTCAAACAACTCGGCTACCATGATATATAATATATTACTTACTATATACTTATTATTATCCTCTCATCCTACTCCTATATTTTGCGTGTATCGCTACGAAGTTTTGTCTGTCATCGCAATAAATGCAGGTGTGAGAAGACATTATTGTCCTGCGTTACGAACTGTCAGGCTACCTGACCATCGACGCAATAGAATAATTGGGGTGTCAATTTTTACACACATCAAAGGAGTTTAGTGGATGTTAAATATTAAGTTAGTAGAATGACTGCCGTGGACATATTTAATCTGTACCATTCTCGGAATAACTTTTGAGGTTAATTTTAATGCGATAAGTAATCGAAGCTTCGTCACGCAGGTATGTGAGTAGAATATAAAATACATTTTTGTCTTTGCTCTTAAATGTTTATTTCTATTATACTGTCAGATAACTTCTGATTACAAAACCAAATAATGTTAACCATAAAATTGAGAATGATACTAAAGTGGAGCTCCGAGAGACTCCAATAATAGTATTTACATTTAGAACTCGATGATGGCGAGTAATTTAAGCATGTATTAGGAAATCTTTTATATTCAATGCTAATCTCAGGTTAAGGCAGAATATGATATTGCTTTAAAAATCCAAAATTGATTAATTGTGATGGAACTATTTCTTCATTTCTTTCTGCTATGATTTAAGGGATTTTTCTTAGTCCGCCTGGCTAGCTTACCACCCTCAGGCTTAAAATCCTTCGCGAAGCACCTACATATGTGTTGCACTTGAGACTTTAGAGCCAGTTTATTTAGGCTTAGCGTATTTACCATGTTGAATCACAGTCGTCATTTAACATCAGGTTAGGTTTTAGTTGCATTATTAATTACTTATACGATTCTTTTCAATTTAAGGGGATCAGAATTTCCAGATTTCCCAAGAAAATCTAACAATAAGGAACTATATTTTTACTTACAATCACTCAACACACTATATATAACAATAAACTGGCGCGCATTTTCTCTTACCACACAATAGGCTTTCATTCGTTGCGTTGAAGGAAATGGCTTCCGCGCGTGCATTGCTCCGTCTGACGTCACACGTTCGCTTTTGTCACGGATATACAATTAAACGTAGAGCTGATAGAATATTACAGTACTAAAATGAAAATAACCGCTAATAATATATCAAAGGACATTGTAAAATTGACGTGTTTGTAAAATGACTTAAAACCGCATACATGGTTACTGTCACTTTGGAGGATCGTCGTATAGTGAGTAGTAACTTGTACATGACTATTTGTTTATTGGAAGTTATTCACGAACTTCATAAAAATAATCAAAAACGACGTATCATCTTACGCCATGACAGTGCCAACTGTCTAACGACCAGACAGCTGAATGAGTTTTTGAAAGGGAAAAACATATATATATATATATTGGCTCATACTGTATATAGTCCCGACTTGAGAAGATATGAATTATTTCTGTTTTGAAATATCAAGAATTATTTATGCGGTTAACGATTTTCAACAGTAGAAGAGGCCGCTGAAGAGTATAAAAAGCTTGTGTTTGGGGTTACCATGAAATTCTGTTTTCAGAATTGGTTTATTCGTATGAAAAAGTGCATTGAAACTGAGGGAGAATATTTTGAGAAACTGTTAATTCATTTTTAGTTCTACCCCACGTACAATTTTAATACTGAACACGTGGATATTTCATTCAACTTTTGTTTTTTTTTTTTTTTTTCTTATGTAATTTATACTATTTCGTATCTAATTTTAATAAATCAATACTCATCGATTATTATTTTTTTAATCCTAAAACAGCATATGATATTATTTATACGTAGGTAAATAATACATAAACTTAGAATTAAGATCAGAACCAATGATTGCGTTAACCAGTACCCATAAATCGATAAGACCACCATTGGTAACGAGCAATACTCCTCTATTCTTACAAAGTACGCTTGCGAACCATTAATAACAATGACACATAGCTAATAATAAAAATAATTATGTTTACTTGTATAAATTTATGGGTTGGTAAACAAAAAAATAAAATAACCTTTTTATCTAATACTAGGTGTGATCGGCGATTTCAGTCGTGTTTAATTAAAAAAAAGATTTAATTACTGTAATCGCAGTATAATATAAAAAAAATTGCTTGTATGTAAAGTCGGTTTAATTATTTGAGATTAATTACGACTAAATTTACTGCCACCATAAGGAAAAGATGCCTATATCTAACTAAAGCACAAATTCGAGAAAAGTCAAAAAAACTGTGGCTCGTGGCTAGCGACACTAATTCGTTTTTAGGTTAAGTACAATTAGGGAACAGAGAGGCAAAGATAATACTCTCAGATGGTATTGAAAAAATTACATACATTATATGGCTCAGTTCACATGGTATTACAAAAAAAGGCAGCGTGTTTACCTTGTATTTTATCATTGTTTTCGATTAGGTTTCGACACGAATAATAATAAATCGAATGAAATATATAAGAAAATGTTATCTTACACTACTATTCTGCACATTGCGCCGTAGGAAAAGAAATGCTAATGAACACATATCGGACAAAATTCGAAAAGTCTGTAGACGCCATCTTTAACGAAACACGTCTAAGTCGTGTTTTTGTTAAGTGCAATTTGGAAACATAAGCTCACAGATGAATAAAAACTGTTACATTATTATATTCGATGCCCTGCCACTGTACTCGTTACATGTAATACACCTATACCCGACACAGTGTTTAACCTCAACACTTTTCATCACACAAAAAGGTCGTCGATCAGAATTTCAAAGTCCTCCCATAACGAGTTTCACTTTAAAAGAATAAAGAAAATTGGTTGATAAGCAATGGAGATAAAAGTAATGAACTTTTTGTCTTTGTCTAGTTATATGTAAATAGATATTGTATGTAAATATTAATAGGTTAACCTTTCCCCAGCAAGGTAAATAACATAATAAAATATACAAGAACGTTTATTTAAATACCAAGCAAGAGTATAGATACAGTTAACGTATTGCTTGTGTGACTGGACTAAGAAACAACATTAGAACAAGAAAATACATTGGTAAATAAGATTACAAAAGATCTGCGACCGATTACATGGTTGCGTGACCGTTGGCTGACCTAGTTACTCCTTCGCACCCTTGATTAATAGACAGGAGTTGGTAAACGAACCTGTACAATACAGATAATGAACCGATGGTCGTGTATTTAGGGGGTGAAAAGATTTGGGACCCAATGAATCAAGATGTAAATCTCAAATTTGTAATATCAAACTAGGAATCTGATTTTATTTAAACGCATTAGAATAGATTTGTTACCTTTTATACTTTGTACCTTTTAGCGTTTGACTAAAACAATCTCAGCTGATGGTAAATAACAATGTGGCTTAAGATGGTAGCACGGTTAGGATAGAGGGATTTGCCTCTGTAGTACAATTAACTGCTGGAACACGCTTATAGATTGTATAGATTTTGGTAGGTTATAAGGTGGCAATAGAAAGATCCTTACCAGCTTTCGTTTATATTCCATTACCTTTATAGAAGGCGTAGCTCATTGCAAATTGCGAATCTAAATCGTTAGACGAGGTTCCTCAACAAAACGCCACAGAGTGATCATTGTTTCTAAAACTCCAATCACTTTAAAAATCAATATTATTTGCATATTTGCAAACGCATTTTTGAACATCTGTCAATTGAAAGCAAATAAGTAACTGTAGCAGTACCTGGTGTTCTGATGTAAAATGATTTATGCTGTAATTATAATATTTGTGTTATATTTAATGCTAGCTGCCCACCTTGATTTTGTACGGGTGTGGTGACGAAGGAAATGAGACCAAATCTTCTCTTTACAGTACGACCATATAATGAAGGAGAATGACAACTAAACAGCTGAAGACTATTCTATGAATTCTGTCCATATTTAAAAAAATCCCCTGGTTCTGTCTGACTTATTATATTATACTCACTTTTCTATATGGAGATTTTAAACCCAAGATGTTTACTTTTCCTTACGGTTTTTGAAACATTTTTGTTTTCATACAAATTACTGAAGGTCAGGGCCGGAGGATCCGAAATAAACCAAATTACTTTAAACTTAATTTATTTTAAATTACAAAACAGTCTAAAATGTGAATATGTGAATACTGCCGATGATAGGCTAACACTTTCGAATGGTCATCTGATTAAATAATTAAAAAAAAAACAATGTGGGAACGGAGGAATCGGGTTGCCGAACGTTGCCACTAAAATTGCTGACTCAATGCCTCATGTTCCTTTCGCACTGCGGGATTGGGACCCCGGGGTCCATATCCACTTTTCATTTCATAACCAGCAATTATGATGCATTGCGATGCTGTAACATACAAATTTCGTCCTGACAATTACAAACATAACAACAAAAGAATTAACCTAATAGGCACAACCGTTCTGAAGTGATCGAGATCTTGGAATGCCATGTAGTGGATTTTATATATTATTCATAATCTTGTGTTATTTGGCTCTATATTTTGTAAAACTGGTGGAGTTTTACGTAATATAGTTTGGTTTCGCGCACAAGTGAATGTGGATGGGAAATAATGCCATGGAACATGGATTATGACTTGCCACAAAATTCCCTGGAAAGTTCTAACAAGACAACAAACTTCTAATATCATTACCGACTCGACAATGACAATCTATATTTTTTTATGTTCTGATATATAATAAGTGTTTTAGACTACATTTAATGACTCTTTGTATTATATTTACTATAAAATAACTAATAAAGTCACAAAATCGTCACAAGTGATTACAAAATTTTAATTAATGCTTTCAATTTCTGTTTATTTAGATTTGTAGTAATAAGTACAAAATAAAATGATCTATTCTTGTGCAATTTAGCTGAATAACCCACGTACACATATACATGTATTCAGAGACAACAAATGTGTTCCAAAGAGAGCTTATTGAATTATTTTGTTCGGGCAATGTTGTACCTAAAATAGTAAGCACTCTTATTGAATATTTATTCAGTTTTCGAACTTTTGTTTTCTTACTTACAATTTCGAATAAGTTTTGTATTCGCATTTTCAACATTGTCTGGAAATCGAAGGTATTTGTGGGATCTAATGAAATTGGTTTTATTGTGGTTACCACGACTTCATGAAATTTATCACATTCTATGGGAATGTTTTTCGGACTGGTTTTTCCATATTGATGATTAACAATAATATCTTGTCTCTCATTGGCAATATTCATATTTCATTGACAATACACAAAATAATCAGTCGCATGCACAAAATTTCACCAATAAATTAAATTCTTCCTGGTATAATGGTCGGTCTGGCATAATAATACTGAAGAAATTATTGCCATCAACAATTTTAATAAAAAGTAATCTGCGAAAGAGATAAATTCCGTTCGAAATTCGCAAATATTTACCTAATTTGATGGATGTATTGGCATCAAAGATTGATGGATATGATATAACCTAACATACGTATATTGATTGCGTCGTGATTTCAATTATTCAAGATTGGTTTCAAGGGATCAAATTAAAAGGATTAGAAGAAGATAGAACTTATATTTTAAGGACGTTAGAACCTATATAAAACTTGTTAGATTCTGTATCAGACTCAACTTGGAAAATACTTATTGACAACGTAAAAGCTTTTCTCGCGTCCGTATTTTGATACACGAGAAGTTCGAATTTAGTCCCTCAGAGTAATAACTTCTCAATAATCGATCTCGGATAGAGCTTATTCTGAACTTACTTATGAGGGTCACTTCTATTTGGGATAGTTTTTATATGATTGCATCTTGTAATGAACATTATATTTATGCAAGGTTTTTTATAGCATTGCTAAATCTATTCGATAAAAATCCGGTGCGAATTTATAATCTAAAGATTTACAGTAATTACTTTGGTCTAGATAGACAATAAATAGACTCAACCGGTAAAACGCTCTAATTGTAATGTACAGATTATGTTTATAATATTATACTATGGCCGATTTGCAAATAAATAAACAATCATTTCGGATCAATAATGAAAGGTCGCAATTAACTTTGCGGAGTATAGTTTGGTTAATTTATTATTCAAGCAGTCCAAGGGAGATGGGGTCATTTAGATCTACGTCCGCCGGTTTAGGCCAGAGGTCGGCAAACTCGTATTCCAAAAGAGCGAAGTATAAATAATACAAAAATTGAGTTTATTCAAAGAGCCTATTCTTAAACTTAACTTCTGTAGAAGAGACATTTTTATGGAAATAATTGGGATCAACCGTACACTCTTGAGCTTGCCTTTTCTAAATATGTCTGTCTTTGCGAGCGACTAGCCGTGTTATTATTGCTTTCTAAAAATTTTCCTCTTTTCTGTAGGCTTGCGTTTCAAAAGCAACTCGTTTCTTTGTAAGAACAAGGCAGGTTAATAAATAATATTCCGTGTTTGCACTAAATATTTTTTGGAAGAGTCACAATGAACGAGTGAAAGAGCCGCATATGGCTCACGAGCTGCAGTTTGCCGATCACTTGTTTAGGCCATGAGGTGCCTGCTGTATCCATCCTATCAATTCCATTTTATGACTTTTAATATGATTGTCTTATCAAAATATTTTTATTCATATATAGGCGAAGATAAACCGATTAAGTACCTTTTTTCTTCTGTATTTATCAACCATCTTTCTTTTTTTTTGTTGCTTAATAGTTATTGACGTGCTTAATGTTATCATTAAAAAAACAGGTTATTTTTTTAATACCATCGACAGAATTTAGGCTTACAAACGATTTACGGGTAAAAGGCGGACAACGACCTACAGTCTACATAAAATGGATTATAGCACAGCTGTCTATTAAGTTAATTTGTATTGAAACTCCTGTTTGAATAAGGCGGAGCTTCGAAAGGTATTTTACGCATAAATACGCCTATCAATATAATAAATTAATTATTCATTCGATCCAAATCAGATGAGGTCGCTTCAGCTCCACTTCCGGTGGTTGGGCTTCGATAACTCAATAGACCGCCCGCCGCGTCTTTGTGGATTTCGGTCATCGTCTCCCAATATGCAAATGAACAATACTACATAATGAAATTGGGTGTATCAGAATTAAGATGTAACAATGAACTAATTAATACTTGAAAATTAAAAGATAACCTATAATTAAATCCGATAAAACATGTAAGTGCTATAAAATTTAAAAACGATAACAAAAATAACTCTGTTGATATCGTGTTCGAACACCGCGTCGAATGATGTAGGTTTGACTCTTTGCGACCGAGTTGAAGCTTTTGGTGAAGGAAAATATCGTGATCAAACCGTAATATGGCGGTAAGGTCTTACTCTTAATCCCCCTAGCTAGCAACAATCTTCAAGTTGAAAATCTGTCGCTAAGCACCTAAGGGTATGTTCTTGTAGCTGTACTTGAGATGCAATCTTTCTATAATTGCCATGATTACCATCTTAGCCCATATTAAAAATAAATTAAATTAATAAAAAGTGTGTGTGTGTACTTATGTACACGCATTAGAAGTTATACTTCTTTGGCGTAACAAGATAAAAATATTTTCAAAAATGTTATCTTTCGCTTTATTCTACGTTGGTAGAAAAAAACGACACCAATAATAGAAAAAATAAATATCGTGAATACAGTTGTCAGTTCTCATGCAAACATACGTACATGTCCTTAATTTTACTTTGTAGGTAACTTTTTTTGAATAAATGTAGCGACATTTTTGTGACTATAGCTAACTTCAGGGTGTCGGTTTTTCGTGACGGTTCGTAAAAATTTACTCCCATCATTTTTCCCTAACGCGCCAAAAGAATTATAACTTCAAAAATGTATATCTATTTATTAGTTATATAATATATGAAACCGAAATAACGTGCACCAGTTAAGAGTTACTACAGAAAAAGATAAATCATGGAAACCTAAAGCAATTGTCAGCCGAAATGCCCCTAAAGTTATATATAGCTCACGTTACACAAGTAAAGTTCAAACAACGGCTTCAAAATTCTACACTGTTGTGTGTCCTGGCCCTTTACATTTTGCTCGAGTTATACTGTTCATTTATGAATAAAACAAATTAATAAGTTTCTCGTTTTAAATCGAGATTGGAACTGTCCAAACATTCAGGTCGAAATTATTGAACTGTCAACGACAGTTTGGCGCATGAAATTGGTTACCTACGAAACTTGATTTTAATTAAACAATATGCAAAGTCTGTATTTGTTCACGGTAAACTCATCTAGAGAGTTGATGACCTTTGATGGGGACGAAATGAGACCGCGACTAGGCAAATGAAGTTCTAATTACTGTTAAGATAAATACAACTATGAAGTTATGAAGAGTTGAATTTACTGGACGAGATAATTGCTTGCATTACTTGATTTCCATTGCGACATTGAAGTGAACGTAAACAGAACTACGGACCTGTGAAGAGTCTTAATTAATGGAATAAGGAATTCGATGCGTTGTTTGATTTTGACTATGACAGTGAAGTTAAGGTAAATATGACTATGGATTTGTGAAGAGTGGAAATTAGTGCAATAGGAAAAAGAATGTGTTCGCTTGATTTCCACTGTGACAATGAAATTAATGTATATAGAACTGTGGACTTGCGAAGAGTGGAATAGTAGAATAAAGGATTGAATACGTTGCTTGATTGCTTGTATAATGGAATTATTATTGAAAATATCCCCATTCCAATAAAAAAGGATTATCGAAATCGGCTTATAATTGTGAATGTTGTAAGGTAACAACAATAAAAAAAAAATACAACCGAATTGACAACTTTCTCCTTTTTGAAGTCGGTTAAAAATAATTACATAGTTTTCTATAAATAATTGCTTGATATATGCAGAGTTATTCTATCAATCTTTTTTTTTTTGTTTAATTTCATTTTATTTTTAGGAGCTTTTATTCTACCGAACATATCAGTCCCATTGTTTCTCATTCTTTCTAGGTTCGTCAGGAGAGTCGCTGATGAGATAACATTACCAAGATATACAACATCTTTACTTTTTTTTTTTTATGTGATTGGAGTCAAACGAACAGACGGGAACTTCATCTGAACAGGCTTCTGCCAAAATGCTGTGACAAATACTTATGTTTTGGCAACTAATAATCATAATACTCATCAACGGCCGTCTTTCAATGCTGTTCTTGGCACACACCATCACCAAGTGATGCACACCATCAATTTTCCCACATACATTGCAGTTGGATGACTCCGCTTTCCTCATTAGAAATGCAAAACTTCCCTGGAGATAGTGCCCCGAACGAAGTCTTAATGATATTTTGACATATTAAACATACATTTATACATTTCCATTTATTAAACTAAGGTATCAATCTTAAATCACTAAAAATACAAAAGCTTTATCGCTTAAACCAGAGTAGAAAATCGGGTCCAACGGCTAAATAATTAATAACATACGGGTCGGTAAATCAAATGACTTAGGCGGCTCTAAAATATTTGCACAAAAGGTCGACTGTTTCTTTGTCGCAACGTACATTACCTTGGGTTATTGTACTAAGAATTAACGTAGTTATAGGTGAGGCCCGTTTCCATTAGGTTACTCTAATTTTTTCCAAGTCCAACGAACTCTTCGCTTTAGGCAATCGATCATTTATATTTTCCACGTTATTAACAATGGCAAACTTTGGTTTTGGCTTACGGTTTGCCGAAGTTCTTAGTGATTTAAAAAATGTTACTGTGTTAAGTAAATAAATGAATACATCTCTAAAGGAATGACTTTCTTAGTGTTAAGTGTAAGTGTATATTATAAACTAGCTGCCCGCCTTGGCTTCGCACGGGTTTTACATGGAGATTTTTCAACCCAAATTTTTCGCTTCTTCATATGACTTTTCAAACATATTATTTAATACACGCCTTGTTCTGACAATTATAAACAGCAAAAAATAATTGGCCAAAAAT
Source organism: Antheraea assamensis (assembly GCA_035772565.1). Taxonomy (NCBI): domain Eukaryota; kingdom Metazoa; phylum Arthropoda; class Insecta; order Lepidoptera; family Saturniidae; genus Antheraea; species Antheraea assamensis. The sequence continues at coordinate 181,288 of JAQQSE010000173.1, read as the reverse complement.
GTGCAGATATTCTGAAGTGATGTGATATAGAAGACTAGTTGATACCCGTCAATTCGTCTGTGTTGTTTATTATCTTAATGTATTTTGTGTTCAAAGGGAAAATGTAAAAAAAAATGTTAGCAAAATTATTCTATACTTAAAAAAATTATTTGTAAACAATGTTACCCATTTACTTAATCTCTTCTGCATGCGCACATCAAACCGCTTACCCCACTTTACACAATGCTAAACACGTAGTTTAACACGTTAAAACTCAAATATTTTTTTATTAAATTAAGATATCGTGATGTTTTTTTTACATAGAATCAAGTGTCTAATAAATAAAACTAAACAATTTGATCGATCTCTATCCTTTAGTTGCGTGATGCGCGCACAACAGCAGACTTCTATCATTTTTTTTATATGTGGAAGGTTTGAGGTATGCTACAAAATACCCAGGTTTTCTTGAATAAGACAGAAACGCATATGCTTATCTACTTTTCTCTCGTCCTTATCTCGCGTCGTCGTTCGAATTATAATATCATTTGATAAACTGAACCGAATTTAATGAAACAAGGAGTAAATGTTACTCGAGGATATACTTCATGATTTTCTTGGTGATGTTTTATGATAAGCGTTATACTTTATCAGTGATATATGCACCAATAAACAGACAAATAGACAGACATTTCTAAAAATGTTTTAGTATATGATTTGTTGCATTAGTATATTGACTGAGGTTAATAAAAAATTTAGTAGAAACAAAATTCTGTTCAATATTTTAGTATAACCGTTAAATGTTAACCGACATAATATAATAGACAAGTGTTTAGAACACAAATCATTAAAAATATCTTCTATATTTAATCATTTTAGTTGGTGTTTTCTGGCACTTAACGTGAGTGGAGCAACGGGTACAGCTAATTTATGCTATTACTAGCTCGCAAGGAACATACCTACACAAGGAATTTTATGCATATAGGTATAGTAATAAATTAAATTATAGGCAAATGAAATGTATTAAAATTTGACACCGACAATTTAACATGGCCTCACATTTTGCGAATGATTCTGTCCTCCGAGACGCAGTGTTGTAATACGGTTAGCGTCTAGTCGTTGGCGACACTCTAAATGCACATATCTCATGTTTAGGACAACGCGTGGTGTTCAAACAACAGTTAGCTGGGCTTCAAACACGTCCTTGTCGACATTCATACAATATAGAGATCTTTGTTTTAAATATATATGTACATATATGATGACAATATTTCCTTTATGTTACTCAGGTGTATAAATTATTATAATACTAAATTTTCTTCGTGTAGTGGCATTTGCGTAATGCATTTACAAACGTCAGAAAGACAACAGATAGCCAAAAATACTTGCAGCTATTGAAATGTGTTCTGTTGTTGATTCTAATGCCCAACAGAGTATTTTTGCTTGTACATATCTCGTCCTTTTATTCTTTTATTAAGAGTATAGACTCTAAAGTAGTAATGTGTTTGTTTATCGAACGGATTAAAAACTACACCAGCCGATTCTAGAAATACTATCATTAATAAAAAATGACATAATTTCTGAGTGATATAGGCTGTGCTTTATTACTATTAATTTCTATATTGTAATTCACGCAGATAAATTCAATGGCGGTTGCTAGTGTTAGTTTAAATATAACCAACTAAAGTCGGTTTAATATAAAATCATACACTTTTTCTTTTTTCTTCCTTTGACCCTTTACTGAAAAAGAAAATAATTATTTCCACTACCAACCGCGTAAATGTTTTAGATTTAATTTTTAAGTTGGTGACTTCGCGTGAAATTTTAGTGACGTCGACGAAGCGTCAGTGACGTAATAATATGACGGCGCTCGGGTTAGAATGTTCTAGAGAATTTTTGTGGTACTTCAGAATATTTCATGTTATCATCTTGAATCCCAGTTATGCAGGGTAACGAAACGATATTACATAAAATTCCATGAATATTATATAATATAGAGTCAAATACCCCAGTTTATAAATCCCAACTAGTATTTTACTTGCAATTAGAGTTTGTTTGCATACTTGTTTTTGGTACACTTTTGCGTTTTAACCAGTCAATTGGTCATCATGAAAATTTGTTTACACATTACAGAAAAATACGTAGGGCAACTTCCAACCAAAAAAAATAAATAATAACAACGCTCCCCAGGGATTGGTAAAATTTACCTTAAAGTGAGCACAGCTGTAGGCAAAAGTTTGTATAAAACAAAAACTATTAATTCATGTCAGAATAATAAGATCCTTCTAGAATGTACGTGATTATATAATGTAAACATGTCTTTCATAAAACAGATTTCTTTTGTATTTATATTAACGGGGGGAGATAAAACATGCATTTATGTGTGTACAAACCTCGTCAATCTTTTTAGACGCTCTAAATATAACCGTAACTTATAGTAAATAAAAAGGAAAAATGAAGCACTATGCATATAAAACGTCTCTAACCACCCACGTTAGAGGTCCGATTCAGGTGGGCCCCCTCAATATAGAGAATTGAAAAAAGAAATAGTCGTAAGACGTCCGAGTTTACGTATAGTAAGCTTAATATAAAACGAAGTCTTTGAATTGTCTCGATATTATACATATAATATAATAATTATTTATACCTAAAACTTCTACACATCTATATTTAGAACGGCCAAAAACTTTGGGGAGGATTAAATTTACATTTTGATCGATAATAATTTTGTTCGCAGGGCGTCTGACAGATCCCCATTCGATGGTTCATGTTGCTCCGGGTATCGGCCGGTCGACTCAGCTAGCTTAACTACTCCGGACGAAGACGACCTTGACCCTGTAAGAATAATATCGAATAGATTGTGGTAATATCGCTCCACGCCTATTTCTATCACACAGCGGAAACATTCGCGCTTCTGAGCTTCTTCCGAAGAGTGTGGCACGTATACACGAGGCAAAAAAAAACACAGTGAACACTTCACCGTATCTGTTCAGAAGTTCATTTTCATTAATAAATAAAATTAAGTAACTAATTGTAATATTAATAATTATTTTAAAATATTTACAATAAATTCAGTAATTAAATATAATAAAATGTCTTTTAAAATAAATTTTTAACGTTATTAATTGGCAACCCAGAGAAAGTGTTCGATCCAATACTTAAATGAAGCTGTACTCAAATTTGGAATTCACTTTTAAAGTTTATAAACTGTAATATTTTAATAGATAATATCTATTTTATACAGATACCAAAATATAGGGTGGTGTTGCTCGGTGACGCGGGTGTAGGGAAAACCGCTCTAGTATCCCAGTTTATGACGTCAGAATACATGAATACATATGACGCTAGCTTGGGTAAGTACTCTTCGTATTTAAGTAGCTATGTAGTAAGCATGTCTAATGTCTATGTCGTTTAGGCGTTGCTTCTTGCCGATATTTGATGAAATTGTTAATCATTTGCTACGCCACGCTATCTATTGTCGGTGTTGTGATATTTGGGATCTCAATTTATTAAATGCTACTTTAATTTACATGCAATGCATATAATTCAGTGGAGTTTTTCAGCAGAATTGAATTCCTTGATTTCGATTTTTCTATAAACAAAGATATTCCTCGCAAAATGTAGACGGGATTATCTTAATAATTATTTACGAAAGGCCGTCGTTTCGTCCAGTCATCAAATATTACCAAGTGAGAACAAAGAGTGCTGGCTTCGCGTAATCAACTCGGATGGAACTAATTATCTCACCTTTGAGAATATTAACAGTATCAACCAGTCTCTGTAATTATATTTAAATTAGAAAAGTGTCCATAGATAATACGCTTATATTTCTAATTTATAGTATTTTATACTGTGGGCAATTATAGGTATATGGAATACGTGTGCTCGTCGTTCCGAACAGGTTTAATCAGCAGTAATTAGTATGACCACGAAAATTTATTTCTAATAACATTTTATCATTTCTAAAAGTATTATTCATAATTATTAAAAAGGTACTGTCAATTTTGAAGGAAATATGCTCATTTCATGTGAGGCAAAATACATAAATAATAATTTATGTGTGAATTCAAATATGATTATTTTTTAATTATTTTATTTATACGACCTATAAAAGTATCGTCGTCAATTCTTATATCATATGAATTGAGGAATGACATATTACTCGCGTAAAAATCATGTGAAGATTAGTCAATTTTTTTGCTGTTTAAATGCAGACATACATATAAACAAACAACATTTTTTTATTATATTACATTTGTGAACAGAGTGGTTTATGAGATGCTATAAAAAAGTTTTAGAAAAAAATACTCGTATAGACTACAGATTCCTTAAACATATATATTGTGTTAACTTCCAATAGTTAGTTACTGGCACATACTAAACCTACCTTTTTAAATTCAAGACTATTATTTCCAAGGGGATAACACTCCGTCATCCTTCAGTAAAATGGCGGCCATTTTACTTCAAGTGAGACTTTTTGGCGCCAACGGTAAAGTAAAGATTACAGACAATTCATTCACTGTGTTGAAACTCTATTCTCTTTTTATATGCACTATTAACCTTTTACTGCAACACGCACGGCACGTTGTGAAAATTATAAAAACAACGAAAAAAAAAATAGATTTGAGTCTGAAATTTCATGAGCTAGAAATTTGTCATTCAATATGTATGTTGTTAGTATACAGTCGATAAATAATTTTCTAAAATTTTACTAAACTTGCAATTATTTGTACAACTATTGTAAGTAAAATAATAATAAAAGTCCACAAAGCAACTCCTTGAGAAAACAAAGCAATATAACGCATAATGCTTTAAAAAGTCTATAAACTCTTGTTGTTGTTTTTCAATTGTTATATACTAAGCTGACTTGTTAAAATACGTCTACATTACAGTTTTATATATTTACTCGATAGAACAATCTACTTGAACAAATCTATAGTTCTTCTTTGTGTTTACATTTGTATCTTTTTTTTTTTACAAATTTTATTATTCTATAAATTATGTACAAACGAAGTATAGTCATTATTCAGTTGATAGGTTATAAGAGTTAAAAGTTTATTTAAATGAAAATAAATTTCTGTAGGTATGTAAACCTATAAAACCAGAATATCTGCATTATCATCTTCTTACCTTCTCCCAAGTGAGTAAGGTCGGCACAACATGTTTGTCATGTTGTGATGTATGACTCGGCCTAATTTTTACTATCGGTCGCCTGCCTGACATCAACCCTTCTTGGGGTTGTTTTTGTAGTACCACTAAAATCAGAATGTCTGCATCAATTTAGTTAATTCTTTTGTTATCATGTATGAAGTCGTTAGAACATGGTTTTTATGAACGAAAATAATAAAAAAATCGTACGTAAAATTGAAAAATTTGATTTAAAAAGTGAATATTGACAGAAATAACGGATTGGCGGTCAGTTGCCATTTTACACCCGTGCGAAACCGCGGTGGGTAGCTAGTGATAAGATAACCAATAAATATGCCAATTATGTCTGATTGACTCGCCACCGTCTTATACTAGGGAGTAATATCCACCATAGTGGCACTCCCTAATAGTTTTCGCACGTTTTTGTGTACCAAACAATGTCTTTATTCATCTTCCCACCCATACTTCTTGCAACGTTATACACAAAAAGCTTAAGAGGTAATGCATTTTGCAAGAAATATGAAGAATAGAAAGAGTCATCGACAGCCCAGACTGATTATACCTAATAGGATAGACAAGACAAAGTCATGATTTTTTATTCCCTTAATATCTCTTCCAAAACTGAACAATTTTCTTTTTCTAAATTAAAATAACGAATTTTATTGTGTCCGTATGTTTTTGCTTTATCTATTGTATTCGGATATTTTTGTTTGCTAAAAATCTAACAACAGATATATAATTAACTGGGCATTTTTAACACTTTCAGAAGGCTCAGAGGTCTTGTAATATTTAAGTTATAGAATAAATTAAAACATAAATATGCCAGTAATAGATAAAGACTGCATGGTATAAAAATATTGAAGCGCTCAAAGTCGCGGATACACAGCTAGTCTAAGATACAATATTGTTAAATGTAGCATTATTATAATATTTTTCACTGAAATAATTTCTGTTTAAAATTACCAACTATTTTGCACATTCCTTTAAAAACTTTTACACGGTTCTTGAATTAATATTTGTATAAGAAAAAAAACCTACTAAGATGCTTATATAATAATATCACTGGGATAAAGTCTCAAAAGAAAAACGCCAACGGTATTTCTTACAATAACAAAGCAAGTTACATTGAAAAGAATATCTTTTCAACAAGTTTACTTATTTGTTAACAAACTGGTTAAGTAAAATAGAAAAATCGAGATTGTAGTTGAGTAACAGAAGTTTATCTCGTGATTTATTTAGTCATACCATTGAGAATACATATGTAAATGACGTCAATATTTTTGAGATTGATGAACTTCAAAGTCTATCAGCGTCAATTTCTTTCTGTACGAAGAAAGTTTTTATGGTATTCATTTTACTATAATTCCCTTCTAGGTGGCACTAGGTTAAATTTTATTGTGTTGGGAAACATGCTTGCGTGTATCTGTGGCATCCCCATTGATGCGGCTTACGGTTCAACGTGGAGTGTGTTAGTCGGTAGGAGTGCTCGACACTACCCATGCTCCTCGGAGCCTGGGTGTCCCATGTGGAAATTCTCTCCGCGTACAAAAAGAATTCAATTTTATTACGTTCTACATTTTAATGGGATGGGGACGAAGTCTCGCGTACCGGCTGTTCCTAACCCTTGCTAATATTATAATATAAATGTGAGTTTGACTGTCTGTTTGTTTGTTACCCTTTAACACCTTAATAACTTTTGATCATTATGAAGTTTAGTATACACTTGGTATAGGCTACAATATGGTACCTTTAATCAAGTAAAAAATGTTCGATTCCCGAGAGATAAATCAATTTTACAATAACGAACGCGTAGCCGTGGGCAAAAGTTAATATTTTAAAGTGAAACTTTTTTCACATCGCCTCGAATTATTTCGTTCATCTATCGCATTATAGCCGACCGCCGAGTAGGGATAAAATGAAAATCGCTCGGCAAAGCAGCCAAGGCTAATATGACGGCGCCCATGGCCCAATTCAAAATTATCTAATTATTGAAATAAATATTGTGCTCAGGTTTTAAATGCTATAATCCGAAAAAAAGTTTCACTTACACAGTGGTTTCATAAAACCAAACAATTTTTTTCCAATTTATGATGATTGGTTTAGTAATGAAGGCGTGAAAGCGTCACAAGCAAACCCACATTCGCTTTTATAATATTGGTTAGGGTATCCTATATAAAGTGACTTCATATTAATAGGTACCTTTATATGGCACAGTCTTTCACGCGCGATTGGATTGTCCAAGATTCAATACGGGAAAACGTATACGCGAATTCACAAGCGAGTTTATTGTTTGGTTAGTCTTTACACGCGCTCTCTTTCCCGTGCGAAAGTGTTTTCACGCGCTAAATAGCGTGTCGTGTTAAGGCGGCTAATGACAAAATGATTTATATTTTCATTATGAATTTCTACATTGAAAGTCATTGTTCGCGGTTTCTCTCGCGGTAATGTAGACTTGATGTACTCCACAGCAACGTACTTTTGTCTGGACGAAAAGTTCACTCTATGTCCTTTTCTGTGTGCAGTTAAGTTATGGAAACGTAATAAACATTGCATTCATTCAACATTCTGTTTCATTCAACATTCCATTTCATATAGCATATTTTCTATTTCGTATATGCATAATATCAGGATGCTCGGTTGAGTAGTTAGACATGTCAACAACAGACCATTAATTACGTGAGGAGATCAGAGGGGAGGTGGTCAAGTCGAAGCTCACTAAATCTCACGAGGGGGAGAGAGGGGGTTTCGTTAAATATCACGTAATACGGGTTACAGAATAACTATTGTAAAAAATAAAATAAACGTACGTATTCTTTTCCTTGTATGAAAAAAATGTTTGATAAATCGTAGGAAAAGGTAAAAGAATTGGGTTTTAAAAATCATCATACAAAAATGCGGTTACAAATATTCGGTATTTCATTTTTGTTTATATAGAGATAGATTAACAAGAAAAAATATTGTCATTAGCAAAAATAATCACACTTTAATTACAAAACAAAACTTCGCATGATTAGTAAATGTCACACAGTACTACATATGGAAACAATTACCATAATTCACCGTCAACCTTTGATAAGCGCAAAGACCATTAGGGACCCTTTCAGAAGCTTCTGACCCTAATGGAAGCCGAGGAAATTGACTAAAGTATGTTACGGCATTAGAAAACACTGAATGACATTGAAATAGGCTGCCAAAATATTACGCGTAGTCTTCAGTAGTGAACGTAAGCGATAACAGTCAAAAATGTGAAAAGTTTTAAATGAAATTTTGTTCATAACAATTTTATACGCTGCTTATTTTAACTTTGTTAAAAAAAGGAGCTTTCTAACTCATTACAAATACTTTTTACTTAAAAGCTTAAGTTATATTACATAATTCATCTTTTTGAAGTTATTAAGTTAAAAATTCTGACAGCATCTAACTTTAAATCTATTATATACTATCCTGTTTTTTTTTTGTGTGTTACATCTTCACGCGTTAACTACCAAACCAATCATGAAGGAATTTTGCATACTAGTTGTCACGAGTACTGCAAAAGATATAGTGTATCTTTTATTCAAAAAACAGTATTTCCGAGCGATAAGTTCAATTTATAGTAACACCAGTCAGCCGGGAGCAAAAGCTAGTATACATAAAGCTTAAGAGATTATCGTTTTGTTTGTTTGAACGCGTTAATTTTCAGAATTAACAATTAAATTTTGAAATTTATGTTCACATTATTTATCCAATTTATTAAGGAAGATTATAGGCTATGTTACATAACGATAACGACTATTAAAAGCAGAGTAATTATCATACAAAGTGTAGTTTAGAATGTATACTTAGTTAGGACGAAGTGATAGTACTGGTGAGCCATGTGCCGTGGTGCAGGGTATCGGAGAATCAAGGCAAGTTGGTTGCCTTACGAGCATTACAGAAAAGGTCCGAACTGTGAATGCTTATCTCAGCGAGATATTATATTAAACAGCTCAGTCGCAATGTCGTCTCCTTATACAACACTCGTGTTTAATACGGATTTTTTTGTCAGCTTACCTGAATTGACAGAATTTTTTAAAATTAAATGGAAGCGAATTATTTTATAGCCAAATATACAACAAAGTTAGGTTAAATATCAGAATATCTTTAGAGAGACATTCGAATTGCATTATCAATCTAATTTTATATAAAAATATATATAAATAAAAATTAAATGCGGATTAAAATAAACGCATCACGTCAGAACGATTGTACCTATTAGGCTTATTTTCATGTTGCGTTTGTAATTATCAAGACAAGGTTTGTATGAAAGAATATATAAGAAAAAAGAAAAGAAAAAGTAAAAAATTGAGTCAAAAAACTTCATATAAAAAAGTAAGCGAGGCAGAAGAGAAATCATCAAAAATATTGACAGAATTGACAAGTTAACTTTCACTTGTCAATTTATTTCATTCCATGATCGTATTATAAAGAGAATATTTGGTTTCTTGGTTTATTACACCTGTGCGACGTCGGGGCGGACAGCTAGTATTCTATAAAAAAGTTAAAACAATTCACTTGAAACATATTTTTGAAGCGACAATAGTCTGTTTCAGAGCGCAGGCTGGTGCAAGAGTTTGCGCGGGCGCGTGTAGTACTCAAATGTACATAGACCCCACTAACATCACTGAATACTTGTAGTATCTACGTACATTTGAACTATACCCACGCGCGCAAGGACAGTGATGCTAGCGGCGCCTGCGCTACCACCCGACTATCCACCTGCACTCTGAAACAGACCAATGACTTACAATACTAGCAAGTTCGGATGGAGCGTCTATCTATGAAGAATACTGAATAAACCGGCGCTTTCGATGTGATAAAACATCGTGAAGAAATTATAGCATGGTGGTAGAGGTTTTGCATTACCCGCCTAACTAGTTTTACCACCCACGAGTTAAAAATCGATTTATTATCTATAAGTGTGTTTCAGCAGCTATATTATAGAGTCATTTTATTTAAACTTATATCTTAGAACATGTCGTCATTTAACATCAGGTGAGATTGTAGAAAAATTTAATCTTATCCGCTAATGTTAACGCTGCTGCCTATTAATAAAACTTAACTCCTAAGTCTTGTAGTTTTTAAGTAATAATGTAGTTGGCTGTCTGACGCAGAATCTTCTTTAATATAACACACTACTTCTTTTTGCTTGCACACATGGCGCGAAGCAAAACGCGGTAAGTTTACGCTATTTTATTTATGTTCGCTTTATTATATGCTTATTTATAATCATTTATAAATTGTAATATATTCAACACTATGTCACAACACAACACAAAGTCCGGAGATGTAAACCGTTTCGAAGGAAATCTAAATAAAGATTATCATGAAATACCGGCAAAACCGATTTTTACTTAACCGAACCGAAATATAATCGATACAAAACTGAATATGTATCGTATGCGATTGAATGAATGAGATAACCGAGTCCTTAATCGAGTTTCGATTAATTCGATCAGTACTATAGAAAAGATTCGGTATTTGGTCTTTGAAAATCTTACTTACCTTTTTGGATCTATTTGGCTTAAGAAGCTTGGCTGTATTATGTATGTAACTGTCTACCTGCTTGGAGCCGAATACATTCCATTAATACATGATGTATATCTTCTATTACCTTACAAATTCCACAGTTTGGTGTAGGAGATTTTTGAAGTGATAACTTCTTATGGTAGAGGTAAACCGCTTCGTTACGTAACGCGTTACGGCGCCAGTCCTGTCTGGCTTCCCTTTCTCTCACGCATACGGCAGCGGTAGGTGTGCATATTCAAGAATTGTAACTAAGAATAAAATATATTTTATAATCAATAAAAGATTTTATTTAAAAAAAAAAGTAATAACCTAAGCTTTTCTCAAGTTAAACAATTTCACTATTAAATAGTTCAACTTAAATTAGTTTAAGTTATCATTTCTGTCAGGCGTCTCGAGACGCACTATTTCTTTTTTGTTAATTGTTTATATTTGTTACATGGAATGTGTCCGGATCTTACCTTAAAAGCTTTCAAAATATGCTCTCTACAATAATTGTTATTTGCAAACCAAGGGTAACGGTCAAGGCTCGCATTGGATTGCTTTTTATCAAATTCCTTACATTTTGGATAAAAATTCGAATGTGGAAATCCCATATTTGGAAGCATTTAACTTTATATATATTTTTTTTTTTATTTGGGGCGATATTAACTTTCCTGCTGCAAATTACACATAATTTAGCCAAATTGGATATACTGTGATTGTTTCTACTTAGTTATGTTTTCGTTATTGTTGTTATCAAAATACAATATTCCTTTCATTTGTTAAAGTGTTAGCTACTTAATTTAAAAATGTATAACCGAAAAAAATAACCAAAAATATTTTTTTCTCCAACGCGATTTGTTCAAGAATCAGTGCTGATCGATATTTGATTGAGATATCTATAGTAGTTATTAATGATGTTTAATGGCTTATGGAAGATGATTTTAAACACGCTTAATGTTATTAATTCGTACAGGTATTATTACAAAATGATTTTTTAACAAACAAAATGTAAGTAATATTATCTAAAGTTTGTCAATAAAATGTTTTGTTTTCAAAAAAACGTTTTGTGCTCAACAAACTATTAAATAACGTGCAGCAGGCCGTTTGCCGTGTACAGCAGATAATTAATTTATCGGTATGAAAACGTTTGAGAATATGAACACGAATCTTTTATTATGAAATTATCGGGCAAACACACATCTGATTAATATGTATATATAAGGAATAATGTCCCGTCCTATTCAAAGATCATGTCCCGTCCTATTCAAAGATCATGTCCCGTCCTATTCAAAGATCTATTATTCCTACGGTCTATTTCAGGCCTGTTTCAGAATACAGGCGTGTGGCGGGCACTTGCACGGTTGCCTGTAGTTCAAATGTACGTAGAACCTACTAACGTCACTGTGAATGCTAACGGCCTCTACGTACATTTGACCTACACGTACACTACACCCGCTTGCACTATGAAACAGGCCTAACGGAATATGGGTATGGATATATGACGAGATAGTCGTGACGTCACAATACCGACACCCATTTGAAGGTTTATGTTACTCGATTTGATATAGACCATAGAAAAAATAAAATGATATCTCCTTTTGACTTTAGTTACAAAGTAGCCGAAAATTAAATTAATTTAAAATGTTACAATTAACACGTTAAATGCCACGTGTATTGTCGATGGTACTCGTTAAGCTTGATCTTCAGGTCACGTGTACCACAGGTGGTACACGCAATTAAATTTATTTAATCCACTAAAAACATACATATATTAAAGTGGACGGATATAAGAGTAGAGGAAGACCGAAAAAGGTGTGGATGGATTGTGTGAAAAACGATATGTGTATAAAAAGTGTGAATACTGAGATGACATCTGACAGAGGAGAGTGGAAAAGAAAAACATGTTGTGCCGACCCTACTTAGGTGGGATAAGGGTAAGATGATGATGATGATGAAAAACATACATATATTATAATTCTGTAATATACATATATACCAAAATAATGAGGCACTATACAAAATGCAGTATAGAATAGAACACACAAGTTTATATAATTGTTGTATATACAATAATTAATATTATGTGACAATACGTAATTTTTTTATTATACAATCAAATGGCCTGAGCGACATACAGGTCAGGCAAATATGGCTTGGCACGGAACGTGTTTAAAATAAATATTCGCGTTATTGGATTCCAAAATACAAATAGTGTTAAACTATACAATTTTCCCGATTAGGGTAATAATAACCTAAGACAACTAAAACAGTCATTTCATAAATAAAAATATATATATATATTTATTTATATTTTAAATCTTTCAATAAATGTAATTACTATTGATGTTAAATGAAATTTTATAAATTTATCATAAGATATACTGACTGATGTTTTCGTTATACATTTACGGGAATCACATAAATCTACTTATATAGAGAGAGATTTTTTCCATTCGAGATATGCCGAGTATAGAAACGGCAAAAACTATATAAAAGATAGACGTTATTGTCAAAAGAGAGAGTAAATAATTCTCTTCCATACCATTTCATACCATTAGTAATGTCACAGACTATACACATAGGTACGTATATCTGTTAAATAAAGAAACGTAACAAGGTAGCGTTTAGGAAAATAACATATCGTCCATTATAGTTTATGAAAGTATTTGATTTAATATTTTGCAGTCATCGTGAGGCTATCTATTTATTGTAAAGCTTGTGTTACAAGTCGTAACTATTTACTATTCCTGCATAAAGTTTAATAGTTATGCTCTCAACTCACCCATACAATCCATCATCTACAGCAGGGCTGTCCAAACTACATGGGACCCAGGGCCAACAAAAATTACTCAATACATTGGGGGGCCGCAAAATATTTATAAAAATAAAATACAAGTATAATAAGTATCATTATTTTATTATCTACTTTTTCATTAATTTGTCTTTTAAAGCCCAATAAATGAACAACTCGCGGTGTCGGGTGTACCTATTATACGTTCGGGGAATTCCCCGAGATCTCGAGTGAATAGTGTTGTGTGCGGCATAATCGAATACATATCTAAGACATTTGAATTTCGTCGCAAGAAAATTAATTTACTCATTTAATGTATTTAAACAAAGAAGATAAAAAAGATTCTGCGGGCCGCAATAATTCATGCCGCGGGCCGTGGTTTGGACAGCCCTGATCTACAGTATATACTCTGATGAAGAAAATACGAGCAAATTTGTATAAGAGTTCTCATTATCAATATTGAAATTTTGATCAATAGATAAAAAGTTGAAGGAATTTTGTATTTATATATCTATGGCTGACTCCCGCCTACTTCGTTATGCGTTAAAAAGATGTCAAAGGGTTAATCGGAACGAATTAATTGGTAGTCCACTACGAGAAATTATCGAATAGTCATAAGTCGATGCGTTTAGTTGTTTTGAAGTGATTCAAGCTCAAAGGAACTGTATTTTCATGATATGTGTATATAGAAGACTAGGCCACTGTTCGCGGCTTTATTTGCCCTTCCAATGCATAGTATCTTGACGTGTAATCAAAACAGTAATACAATAGAACCTCAGTAAGATGAGTCTGGATTAGGTGAACATTTTTACTACTCGTAAGAAATCTTGATTTCCTTCCTTTTAAAACTTAAATACCTCCCATTACTAGAAATCTGCGCAACGGACATGTGGAAATAATCATAATTTACGAGTATTAACAAGATATGTTGTACATATTCCCCCTTTATAACTGGAACTTTAATCTCTATCTCGAACATGTTTCGACTATCGCTAAACTCAATGATTTTATTTAATGAAGGTAAATTAAAAACAACTGACGTACGATTTTTTCCAACATTATACATACTTCCTTAGAAATAATTTCAACATTAAATTACTATTGTATTTTATTAATTTAAAGTTTTTTTTACCACAGTAGCTCAAAATTAGGTTCTTTTTATACATTATCGGTATTATTACAAAAACAAAAATGGACGCGCATTTAACACGATTTTTACTAAACAGTGTCTAAAATTTTAGACCTCGTTGAACACACGCTTAAAATACTATATTACAAAAACGTGTCTAAGCGGTCTCTAGCTAAACATCTTGGTTAAGTTTTCATGCAAGCATTCATTCAATTCAATCTTATCATTCAAAAACTTTCCATTACATACAGATATTTTGCAAACCATTAGAATCCATGAATAACATTTTATTCAGATCTTCATTTAAAAAAATATTTATTTTAAGTAAAATAAGTTATTATGATATTATGTTTAAAAAAAAAAAATGTAATTGTTAAAATAAGCAATATATAAGTTTAATATGTAATCCGTCCAAAGTCCGTAAAGTGGAAAAACAACAAAATCTGAGATTAAATATATTATCAAATGTCAATAATGTCATATAGCAGTAATTATGATTTTCTTGTGAATCTCTAGAATGGTTTAATTTGTCTACATCCTCAAAATTAATTATACCCGCGAAGTCCGTAAACTACTACGAAACGTCGTTTGCCGGCAAATAGAAACACAATAAATCACAACAATCAAATCAGAACTGTTAACTTAGACAAATGTGAGACAATGTCTTTTGTGATCACACATTTTTTAAACAAGTGATCAACGCATATTTAACTTTTTTGTAATAATGTTTTATTATCTATGTTCTTCCACTTTCCATACATTATATCCATGTTTTAATGACAATATCAATTCATTTCCCCAATAAGGCTACGAAAGAATAATGTACCCGTGTAGTTTTAAATAATATAGAAAAACGTCTACTGTAGTAGCCATTTAACGTAAAAAACTATTTTCTTTATTCCAACATCACACACATAAACTTACTATATTATTTATCCTACATTTTAAATATAATAAAATGAAATTATGAGTTTTGTAATGAAAATATTGCCGCGGCCAGATACCAGTCTGATATATTTGATTATATAATTTATAGCTGTGATATATAAAGAAATCTTTTGATATCAGAATAGGGTATTTTATGAATGTGAATATGCTCGAATAATCTTGGAAGCTATACATTATTTGAACGCGTTTGGAGCGAATATAGATGCCGCTTAAATATTTCAGTGGATATGCCGCAAGCGTTTAGAATAGATAGCTTTTAATTTATTGGTCTAGTTATGTATATGTTTACGTGTTCTTTTTTGGCAAATATATAATTTTATTTTATTGCTTTGCCGGTTTATAAAAGGCATTGCTTCACTATGTTCGCTCGGTTCATGTTCTTTGCTCAGGCTATTCTAAATTAACCAATTTCTTTTTTTAAATACATAGACGATTGAAATAATTTTTGTAGCCTCAATCAAGCTATTGATTATGCTTACGTTTTTTTTTTATAATTATTATTGTAATTCAGTTTAACATAGTACTATAATACTGCAATGAAAAGAAAGAGGGGCACATTTTCAGTTTTTCCAATATTTCCTTTTATATATATATATGGAATCAGGAGAAAAGGTCTAACAGATAGTATTTTTTTCTTCATTTATGAGCTTCTGCTCTTAATTTACACTGGATCAAAAGATGTGTTAGATATACATCGTTAAAGGAGCAGGAGGTTAAAAATTTTTCGACGTTTTCCGGTTTGTGTTTTCCTCGGACGAGCTCCTTTCTCCTTACGGGTATAGAATAGTAGTACAATATAACATTATTTTAATTTGAATTTGTTATTATTAATGTAAATAAACAATGATAAAATATATTTAAAAAACCCGCTATCATTTATTTTTTTGTAACACCATGTGAACAGAGCCGTAATGTGAGTTACTTTTTCAATACCGTTCTAACATATTTACCCTGTCATACGCACGTCTATCTGTAATGTGTAATGGAAGCTTTATGCGGAGGTTAAATATTTACCGTTTGTTTCAGATGACGAATTCGGGGAGAAGTCTGTCTCTGTGTTATTGGACGGTGAAGAATCTGAACTCATATTCATTGATCACCCTAGTACTGAGATGTCGGTGAGTGTATTCAGTTTATATTACTTTAAATATTACAAATGTAGTGTTAAAATGTTAAAGAATGATAACCATTTCTTCTTCTTTTATTTGTTTCATTATTATTTACTACGGAAATGTTTTTTATTTGCATAAAAAATGATAATTTCTGTTTAAACTGGATTTATTAAATAACTGTTTGTTATGATAAATTATCTCAATCATTGTTTAAATAGTTTTAAAAATGATATATAATACTTCAAGGTTATTTATTATTTTATATTTAAAAGAAGAATGTTATTTTGATAACAAAATAAACTTCAAATGGTGAATCATGATGCAAAATACGCTATATTTGCCTAATCATACATTTTAACTCCATTGTCTACATTAACGTCTGACATAAGAATACCACAACAACGCATTTTTTTAAGTGTTTTTGTTGTCTCTCCAAAACAAATAAATAAACATTAACGATATAAACCAACATATATATTATGTTACACTGTAAAATTTAGATAATGCTTGAAGTCTACCCATTTAGTGACTTTCTAAAGCTACAACAAGGTCAGGGCTTATTCTAGAAAGACGATATATAAGCGATAAGAAAATTTGTAATAAGTGAAAATTAATTTGATCATACTTTGGCTTCTTGTTGAGGAAATTCTAGAACTGTTTTGGTACGAATGTCACAAACTTTAAGACGGTTAACAAATATTGGATCAAACTTTTGTTGATAGATCGAGAACTGCATGTCGACGTACGAACCCCACGCGTGTGTTGTCGTCTACTCCATAGTGGCGAAGAGTTCCTTCAACCGCGCCGGCGAACTGTTAGCGTATTTGGCACGCGAACAGTTCACTGTCGAAAGAACAGTCGTGTTAGTTGGCAACAAAGCCGACTTGGCTAGAGCTAGACAGGTGTCAACTAACGGTAGGTCAGCTTTTGCTAAGTATACTTTTTTCATAATCTTCTTCTGCTTTCCTATGTATGTCTAGGAAGTTGTTTTTAGTTGGAGTAGAATTGAAGTAGTAGAACGAGAGTACAAATTGTAAAGATTGAGCTGGTATAAAAGGTTTTTATTTATAGTACTTGACAACTATTTCAGCTGGTGTTAAATGACAATAACGTAAATACGCTAAACCTGGTGGGCCCACTGGCTCTGAAGTGAAGCTGTTGGAACACACTAATAGATGCTTGGCGATAGATTTTCAAGTTGAAGGTTGTTGCTTACCAGACATGGTTGGAAAAGACCCTTCCATAATGCAATGGCAGCGCTCCAGCCGTGCGCGTAAAGGGAATACTAAAAATATAATGTAAGACCGTTTGTATAAAAGATAATAATTCAACGTGTTCTCCACATATTATAATATTTTAGTATAATAATTATTAAGACGCGAACTTGAGCTGATCATAAAAGTGGCGAGTCTGCTGTTTTTATGTTTAAAACTAGTTGATACCTGTGCCTTGTTTCGCTTAATTATTATTGTAACAATATGTTTTACGTACAGAGGAAAAAAATATAAAAAAAAAATTAAGCAAAAATACCTTTTACTTACAAAATTCCTTTGTAAATAATGCTTATCCGTTTATTTCCCCTCTCCTACGCATACGCACCACACCACTTGCCCCATCTCACACATCACTGAATCTATAGTGCTTATAAAAATGGTAGTTTTTTTTTAAATTTTAATAACCTTGTATTAAGAATTGTGGCTAAAAAAAGTTGATTAACAAATCTCTCCTGTAGTTTTTACGTGACGCGTCCGCAACGGCATACCTCTATAATCTTAGTTTATAGAAGATTTTAATTAACTAAAGCTATCAAAAGGCAACTCTGCTCATCGTTGTTGTTGTTTATTAATCACCAATAAGACACTGTGTATGTAGATCACTAGGATAACATCTCGTATTATTTGAAAATCATTCTAGGGTGGTTTTTTGTACCAGATATACTGAGTGTTCATAATATCAAGCAGTACACTAAGCAGTATAATTCGATTTTTACAATTGACAACCGTAAGTTTCACTGGCTACAGATACAACTGCAGTCCTTCTTGAGTTTGATTTATTGGTTACGTTAGGGGCTTTCACTCGTCTAATCTGAACTTTCATTTATTTGTCTTTAAAATATTCCGCTGCTTCGTTTTATCTTAGTGTACTTTCTGACTACATTTTGTGAGGTAATTATTTCGCTCCTAAGGGGAGTAGCGTAAAATCGGATAACTTACAAACTTCATCGATAGATAGTCTATAAAATAGATTAATTATTTTACAAATGTTACTAGTACTTCTAAAATTTAGCGCATTCAAATAAACAAAAGACAATAACTTGAGCTTTATAATATTGGTACTTAGGTATATATAGTAATAGTACTTCAAATTATAAAAAATAAGTATAGGGTACGATTACCAGCTGGCTTTTCGATATGAGAATATTTTCCATATCAACTTCCTAACAAAATCATTTATTTATTACCCTGAAGATCTAATAAAAAATGAGCGAGCCTTACATTAGTCGCATATGATGTGGAATGTCTTACACTAGGTTGTCACTACCTTACAGTCATCTTTCCGCTACCGCGCGCGCTCCTTGGTCAAATCAAGTAACGTGCGCTTCCCCGGTTTTCTGTAACGCATTGCTGTCGCTTTTCCAAAATCACTCCCACAAAAAATATCCAGCAACCGAGAGGATTTCCTCTCGGATACATATTTATGTTACCTTGTGTAGGAAGGCGAAATGGTTACTTCACCGCTACCTTACATAAATAATCTATTTCCTAATAATATGCTACAAACATTTCTAAATATAAAATTATTTTTCTTATCCAAGCAAATTTATTAGAATATTCTTAATAAGTATCTGTGTAGGTGGCTCATGCGTTTGCTAATATTTGTTGCTATTATTAGTCAGTAGTTATTACTACTTGTAATAGATCGTTGACTTATAGAAAATAGGGATAGATATAGATAGATATTTTCCATAAAAACACTCAGGAGTGTCAATTTTCATGATAAATACAGGACAGTACATATTCTAGATTCATTTTTTAGATTGAAACAAAAGTTGGACACTCCCATGAAGTTAGTTGAAATTAGAATATAATTTTGAAAAATAGTGTTCTTTTGGAATTCTATATAAACAATTTCGTTTAAATATAAATATTACTGCAATTATACTTCGTTTGGCGTATTAGGTAAAACAGTGGAACGTGAATTTTAAGCTTGCAATGAAGTAACGTGCTCTGATGTAACACACCATGAAGTTAGTTGAATATTAATGAAGTATAAATACTATTTTATATGATTTGTGATTAACATGTGTACAAAGAAGTATCACGTGCGTTCCTAAATACATACTCTCGATTTTTCTTGAGTATATAAAGAAGCTGTTTAAAAATTAACATATTTGTATATGGCGTGTTCGTGGTTTTGGAATAATATAATTGTGTTTAACGAAAAATACTCAAATTTCCAGATTTAGTGACGCTTACTTTTTCGCTATTTGGTCAGTAGCACGCAAGGATTTAGCTCGGTCGTAGCAAAAGTTTTTCTTACACTTTTCTATTTGTCCGACTAAGTAACTCCGTACCAGTTTAACGGAACGGAACGCGTCGTCTAGTGGCGGCGCGCCGGTAACAGGTGCCTAAAATTGCGGGTGAAATAAATTGGGTTTTTTATTTGACATTTTACGGTTTTGCTACTAAGAAACTTTTAAGGGTCTTCTACGTCGATAGGGAATATATTATAGGTAACTTGTAAGCTTTGTTACCTACTATCGATAATCGATATTTGGAAACCGACATTTTTATTATTTTTGTGAAGTGAGAACTATCATGAAACGAAAATAGCGGCATTAACAAGTGACAAACAAAATTATCGTGTGAGAGAATGAGATAGAATACATTACACATTATTTCTTATATCGTGGTCTCTTCATTGTTTACTGAACTACTGAATACTTGTTCACGTTCGAGCATTGCGCGTATGTATGTTTATAGGTATGTGTCTACGCCTGTGTATAACGAAGCCTTGAGAAAAGGTACTCATACTCAGCTTGGTGTATTGTTCACGTGTATCGCTTATATGAATATTTCACTTTTTGATGTTGTCACTTCTACTGCGTGTGAACTGCTGATGACACAACACAACACATAATTTTTTTATTGATTCACAGGAAAAGGATGCCACTGCGTCTTAGTGTAGATAAGGTAAAATCGAAAAATAGTTGCAAACACTGAGGGATCGAGCAATCTTTTGCCAAATATCTTTGCCTTGGTGGCCTGCATAAGTCTTTCTTCACGTTACGCTTGAAGGGCGCGCTATTATAAGCAAGAATGGAAAACTCTGGCTGGAGACGCCAAAGCTTCCCGAATTTGAAATATTGCGAAATTTTCAGTTCGTGCCGAAATTGTTCCGTAGTCTAGCACAGCGGTTGACAACCACCGTGACGCGACATATTTGTGTGTTGCAAGCACCTGTCAAGTTTGTCGCAAGATTTACAAACACTCACTTTCGTTGACTTTGTTCTATCATAAGTTTTCCACGTGTATTACTATAAGTGTGTAGCGTATTTGTAAAGAGTATATTAGTGCTGTCGCTGAGTAAAAAAGTTTGAGAACCGCTGGTCTAAGTACGTGTGTTTCTATTTTAGAAGGGACGGGAGAAAAATAAACCGAATATTAAACACTAGTTGGTTACCTATGACCTTTAATAATAATTGGTAAAATGTATCCGGTGTTCAGTCAAATAGGTCACTGTATAATCGATTTCTAGCCAAAATTAATTAGAATTCGTCCAACAATTCAAGCGTGTTTAAAGGTCAAACATTGAATCAAATACAATTTCGCATACGCAGTACTAGCGGATTCCAACCCGCTTCGTAGCTCATTAAAAATGCCAAAGGTGTAATTATGTATGCAACCTCAAAACAAATGGATTTTCATTACATGTAAATAGACGACAGATTTGCGAATGTTAAAATGGAAGTGTAGGTATAATTACGATCGATAAGATTGAGAATGAGTATATCAGAGGAAGTTTGTAAATAGGATCAGTTACGGGCATATCATGAGGAGTGATGAAAGCCATGTAACGAGAAAAGTTTTAAGTCTTAAAGTGGACGGATATAGGAGTAGAGGAAGACCGAAGTATGTGTGGATAGATTGTGTGCAAAATCACATGTGTATAAAAGGTGTAAATACTCAGATGACATCTGAACAACGGAGAATGGAAATGGAAAACATGTTGTGCCGACCCTATTTAGGTGAAATAAGGGTGAGAAGATGGTGACGATAAATAGATTTCATTTTTGTGACCAAATCAGTTTTCTATAACACTCATAAGAATATTTAATGAATATTTACGACTTAAAAGTGTAGTCCTTGATTATAATCTGATCTGATACTAAGCGACGATGTGGCCTAAAATTAACGCTAAACCCAGAGTGACTGGCTTTCAAGTGCGGCTGCCGGAACGCATCGGTCAATGTTTGACGATTGATTCTAAACGAAAAGGTGATAGTGAGATGGCATTAGGAAACGTCCAACCTAGATTTCTATCCCTCGGGAATAAGTACATTTCTTCTGAAAGAAAGATACCATAAGTCCTTTACTGAACCCCTGAGAACGTGGATGCAAACTGTCATTCAGATCGGTCGAGTAGTCAATCGTGAAAGCGTTACAAGAAAACTCACTTTTACATTTATAATATTAGTTACGATAAAAAAAAGAAACAAAAAGGTGACTTTGAACATCTACAATCTAGTGAACCTTCTTTTTTTCAAAAATCAACATAATTTATTCAGTTTAGGCCCAAAGAAGGCGCTTATGCATGTCAAAACTACATACCAGTCATCGAGAAGAACCGACTAGAAACTCGATCGGGGTTACATTTTTAACATATATAGACACACACAACATATAAAACATTACATGTTACAATTGTTTTTAGTGGATGCATAGACACGAGACAATTCCAGTCATCACCATCGTCATGTCATACAGATAGATAGAATTCGATAGCCTGTGTTAGACGGTTGCAGGTGCTGATGCGGGCGCGTGTAGTTCAAATGTACGTAGACGCCGCTAAGATCACTTGACGAATACTAGCGGCATCTACGAACATTTGAACTATACTCACGGCCGCCTGCACTATGAAATAGGCCGATGTATTGTAATCAAGCTGTAAAAATGTTTTTCGAATGCGCTTATATTATATGTTAACGCTGCTACGCTGTCTATATCTCATGAGTTATGAGATACATGAAAATGATATACTACTATAATATAATAAGTCTCTGTTCAGATGACGGCCTGATGATAGATAGACATTTAGAGGTAAAAAATAACCCAATTAATATTACTACAGGATTAAAAGTAACTTACGTATAATAACTTGATTATGACTGGTATCACGCCACAAAACGTGAGTTTTATACTACCGAAGATATAAAGTTTTTAATTGTTTCATTTAAAATATCTACGGAGAATTTCAACCTGAGAAATTTTAATTAATTTTATCCCTGGATTATGTTACCTTTTGTAAACAATATGACGCCTACAATAATGAAGCTACACGTTTGCGCGAATCCGTGTGAAAATTTATACGAACACGTTGAATTAATAACAGTATCATTCTAACCTAGCTCATACCGGCGCCTTCGTCTACGTTGTTAATATCTTAACAATATATTTGATGTAGAAAAGCAAAAATATACTTTGCTTACCAAATATATTTAGTGTTCTTCTTACCCTAATCTCACCTAAGTAGGGTCGGCATAACATGTTTTCCTATTCTACTCCCCCCTGTTAAATGTCATCTCAGTATTCATACCATTCATACACATAGCACTTCACACACAGTCCATCCATACCTTTTTCTGTCATCATCTGCTCTTATATCTGTCCACCTTCAAATCAAAGCACCTTCAAAAATCGTATTTTCTGAATACTTAATAAAAAAAAAATTATATAAGAACCAGACTAAAAGAATTTGATTGAAATCGATAGTCTTTGCGCGATGCTCGCACAACCGTATGGCATAATAGTATAGGAGGTTGGTTGCCGAAAAAAAAAAAACTTAATCTCACTTTTTATATAATAATATTTTATATAAATAAACATGTTATTTTTGTATTACTAAAATATTGGAATAACAATTGGCTAAGTACTATATGATAATTACATATACAATATTGGAATTGTAATTAAATTCAATTATACCAACTTTGTTTCTGTCAGCAGCACGTGCTTTAGAAGTCGGTAATACAGACACATGTTCTGTGTTTAAACGCGAATAACTTATATAATAATAAAATGATATGTAAGTATGTATCACTCAAACTGTTGGATAGATTTAGATCAATTTGTTTAGCTTCACTTGTAAGACACTTGGTACTTATAACAAAATATCACGATAGCTTATACTTCTTTTGGCGCGTTAGGGAAAAATGATGAGAGTAATTTTTTACGATGCACGCGCACACCGTCACGATAAACCGACATCCTGAAGTTATCTATAGTCATCATTTTATTTAAAAAAAGTATGTATCTATTAAATACCTTTTTGCTATTGTTATTTTCGTTTTTTCTACAAACGTAGAATAAGGCGAAAGATAAAGTGTTTGAAAAGATTTTTATCTTGTTACGCCAAAGAAGTATAACTTCTAACGCTTGTACATAAGTACACACACACTTTTTTCATATAATTTTTTTAGAATTTTAATCTCTGGACTGTCCAAAACCATAAACGTTTAAATTCTATACAAACAAAAGTAGAGCTCATGAGGCACAGGTCAATAGGTTGTTGGGAGCATAAGCTTAAAAAATTACCTGATTAATTACAAAACTTTGATAAAAAACAAATGATGTATTGTAAAATTATAATTTTTATGTAAAATGTATTCTTTTATTACATTTGTACGAACTTTTTTTTTCTAAACCATGTAAATTATGATCTAATACGAGTATGTTGGGAAATTTTAAGAAAAAAAGTCAAAAACATAATCCGCCATTTTGAGATCTGGGTCTTAAAAACTCAGCCGAGGGGGTTAAGAAAATATGATTATTATAAGCACAAAATGTTCAAGCGATGTGCGTCTTCTTACTGCGAACAAGTGAGACAAGTAGTGTGGTATCTTATAATTTTTTCTCTTTACTTAAAGTATATTGTTAAGATAATATACAACACAGAAGAAGTCGCGGGTATTAGCTAGCAAAGTATAAATTATCCGTAGGTAATTAAATATGTTTTGCAAATCTTATTATTTGTTTCAGAGGGTAAAGCATTAGCGACAACAAGAGATTGCAAATTCATTGAAACTTCATCAGGGATACAGCATAACGTGGACGAGCTACTCGTCGGCATACTGAAACAGATCAGGCTGAAAGAGACAAGAGATAAGAAGCACGCCAAGAAACAGGGAAAACAGGTGACCAAACTATTTTGAACCTTAACTACTGTGTTTCTTTAACACAGACTTTTCATTAGTGGATTAATTAGAATTCGCTACATTTTAATCCATAATTTGTCGATGATGTTATGATATTTCGAACTAAAGATATCGCCTGTCTCTTTCCGTAATGTATAATTACTTCACAATTGTCGTATGATTGTAATGATTTCCCCTAAGGATATAAATGATATAAGAATAATTCGTCATTCTTGTGAACGAAATGGAAGCAGAAATTATTATATTTCCAAATATCTTCTTATTTATTTCTCATTACACTAAATATTCTTATATCTTTTCTTCATTGTTTATCAATAGACCTCATGAGTCTGAGGGGATGTAAACCGATAACATTGTTTAAAAAGAAATATTGTAAGCAAAGTATATATTTATTTAGTTTAAATATTTTTTCTATGTACATAAAATATATATTACCTTACAATGCAGGCGAAGACGCGGGTACCAGCAGGTATTGAATACAAAATGAGTGATTATTTTATATGAATCTAAACTTGTAATCTCATATTGTAGAAAAGTAGTTATGAAACTTTCAAAGTTAAAGTTATAGTGTTTTAGAACAAAAATTTAATCAAGGGAATAAAACGTTCTATACGAAATGTACTTTTTTTATTATGTAAATCCTCTTTTTTTGTTCGGTACTTTATTTTTCTGTAAAAAAGTTGGCAACAAAATGCTAACGTGACAGCGAACAAGTGTTGTTCGATTATAAATTAGTCTGTGTACCTAGCAGCGGTCGTTTTCGAAAAAATAATACACAAATAAAAACGCTTGAAAAATGTTGTGTACAAGAATAACGTAAGAAAATAAAATCTGGTTTCATAGAGCCCATTCTAGTGTGATATTAAAAATACTTACGACGTAGTTGAGCGTAAAGTTACATTCAAGCGATAAGCTTGAATGGTGAAAAATTTAAATGATTCACCGATGTCTGGGAATTTATAGGATATTAGTTGTTGCTCTCGTGACATGTAAACGACACGGTATAACGTGTGTCTACTTCAAATGTTAGACATTTTTTTTGTTCTATACTGAATAATTATTTACAATGAATATTTTACGCTAATAAGTAAACTCAATATATACCGACTTACGTGGTGTAAAATCCTGAAAACGCGCCGGCGAACTGTGTTATAACAGTAGCCAACATTGAATAAAAACAATTCACATCATTGTACTAAATGAAGGTAAATTACCAGTTACATATTTTGCCCACATACAGTGGTACTACAAAATAATTCCAATGAGTGTTGATGTGAGGCACGCGCGGCCGATTATAAAAATTAAGTCAAAACATAAATTACAACATGATAAACCTGTGCCGATTCTACTTAAGTGGATTAAGGGTAAGAAGATGACGATGATGACTGAATAATAATTTAAAGGAAACTATATTAACTAATATTATAAACTAACTTTTTCCTGTGGCTTCGATGTATTAATGTAGATTTGCCCTCGGGAACAGTACTTTTACCTGGATGAAAGGCACCCTATATTATTTTCTGTTCTCTTGACAACGTGTATACAAACGTCATAATGGTCGGTTATATGTTCTGGTTATAGTTAAGGCCTGAAACTTAAAAACCAAATAAACTCATTATACTTGTGATAAATGAGAATGGGAGTTTGTTTGTTTGCTACGCTTTCACGCCTAAACTACTTCCAACCAACCAAACCAAACAAAGTTTGTATACACGATCTCAGGGACTCAGAAAAGGACATAGAGACTTTTCAACGAGAAAAAATGTTGTGTTCCCGAGGGATACATCACATCTACATTAATGTGAGCAATTAGTATATTATGAAGTAGTATTAGCGTATTTAAAATAACTTTCTAGCGGGTCCTGCCAGGGCCGGATTAGCTATGCAGTAAGTCTCATGAGCCATGTGATTAGTTGAAATATAATGTCCTTATTTACATAGTACCTAACACGTTTTAGGTTGAACTTATAGAACAATAATTCTGTTCCATTCAAGTTCAGATCCGCGATGATCTCTTTTCTTATATTTGGCCGCGTTTAGATGGGTGGCGTGATCAATCTGCACACTCACCGTGCTGTCCCAACGATTGGCTCGGTGTTGGCCGCTGCCGGGCCCCAGCCTAATAAGGAGATAGCTGAGAACACACCAGTTACCTTCCTTAGTCGGCCGAACCTGTACATTATGGAGATGGACCATCTGGGCCATCTTCGCAGGTTCAGCTACGGAGGTGGAAAGAGGTCATCTCGTAAAAGAAGGCCATCGCATTCCATACCTGTTTACTGCCGAGCATGGCTTACACCACGCTCGGCAGCGACAGATCCTCTTCTACCGCCGTAGCTAGAATGCGGTGCTGTTCCCCCCATAAAGCACATTCAGATAGAGTGTGCTTCTCGATATCCATTTCAGCGCCACACTCATAATATGTATCAGTCGACTCTCTGAACGTGACATGTTGCAGGTTTCAATCGAAGCACCCATTCCCGGTAAGTAACCGCACCAGTCGGAACGTCAAGGAGTCCCTCTTCCAGTACGTTCCGGCAGCACCAGGCGGCCGACATCAATGGTATACTCGTATATACGATATTGTGTTTCCGTCGGGTCCTGCTTTCACAGCCCCAATACCTTCTCAATCTTCAACCACTTTCTTTCTTCAGTATGCTTTGAAGTCAGAGGCACCCCCATCCATTTCCTTGCCGCCGCGTAATCGTAAAAAGCTATAAAGACTTCAGCCTTCAGCTCCCCGGATAGGGAGCCGGCAAATGCAAAGGCCACTACAGAGGACATCGTTTTGTATCCCCGGACGCCTTCAGCGCAATGTACGCACGTTGTTGAGGGCGATCGCTAGTGGTAGTAGTAGGTGGCTATTGACCGTACGACTCAACATATCGAAGCGGCGCCAGCTGGCGCCCGACCCCTTTATATTGGAAAGCAGCCCAATCTGCAATTGCACCTAACGGAACTAACTTTAATGAGAACATATATGATTATAAACAGGTTAATGTGACCTATCTTGTTCTGTAATATGCTAAACGTATGAAAAGAAACGGTAGGGGCTATTTCTTGTACTGGTGCATGCTTTTTCTTCAAATTACGGTGCCAACGCTTCTTTAATTTAAAAAAAGCGTAGGTATTTCTCTGCCTGAAATTACATAAGTGTATTATTTTGATTGAAAAGGCGGTCTATTTACTGACACAGTTTCATTAATTTTCTTATTCTATTTTACTATTAAAATGTTGATAAATTGTATTAGTGTGTAATTTAATAAATTAGCGGGAGACGCAACGAAATGAGTGACCTCGTAAAACGTCTGATCGAATGTTCAATCAAATGAAATCGACTCACTCATTGAATGAAATCATTCGCAATCAACTTTGTGATTACTTGAATTTTATCAGAAACAATGTGACTTTTACGTTTATAAAAGTACTAGCGGCCCGCTCCGGCTTCGCACGGGTATAAAATATATAGCCTATGTCATTCACTGAAAAAATGATTAAAATCGATCCAGTAGTTTTGATTTATTCATTACTGCCCGTTGCCCGCACACATTATTTTGATAAATCTCGTAGGGTTCAACCTGCGTTTGTTGCAATGTAAGCGGAAAAAATATAATTATTTACGACATCACATTAGAAACCTCAAAAATAACAGTATTTCTCCAGTATTTAATTTATGTTATTATACATATAAACCTTCCTCTTCAATCACTCTATCTATTAAAAAAAACCGCATCAAAATCCGTTGCGTAGTTTTAAAGATTTAAGCATACATAGGGATATAGGGACAGAGAAAGCGACTTTGTTGTATACTATGTAGTGCTAAGTTAGTATAGTTGAATTGATGGGCATTATTTAAGCAGTTCGCAATAATTATCATAAATAATTTTATAGAAAAAAATGTTTTTCTAGAATAAATCAACAAAATTCATATCTTTTAAAATCGTTATGTCCCCACACGCTTGGAGTAAAAGGCAGGTATAATGCTTTTTTTCCATCTCGTTCTGTCGGGAGCTTCACGATTCATCTAACTCCAAGTAAGCCCAATTAGCCTCCGCAAATACAGAAATTCACCAGGTTTACTTAGGTCGACCACGTCACCGCCTACACAGGAAATTCCTGTACAATGCCTGCTTAGGAATGTGGCTGTTGCCCCTTCGCATAGTGTTGCCGATCTAAGTTCATTTTCGACGGCGCACTAGTAGGTCTATGGGATCTTCTTGGTACATTCGCTACAACTTTGTATTGGTGATTATCTCTGTCTAGAAGATTCTCAGGATTTCTTAGATGTAGACAAAATCTGCAGATTGTTTTAATGTTGATTAATGAGTATGCGGGATATTGTTTAAAATTGGCAAAATTTCGAGTGTCTTCTGGTTTAGACGACTTTATACAGATGATTGGGATCATTGGGTATGTTGTCTCTCGGTTCCTATTCCAATACGAGCAAAACAATTTTGACCGATGTTTCAATTCCAATTTCGACGGTCAAATCTAAACCATTTGACTATCCAAGTTTTTCACGATTACTGTGTTACATTCAAGTATAATTTATTTTTTTTTGCTTTGAGAGAATATTCTGGAAGTTTAATTAATCAATTGTCCCCCAAGACGAAGTCTTGAATCCGCGCGTGTTAATATGTGGAATCAGGGCTTAATTTTCTGTCTGTCTAAAAAGAAATTGGGATGAAAAGGTGAAACGCTTTTAAAGCTTTTAAAATTTCAAAGGTTGTTTTTATAAGCCTACTTCAATTTTTAATTACATTAAAGCATTTTAACAAATTATGATTAGATTACTAAAATTATATAAAATGACTTACTACTTATCTTTAGTTAATAGTAATTTATTTAATGCAGTCTCTTCTTGGTCCCAATGTCTCAAAATGGCGTCGCGGATTAAAAGTGCACTGTAGACACGTGTACTATCCGACCCATTTTTGACGGTTTTACTTCAGAGGTTAAGAAACTTCATGAGTATTGTCTCGACAAATTAAATTTAGTTTTTATAATTTAATGTCCGTGAAATATTCTAAGTTATTTATTATAATAATGTGCTGTAATGGGCAATATTAACTAACACCAAAGGCCCAGCGTAACTGACATATTTCATTGAATAACTATTTACTTAAAATAGCATCACAAGCAACTAATAATTGTTGAATGATATATTTAAAAATTAAATCAAATTGTTAATAAAGAGTTGTGTTGTAAATAAATATACTAATAATTATAATCTATTAAGGATTCTGTTAAATGCCACCTTTTTATATATATATGCCACCATATTATATAGTTAGAAATAGTAGCAGTTAAATGTATAGTATATAGTTACACATATATATAATTTAGGAATCAGTGTTCTAAATAATTTGGTGTTCTAAAATTATAAATTCAATAAATTTTAAAATTAACTGTACGCCACTACTGACAATAAAGGACATCATTTTGTGCATTCATACGTAGCTGTTAATTTATAGAAAACTTCATGAGCAGATAAATGTTAAAACGGCCGTCATAGCGTGCCGCTACTATAATAATTTATTATCAACGTTGCTTTATCTTCAAATAGTAAAAGGTCGACGCAGAAAATAAGAATTAAAATAGTTTTCAACATAACCTCAAGTTTGAGACAGAACTTTCAACATATAACAAGACATTTCAATTGATATTCATATTCTTAAATCCCTAAAACACTATTATAAACATATTTTCAATACTAGCCACAATCTATTTCATCTCTTTATTTATTAGAACCATTGCATACACGCTCTTTAAGCCTTAGTACTATTTTTTTAAATCTTTAAACAAGTTTCTAAGCAAACAGTGTATCTCCTGATAGAACTGTCGAGGGAGGTTCCATGACTACTCGTGCTTCATTCGTTATTATTTTTTATAACCTTGTGCACAATAACTGAATTATGTCACGCAAAATTTCACCAACATTAAATATATAGGGTTAAATTTAGAAATAAAAACTACGACAGAACAAGTTACTGCAAATAAACTCCAATTTATTCTCGTACAACTAAGTATGATGCCACCCACTCAAAGCATCCTTTGTACTATTGTATACAGTGTGTCCAATCATAATAAATTTACCGGAAGATAGCAATAGTAACGTACGATCGGGAACATCTGAGTTGCCAGCCCTAAAAAAGAAAGAAAAGAATTGTTGGACCTACTACAATAATAAACACAATAACTTTTTACTTAAAATGTACATAGCTAACGTATTTACTTATTAATTATGTAAAGATATTATACTAGCTTCTGACTACCTCCCTCTCACGGGAAAAATAGACTTTTTCTGTTTAAAAAGTAACTTATGTCCTTTGGTATACAAGATAATCGGTTGAGTGGTTAGTCGGGAAAGCATTACAAATAAATCCACTTTCGCCTCTATAATATTTTTAATGATGGTTGCTTATTGTTATTAATAATTGTTTCCTTTAAAATAATTATCGTTGAGAATTTTTATATCCATTTGTCTAGATCTTTAACTTTTGTCTTTAATTTTTCTTTAATCAAAGTACGCTTAATGATGTGGCATTGTTCTGAACCCGAACAGAACACAGATTGCTTGTAATTAATATTGAAAAAAAAACATGTTTTGTGGGAGAAAAATTAAAAAACATTCTACAGTTTAGTAGCCTGGGGAATATCCTTTTCTCTTAAATTAAATTTATAAGGAAGCGAGAGTGCCCGGAAAGAGAGAAACCCAAATTGGGAAGTATTCGCATTAAAATTTCTTTTACCTAAACTGGAAAAAATTTAGGTCAGTGTGTCATCCTTATGTTTCAAGCTAGTTTAAAGAAAGATTTTTTTTGTTAATATTATTCTGAAACCCACAGGCGGGATTGGAAAAAAAAATATTTCATTAAACTGTTCAACTTATTTCAACCTAGTTTGTGGCAGCATTCTAAACCATAGTCTAGAGGCTTATATTTCTTACTAATTGCCAGCCTCGGCTCTGTACGGTTCTATTAACGAAGAATATGAGACCACACTTTCCTTTTAAAGTATGACCATTTAACTAAATTAAATAGCAACTGGACTTGCACGTCAATATGTTTGCATATCTACTTACTGTCTTCTGTCTCTTTTATTCAGTCACTTTTTTATGGCGAATTATTAACCCAATTTTTACACTTTTCTGTATGATTTTTTGCTCTCGTACAAACCTTGTCCTGACAATTACAAACACAACAAAAAAGAATTAGGAAAGTAGCTGGAGCCGTTCTGAAATGATAAGTTTACATACTCGTACATTCGGCAATAGATTTTTATTAATAAAGAATCTTGAGTTTTTGGCCTTACATTGTAACAATAGTGGCATTTTATAGTAATTTTATAGTACACAAGTGAAATGAAGTAGAAATATCAACATAGAAAATTAATTCTAAGATGTCACAAAAACTGCTTCGAATGTACTAAAGAGCCACCATTTTGTTAAACACTGAAATTAGCCACCAACCCTCTTAATAATGACAGTAATTACGCCCCTCGGCTGATTAAGATCCAGACCTCAAAATGGCGGATTATGTTTTTAAATTTTTATTTCGCGACATTGTTCATTGTAAATTTCATGGTTTAGTAAAAAAAATTCGTACAAATGAAAAAATACATTTCACATAAAAATTATAATTTTTCAAATACAAAAGCCGTTATTTTTCAAAATTTTGTAATAATTAAGGTATTTTTTCAAGCTTATGCTGCCAACAGTTCTGATCTGTCCTGATCTGTACATCATGACGTCTACATTAGTTTGTATGGAACTTAAACGTTTATGGCCTTAGACAGTCCAGGAGGTAAATAATGAATAGTGGTGACTAAAGTAGGAAAAAGATCGAAAACGCTATGTTAATAATAGAAGAAAGGTTTTATATTTTAATTGTTCGTAATTATTTGGATCCTACTTAATTTACCTTTGACCAAGTTCGAATAAAATCACTGAATAAAAGCTAATTTAAAGTTTTATTCGTAGGAATCGAAGCCGTCCAAGTTGGCGAGCTCAAGAACTCATATATCGCTCAGCATCGCACGGGAACTACTTCAGAAAATTTGCATCAATGATATATCGAAGTCGAAATCGTGCGAGAACTTACACGTCCTTTAAATTTCTGCTCTCCTGGTAATTTATATTTATGACTTCATACTTAATAATTGGCTGTTAATAAAACAGTTCTTTTCATTTATTACATATTAGAATACAATTTTAGGTATTGCTATAAATTAGTAAAAAAAAATTGTAACCAAGGTCATTATTATATCGTTAACTTCTTTTACGTTCAATATAAAATAATTGGTATTCATTCAATTTGGATTGTTTAACTTGGAAAAAGTGACGGTTCATTGTCAGTGTCTTTGTAACCGTTGAGATATTATCGTCTGAATTTTGTTTTCATATGATCCATTCAATTATTTATTAACAGACTACTCAATATGTCCTATAACACAACTTGTAACCGAGAATTTATTTGTATATCTTACTTTCAACTCTTTAATAATCAGTTGACTAAATAACTATTATATTAATATACAATTATAATAATTCATGATACAATAGGTGTAGATAAGTTTGGAGAACTCTTTCATGCCTTTCCTTTCAATGCCTACAATATTAAAAAAAATACATAATCTTATTTTTATATTCTCATATCGCACCCTTAGTAAATTAAAGGTTCAATTTAGAAAAGTATTTGTTTTGGGAAACGGTAAACAACAAATCGACGATCACAATTTTTTTTTACAAAATTAGCCCTAACTCCCTGATTTACTGAAAATTTACTATGAAAATTTACTCTTTCTGTGAGATACACCTTGTAGAATTGTTTATAATGAGCCCTTCTATTGCAAAAATTATAATAACTAAAAATTCCATAAATGCTCTTACTTAATTAAGGGTGCGACATATGTTATCATTTATTCGTTTTAAATATTCTCGCTAAAACGCTCACGCCTGTCACGGTGTTGGATTGACGTCACAATATTCTAAATAATAAAACTTTTACTCAGTGTGAATATATCACAGTGACAGAATAATATTTCGAAACCTGTGACGTCACGGACTATGATTGGTGTTTCTGTACACGTGATAATGAGAATAAAATATTGATTTTTATTTTATTATTAAACTTAGTATACTTTGTACATGTCAATAAAAATGTTATGATAATATATATATATTTTTAAGTAATTCTAATGCCATTATTTTCTTTTATTGTCTACAATCCTATTGTGACAATAAATTCACTATCTTAATTTCTCTGTAATTACATTTTTGCAGGCTTATATTATTCCAATTACCTGAAAACAGGCGTTTTAAGTAACTCTTAAAAATTGGTGCGTATAAAAATAGCACGAGGCCTACCTATCTAGGTAAAAAATCGATAGGCTCGCAAATAAATTATATGGACCCCGATTTTCTGGTTACCGGAGCTGCCCTTACTGAGATTTATCGCTATACCTATATTTGTATAAAGGGATTCCATCATTATTTCGCAACTCGATCGCCTTTACATGTTGTTAGAATCGCAAGACTATAAAATGAAATAAAAATAGGACTCCTTTTATCGCCGTTTGTCGGGGGATATATTACATTGCAAATTGTCTTGTCCGGTTCGTTTCTAGTTTGTTTTATCAAACTTTCGATATTTCAAAACTTTTTTAATAAAATCAGAAAATATGCAGTGTCTTATATTAATTGTGACTAATAATAACTGATTTAATAATATGTGTCATATGAATTATAATTTCGTAGATATCTATGGTATAACGGATTTTTAGGGCTTATGATGTCACTAGATGATTGTCATTACAACAAATAATATTATAATGTATCATACACATAACCAATTATTACATTTATTATTATTCTACTGTCGATGTACGGTTGTTCGTTGTTACTGACAATGACAATAATCGGCAGGTGTTATCATAATGTGCGAACAAGTAAACCTTATGCAACTACTAATAAGTGTTAAAAGATACAGCATGTTGTATTACTCACATTCAAAGTTATTATGGGTTACAAATTGCAATACTATACATTACAGTAAATTGCCCAAGAGCAGAATAACTTATACACTATAACATAACAATAATATAGCACGACTACGTAATTCATTATTATTATATAGCCGTTATTGCCATCTAGTTGTTATCAGCTGGGAGGAGTAGATATTTTCAGAACGAGTAAACTTTAGTAGAAAGTTGGTTTACCGTTCTCTTGCAAAATTTAATTCTATAGAAGTAGACTTTATACGAGGTGAAGGTAATGGTTAGTTGATTTTCATTTGTGATGAAATGTCATAAAAATGTAAAAACAGTAGCAATTATTTTATTTTGTTTGTTGTATTTCCGATTTATATGATACATACGACCTTGAAAATACGTCCAATTTTGTCAATGTTTAAACGAATTTTCTTCGAGTGAATCTTCATTCGTCTAGAAAGTACTTTAGTGAAATACTAGAATTTCATTTAATCGTGTTATAAGTAATTGTTTTCATATAGAAAATTTTACGTACTTTGTGTTTTAATGTTGAAATGATTTTGTTTTATATTTTAACAATCTGAAGGCTTATATAGAAGCTATATATGGACTTTCAATAAGGCGATGTGTTGATATGTCTCTTTATTATTAATAAAGTCTTTATACGTGTGTAATTATTTTGTACGTGTAATATTTGTATAGGAATTATTCCATTAGTGTAATTTTGATTATTAAAATGAATTACTTTCTAATATTCCTCAAAGAATATAAGTCCATATAACAGAAATAATATTATAATTTAGTGCATAGTTTTACTTGTAAGTTTAGCGAATAATCTTCTCATTATTTGATGTTTACATGAAATGTTTCGTATTCTGAGGTTTTATAGAGTGGCGTTTTACACTAAAATAGAACTACTATTAAGTTTGTCTAAATATTAAATATAAGAAATGGAATTATAGATTTTGAGTTACTTTCTTATTTGATGTAGCAAAAAAATCATGCCTTCCAGATCATTTGGAATAGTTAATCTAATTTATAGCTATCTGAAGATAATCTCACTATTTACCATATTTTTGGACTGACATATTGTTGCACAAGTATTCTTTTGGGCAAAAATAGATGGTAATGATTATGCAGTTGAATCTTGAGTTTGTTTTAGTAATGGTTTCATATTCGAAAATAAATGAAAGGAAGGTATCAGTAATTATAATTTTATAAAAAAGAAACATACAACAGATACTATATCCTTCTTAAGCGATCTTCTTCCAAACTAGTTCCAAGTTCGGAACTTCTTCGACCGTCTGTGACAGACGATCAGACTTTGTTGGATGGTAGAATAGGACAATGTCGCGACTACTATTCCAGGTCTATTATTATTATTTCGACAAGGGCTATGGAGGCTTATGCATTGTTGGTCGCTACAACCAATCAGATCTACTGTGATCGTTCATATTGTTAAATTTGACTGCCTTATTCTACAGCCTTAATACACTTTGGTACAGTGATTCTTTGTTTATCATATTTCGGAATCAGCTAATATACAGTAACTGGTATTTGATTTAATATGTCGGAGAAAAGAGTGAAACGTTCGGCTGATGTCGGCTTGGATCTGTTTTGTAAAGTGTTCTCACTATCACACAGCGCCATTAGGTGGACAAAGATAACGCTACTCGAAACCGAACTTAGCCGACTATCTCGGTCTTCTTCCCGATATGTCAAATCAAAACACGGGTACTGTATACGACAGTTTCTGAAAGGTTTGTAAATTGAGTTGTCGCTACTGGATAGACTTATACTATGTTTTCATGTAAACATTGAAATAAATATGTTAAATAAAATCATGAAGTAATAATATGTATCTTGTGAAATTGTCAATGTACTACGTGTTACTATTAGGAATCTATTTAGATATATTTTTCTAAAAGAAAAACTTTCTACCATTTTTATAGGATAAACATGTTTTTAATATATATTCTGTTGGTGTCCATGTATAAATATCTCATATTGATTAGTCTTAAAGGTATCGGCTCACTACATCGGTTCATACCATGAACGTATGCGAGACGAAAAATATATGACGGACGATGTGTCTACCACGTATTTGTTAATTCTGTGTCGGTTCGGTCATGGTACGCTATAGTGTGTCGACGACGGAATCGGTCTAGTTGGTATTGTTTCATATAAATCCTATATAGATTTTTATTTTTTGCACGATTCGATAAGCTTACCGTCATGGTATGGTCCGGTGTAATAGTGCCGAGATCTTGTAATAAAATTAGTTTTATAAATTCCAAATTCTATGAGAGTTTTGCCGAATGTTAAAGTAGTTTTAAATGGTTATGAACATTTGTGCGAATTTTCCACTGACACTTCAATTTTGTTTATTTTGACAACCATCTCGTCCTGTAGAATATTGTCGAGTGGTTAATTTTAAATGCGACATGAACGTGATAGCGTTTGATGATTCGAGATATACACCGGAAATATTTTTGTACTGAACACACTTCGAACGTGTATTACTTGTAGAGATCACTGTACCATGGAAATCTAACATCCCGAAAGACCACATACGAAAAAGAAATAGATATTATGATCTTATAGATTGATTAACAGTAAAAAATATATGTTTTCATTATTTTTTTCCATAATAGTATGACCTCTTTACAATAGAAACTATAATTATCAGAGGCTAGAAAGTAAAAAAAATAAAGTCGGTGTGAAATTCACACATCGTTCTCTGTGAAAATGCGTCTGAGCTTTAATGTGGACTGTTCATAAATATACTTCGTGTTTAAAAACACTGTTTTTGTTACTATTATATACTATATGTACGTGTAGAAATTTCTAAGACGCTGAAAGCATAGATTTAATAGAAAATCTTAATAATGAATTGATTTATTATGTATATCAGTAAAATATCTACATTTACTTTTAGGCACAGGCATAAAAAATTGATTATACATGTTCGCTCGAATCCGCTTGAATTCTTGCGAGTGAATCGGAGTTGTTGGTGAAGGAAAACATCGTCATGAAATCATAGCGCGGTGGTAGGGCTTTTTCTAAGTCCGCCTGGCCACCTGGAACCCTCAGGTTGAAAATCTGCCGTCAAGCACCTATTGGTGTGATCCGGCAGCTGCACTCGAGAACCAGTCTCCTGTTAGTTTAATGTGGTTACCATGTTAGAGCACATCGTCATTTAAAATCACACGAGATTGTGAGACTGTGGTCAAACGCTAGCATATAATGTATAAGAAATTGAATACAATATAATGGTATATTATTATATGATACACTTTCCCTGCATAATAACACTGTCTCAATTATAAATATCAATGGTAATGTAAGAATTTGTAAACAAAAATGTATAAAATATTGTCATTGTATTATTTGAACCATCGTACGTTTCGTAATTGAGATCAGCGAACGTTGTGGAAGAATTGATAAAGTAAATGTAATGTATGACATGACGCTTTACACTTATCATGGAATTTTACTGTTTACGCGCATACAAAATATAAAAGTTGAATTGATGAATTGAATTTTTTTTGTATGTTTTCTTTATTTCTTAATATATTCTATGATGATGACATACGTATCTTATGAATTTTTCAACCCGTTATACATAGGAATGTTGTGTCAGAAGCTTGTTTGATAATATTAATATGCTAATGTGTCTTAGAATGTTTCGGAAGTTATGACGTCACGCGCTACAGTAAGAATTAGTATTGCTATCACGTTAACAGAATTACCAATCATAACACGTGACGTCATAACTTCCGAAACATTATTTTGACTTATTATTATCCTGTTAACAGAACCACTACTCGTAGCGCGTGACGTCACATACTCCTGACACATTATTTACACATTGGCATATTAATTTTCAAACAAGTATCTGCAAGGAGTCCTTCGCGGGATCTTAGTCTGGTATGTAGTGGTTTTTATAATTTATCTATAATCTTGTGTTATTTGACTGTATGTTTTATAATATTGGTAGTATTTTACGTAATAATACAGTTAAGTTATTGTGCACAAGTGAAGATACCACAAAAACTCTCTGGAAAGTTCTAACAAGAGAACCACCATCTTGTTAAAATGGTTATGAGATGCTTGTAATATTATTCCTATTCGACAATGGCAGTAATAATCTAGAAGATTGATTGCTAAAAATAAAATGGCTTACATTCCGATAGGTAACGGGTTTTTTTTTGGTTACGGGGCTTTGTTTTATTACTGAAAAATGTTATGATATTCAATTTGCTATACTAAAAAGCAATGAAAAAATAATGGAATTTGATAATTCCGTTTTATGCCTACATGTTATTACACTTCAAATTATTCAGTAGTTTGAAGTTAGTTTTGATAAGTGATAACTGAGCTATTTCATGGGAACGGAATTTCAAAAACCTAGAAGCTGTAATTTAATTTTTAATATCCTTTGAAAACTAAGAAATTCTTATTCGACTGTCGTACATTCGCGAGGAGACAGTTTCACGAGAAACTTCTGAATTTTATAATGTTCTTTCTAACTTTGACACACGAGAGTACACAAGTTTAATGTAGTTAGGTTTTATAAATTGACTTATTCTTCTGATGATTACCAGTTTGAGTGTCCTTCGTGTATGCAATCCTCGCCAAACTTTTTGACCTCTCTGAATATAGATGTGCAGAAAGCAAATTTAGGTATAAATACGTATTATGTTATATATAACATCGAAACAACTTAAGGGTACACAAATTTTAGATTCCTATAATAATATTTGAACTTTGTTTTGTATTAAAATGTTGACTGTATTAATCGCCAGCCTGAATTTAAGATTATATTCAGAGGGGCGAAAAAGGTTGATTAGGTTTATATTTATTTCATTAACTGACTAAGCCCTTCTAAGATACTCAGTGCTGTAGTCTATTAGATATAATGCACCCATTTTTTAAAGACACGCGTTTATTATGTCGATGGTGGATGACTAAAAAGTCATTGGCAATATTTGTATGTAAGTCAATTAGCATTTCTCATTTTTATATAATACTAGTTTTTGTCCGCGGCTTCGCTTGTGTTAATGTATATTTTACTAATCACTCGGGAACAGTACATTTTCTTCTGAACGAAAAATACCCTTAGGCCTGTTTCAGAGTACAGGCGATTGGCGGGTGTTTGCGCGGGTGCATGTAGTTGAAATGTACATAGATGCCGCTAGCATCACTATGCTTGTTCGGGCGCGTGTAGTTTAAAGGTATGTAGATGCCACTAGCATTCACTGTGATATACTATCGGAACACTCTGAAACAGGCCTAAGTTAATTTCTGTAAACCTCTCGACGTAGGTATATGTAAAATGGTTATGATCGATTAAGGAGTTAGGCGTAAAAGCGTAAGAAACTTACCTTCTCTTATATATTATGTTATTGTTTGAAAGAATTGTAGATACATTTTTAATAAGATAAATAAGCATGTGTGTGTGAGTGTGTGTACTTATGACCACGCGAAAGTAGTGAAAACATTTTTATAAAAAGTATAACAAAAAAAAGAAGTTTAACGTCATGCAGTGTTCTGAGGCGGTCACCCATGCAACTACTGATCATGGAGTAACATCTGGCGTTGCTTAACTTCGGTGTTCGGAAGAGAACCGGTGTTTTCAACACTTCTAGCTGACACAATATTACCCCCACCGCTTTTCGTCAGATAAAAAGTTTGCGGCTCAGAACTT
Source organism: Antheraea assamensis (assembly GCA_035772565.1). Taxonomy (NCBI): domain Eukaryota; kingdom Metazoa; phylum Arthropoda; class Insecta; order Lepidoptera; family Saturniidae; genus Antheraea; species Antheraea assamensis. The sequence continues at coordinate 140,521 of JAQQSE010000173.1, read as the reverse complement.
TGAAACCCTCCTATAAGAAGTTTCAGTTACAATAAATATCGTAGATAAATCTAGAATCCTCAATATTTTCATTCAAAACGTATCATTAATTGAAGGATCCTATTATTGTGTTCCTACGCCTATATTCCCCACTCGATTGCGTCCTACGGTATTTCACAAATGACAGGTAACTCCACTCGGCGTAACCTGCCTACTCATCTTTCATTTGTATATACACATACTTTCTAAATTTAGATTTTCCCTTCCTACGTACAACTTAAAAGAGAAGTAACCTAATTTTATATATCGTCCTCAATCACTTGGAAATCCTATTTTTTAAACACACATAGCTGAAAATGTATGTCCGGGCACAGTGTGTTTACTCTCGTTTGGTAATTTAACCAATCATAGACAAGAATGTTGTTAGGGGCGTCTATTAATTACGTGACGGGATCAGGTGGGAGGGGGTCAAACCGAATCTCACTAAATCTTAGGGCTTAAAATCTATAACAGGAACATAGAGGTTTAATAATCTATATATAAATAGGTGAACATAAAAGACCTCAGTGATTGTTCTATATTGTTTGACAGCTAATTTTCTTTTTTTTGTGCGATTGGCCATTGCCATTGGCAAGCTTTAATGTCATCAATAAAAACATGTTTACACAGTCAGTTTATCTTTTTTACAATCGAATTAAATTAAATTAATATATACGTTTATATTCGTCATACTTCACGATCCTTACATCAACTAATCTAATCTACAATAATTGTCTAATTATCAATGCAGTTTTTATAATTTAGAAATAAAGAAAAAAAAACAAAAGAATATATAAATAATAATATTTAAATATTAACAAATGAAGGAAAACCTTTTTACACCTTATATAGCCAAATTCCAACAATTGGACGAAAACTAGATACCATAAAATTACAATAAAAAAAAAAATCAGTCCATAACTTTTTGTATTTAATTTTGGCAAGCAATATTTTAGATTATTACTGCCATTATCGAGTAAGTAATAATATAACAAGCGTCTTGTAATTGTTCGAACAAGATGGTGGACTCCTTGTAAAAAGTTTCCAGGCAGTTTTTGTGATATCTAAAAATGTATGTCGTTTGGTATTATTTCCTACCCACTTCATTTCTGCACAATAAGCGTACTATATTACGTAAAATACCACTAATATTACAAAATATGCAGTCAAATAACACAAAGACTATGAATAAAATAAAAAAGTAACTACATGCCAGCTAAGGTTCCGCCAAAAAACTCCAATAATATATTTACTTAAACAAAATAAAAAGTGAGGTTAGGTCTTAATATCAATTGTCTATTACTCTGTCTCGCTCACTCATTTGGACAATAGCTGCATTACGCAGTCAATGAAGAACGTGGCAATTTATATTCGTGACGCTTCATTTCTTACGAGTTAAATCTCTAAATTAACAAAAAAAATAAACTACCTGAAACAGAAATCAAAACGAAAATAAACTGTTTGCGTAGGTTCCTTCATAAAGATAATATATTGTGTCCGATGTACGAACAATATTACTGTGTTTTCGCTATCTCTTTCGTGGAAATCAATTTCCCAGTCGATTTCCTCTCCGAGTATATCATGAATGGAGTTAATTGTGCTCTATACGTTTTGCCAACGGTCTCATATGGAATTATACTGGGCATATCGATTTCTTATCTATGGTTACCATCTTCTCTGTTATATTGCATCATATTATTATTTTAAAACATTTTTTTAACTCTTTACTGATAAATCTCAATTTTACAATAGATTTTAAACTGGCATCCAGATAACAATGCTTATAATTTAAATTTAATACCGTTTGCGTGTAAAGAAATGTATTTTTGTTAGAAAAATAAAATTAGAAATGGTCTAGCCTAGACGTAGCGCGACTACATTACTTCAGAAAATGGAGGCTGGAATTCTCTGGAAGTTTCAGGTAATTTAACTTCATACAAGACGTGTTGTTTTTAGAACCCCGTTGTTTATATACAATTGCCGGAGTGACAAGGTGTCAGTATGAATAGTTGCCTTTACACAACACGCTCTTTCCCGCGTGAATATGAAGATTGCGTGTATAAAGACAAACAATAACAATGACTTGTAAACTTACATACATGCTTTCTCGTGTTCAGTCCTGCACACTCCAAACGCGCGTGAAAGAACATGTAGTATAAAGACAGCTAATGTTCCATGGCCCAACACTCAGTGACTTATCTGTTGTTTATTTAGAATAACAAGTTCTCACAAAGGATGTAACAACATAATATATTGTTAATTATTGTAGGTATTTCAATAACTAAACACACCAACAAACGACAAAGGGATAACATTATATTTGACGATAAACACAATGCAATTGAAAATAGTGGACCACAGAGAAATATACAATCCTTTCGCTGTCGTTGCTATTATTTCGATATACAATATTCTTAGCTGTTGAATTTACACTGGTTAATTCTAAAATACGATAAACTAAAAGCCGGTCACTGTGACGGACTTATCGCCATGTACATGTTTATCGCAAAGCAACCGAGTACAGATATTTTACGACTACTCTTGATACGACACACATCGATTGTTCCCGGAACGCAATGCGCTTAACTGTGGTGTTATAAGGGGTGTCAGACACAGTTTATGGTGATCGCAATCGAATCAGATGCAACCGCGATGACCTACCACACAAAAAAGACGTTCGATATGTCTTAAAGATATATGTACGATGTATATACAATGCATGTCATACGGCTTAGACCCTTAAAATGAACTCGTAAAACTTTATGTCAATTTCAGTTTTATAGATATATATTATGTAGCTTTAAGATCCTATATGCGAGGTCCGTTCATCCATTGAAATAATTTATTGAGAGATAACTTTCTCATATAGCGAAAGTTTTGTAATTAATCTCTTATATTAATTACAGTTTCGCGATATACTCGTAAGTTATCTATATATACATTAATATATGACTAGCATACCTAAGAAGGAGGTTCTTATTCTATTATCCATATACAATACTTTGCAATTTTGTAATTGAGAAAAAGCGCGTTAAAGAGTGAAAAGTTACGAAAAAGGACTTGGAACGTTCTTTTGGGTAAAAGCAATGCGTAATGCTATACTTCAAACTGAAGTTAAAACAGAATTACATTTTAACTGTTAGAAGTGTTAGAACAGTTATTTAGTATAGCTAAATAGTATAATAACCTTTTTGTACTAAATTCTGTTTTATTATTTTCTTGAATTTATTATGCGTCAAATCTGTGATTAGCTTTGGAACGTTACTATAGAAGTTAATACTATTCCTGATGTACCTTTAAAATTTGTTGATTTATTTATGTAAATTCCACAACGTTGGCTATATTTCAATCTAACAACTATTAATACAACAAATATCTACTTTGTGGTTACATAAATCAAAGGCGTCGTCAAATTGAATAAAGAGAATATGCTGTAAATTAAAAGAAATATAGGTAATAATTTTAGAATCTTGTTAGTGTAATCTTCAAAGTCTGAATTCTCTTTTAACTTTACTATATATATGCATGTATATGTGTATATGTATATAAAGGTATACTGTGTTTATATAATGTGTAGTTTTATCTGTGTTTCTGTTTTAATTAGTGGAAAAAAAATATTTTATGTATTTCGATAAAATGTTAGTTGCGAATAAATTATAATAAAATATATTTTGTATTTTATTTGATTTCCCATTTCATTATCACAATAAATGTAGAATGTAGGAGATTGATTTTTTGTTGTCATTACGAGGGCAATCTGATTAGGAGTTTTAAGATTTTTTAATACTTTATAAGCTTTTATTATATGTAAATAAAAGTGTACACAACACTGTTGCCTATAGATATCTCAGTATGAAAATTGTAATATATACATCAGTATTTACAGAGAAAAGGTTTGATTTTTTGTGATGGATAAAATCAAAAAATCACTTAACCGATTTTAAAAGTTATTTCATATATGTATAGAATAGTACATTATCAGCGAGCAGCATGGTATGCGTTTTGATTCCAAAATATATATTGACACTAACGTAAGTCGCGGGCTGAAGCTAGTGCTAGATAAACAACGCTTAGGAAATACACAAAAACCATGATGTTTGTTTCTATCAGAATCTTTTGTGTCATTGAAAGCGAATATAGTTAGTCCGTTTGATTTTGAACGCGCTATAAACTATTAACGCTATAAAGTTAAATCTTTTTTAATAAAATTAGGCAACCTTGATTTTTTCAGTATTTTATGTTGCAGCCTGAACAGCTATGGTAATTTAATATCCGACGTTTTCCCAGTTTCACAACTAAATATACTGTTTTGATGGGCCATCATCTCCTTACGAGTTGTAACCCTACTGTTACTGACGCATTGTGTTTTCAAACCGACTATCCGCTGTTGGCTTGACGGTCCTTCATAGCCTACCGGACATTTTGAATACAACTAACGCTAGAGTGTCAAAGAGACACGGACCTCAGCTTGGGCTTGATCTTGGAATTGCCTTGCATGCACAATTTCGAATCGAGCTAAGCTATCCATGGGACATGTGTACGTGGGCGGGACAAATATGGGTACCTTTTTGGGTGCCGCGCGAACGCATACTCGTACATGTATTTTGCACGTGACAGTTTTGGCTACGACTAACTAATCCAAAAATATCCTTCACAAAACTCATGTTCCTATTATGTGTATGTGTGTGCATGTGTATGGGGTGCAATGTGTTGTGTGTTATAGTTAGTTAATACGGTGCATTGTATCGCACTAGCAGCGTACTCGAGGGATCCACTCTGGGGATCTAAGGTAGACTTGAAATGATGGCGACGAAAGTTGTGGCGGGTGCTATAGCTTTGCTTGAATATTAAATCAATGCAGGCGTTACTTTGTGGAAATCCATTATGAAATATTAAAGTGGATGATACTTTACAACTTCGCCTGGAATTAATTGGCCGTTGCTACGTGTCACTGCGACAAAAAAAGTTTGATTTTATTTTCGCGAAGTGTACTTGAAAAACTTAATCTGAAACTAGTAATAGAAAGAGCGAAATATTAGAAACTCAAACGACAAAAATTAAGTAAACGTTAGTTTATAATTGAACTCGACGTTGACGGTTGGTTGAACTTGTCATCGCTTGACACTGTTCGTATGTGGTTGCACACTAGCCACCATTTCCCCCGGGAGGGTGGCGTGTCCATGACGGATTTCCCCACGAAAAAAAAAAATGTTCGTATGTGGCTAAAATATACAAACTAAAATTGGTTAAAATATATTGCATATTAACCTGTAACAACCACAATCGATCACACGTGGTTCGCCTGTCACAGAGCATCTTCGACTTCAACAAGGAGGTTTGTTAATTCGTTCGTATTTTTTTAAAACGATTGTTATCTTAGTACTTCGTGATTTACGGATCCCTCATCCCATCAGGGAATCCAGGGAACCCATTAAAATGGAATAGAAAATGTGTAATATTTGAGATGTTGGTAAGTTTCTGACAGTATAAGACTAGGTACCTAACTAATTATGGTCAAAGACGTTCTTGGGCATTATCTTAGACTCAGTTTTACTTTTTGTTCAAATATTACCTCACTCGTAATGGAATTCACGTACTTAATAATTTTAGTAGGGCAGTTTAAGGATAAACCAATGGAGTCGTCCAAGAGTTGGTGAATATGAATCGAAAATATCCATATAAAAGGAAACCACATTCTGTCAAAAGAATTACAATGTGTGCCAAAAAATATATGTCATGGCAGAAATTGAATTGGGATTATGTTCTTCATGTAAAATTTGAAATGAGATTCCTTTCACAACGTTTTTACTTATTTCTTCAAAATAAAGGCTTATAAAGCGATTACGTTTTTTTTTTGAAAATTATAAAGGAAAGCGAGGAAGTATTTTTCTTACAGCAAGTATATTAATATGTCTACCGAATTAACTAAAAAAAACTAGGAACATATTATTAATGTTTTCTTGTTTTTAGCTTTTTAAATATGTTAATTGTTCACAGCACGCATTAAACCGGTTATACCTATAGTTAAGATGTTAGCTTGTCATAATTGTCAGATATATTTAATTGTTATCATGTAAATTTTATTGGTGTTTTGAATTTATAACTGATACATAGTTGCGTTATCACAGTTACCAAATGCAGTGTTAAAGATTGTCTTTACCTGAGCCACAACCACTGACACCTGATAAACCGACCAAGGTGGACCTCATTTAGTTTGACACGGTTCGGAATCGGTCAATATAGCCGAAAGGCTGCAAGCCGGCATGGGATTGACGAACGGCAAGATTATATATTTCGTTAATCACCGTTATGTTTCATTTGTGTTGTCCTTACTCTGAGAGTAAGTATAGTGTCGTTCTATTTCGGATTACATAGTAAATTAAGTAAAGTAAATTAAGTAAGTTTGTAGAGCTTCATATTAATGTTTTTTATGGTTCCTTGTTTTTGTCCGCGAGTGTAGTAGTCTTACACAAATGAACCCCGACGAGCGAATACCGTGAGTCATCTTCATTGGAAAGTCTGCCAGCCTAACATCAATCATCCGACGACCTAGCCAACAATATATTTGTCAAATGACGTGCACTTTCTTTAGTTGTACCTATAATACCAAGAAGCGAAGTCTATAGAATAATTTACAGTTACATTCAATAATTGCTATTTTTGGCGTTCGTAAAGCTAGTAACAGTTTTCAAATCGAAAATCTATCTCCAAGGGTTTACCAGTGTATCCTGACCGTTATAGCTAAATTACTCCGATCATTGTCACCTACCTAATTATTTTCATACAACATTGTCATCTGAACATTGAACATTATAAAGCAGAATGGATAAGATTAAGAACGAATATATAAGAGAAAGTTTAAAAATATCACCAATGACAGAGCAATTGAGGAGTAATAGGTTAGCATGGGTGGGTATATTATGAAAAGAGATGAAAGTCATGTAACAAAAAAGTTTTGAGTTTGAATGTTGACGGATATAGGGGTAAATGAAGACCGAAAAGGATGTGGATCGCTCTCCTCTATCAGTTCTTCTATTAGTACGTTTTCTATAGAATAGTCAAGAATATTTATCAAAGGTTAGAACGTTTTTTACTTTTTATTGTTATTAACTTTACCAAAAACGTTATTAAAATTTTGGATGAGTTTTTTGTCAGACTTGTAAAGAAACATCTTTCGAACTTGAAACGTCAATTGGAATACTTACTAACTTACTTACTTTGTAGAGTTCAGTGAAAATTCTCGGCCGGTGTCTCTACGATGCAATCGCAGCTTGGAAAACAATTTTTATCACAAATTCAAATTACTCGATTGTATCGCGGGTCGAGAGGTACTTGATGTGTACTTGAAGATTTCAATACAAAACGTCGGTAATAATAACTCTATTAAAGAGTAAGGGAGATAGAATTACCAAGATATCTTTATACTTGTATTTTCGAATAATATTATTTTATAACCAAATCTTTACAAATAAAATGATGGAGTTCGATCACATTTTTTAGCTTTATTCTTTAGACACAGGCCATATTTAAAAAAATATTACGTGATATCATCATCTAACTAAAAATAAAAAAAAAACTACGATTGTATAAGGACTACGCGTCCAGCGATATGGCTTATTGCCGTGGAGAAGTACGGCAAGACGTGTGGTGCACATGCGCCGATGAGGGGATTTAAACGGATAATATCGCTTAGTAAGAAATTTTATAAACATTTTTTTGTTAACATTTTTATGTGTTTTCCTCTGTACATTATATATATATATATCGTTATAGTTCAACCAATTTGCACAAAACCTGGACAAATTATATATGTACACCTTCCTAATGTATTACTCTATCTATTGGTCGCATTACAAACCGTTCAATAGTTTTTAAGCTTATCGCAAACAGACAGACAGACGGGGCTTACGACTTTTTTTATAATATGTAATATGTGATAGTGATTATATAATTCCATTACTCTTATATACACTGAGTGTACATACAGTCGTCTAGTATGAATTTGAGAGCTGGATTACAAAGAGACGGATGAGAAAAGATTACATATGACAGAAACTAGCATTTTAAGATAGATGTGTAGTGTAACCAGAATGGAAATGACAATGAATGAGTATATCGCAGAAAGTTATATATAAGTTATATAGAAAATAGCACCAGTAATAGAGAATTTAAAGAGTAATAGACAATACGGATGGTGGTGTGGACATGTCATGAAGAGAGATGAAACTCATGCCTAATTTTTTGTTCTGCGTAACTATATTCATTGAGGTCAAAACGGGCACGAGAGAGTTTCACTATACGTGGGATTTAAGGTAAAGTCCAGTGTCGAACTTTATGAATAGGAATGATAGTATTGAAAATATCGATATTTAAATCGATTGTCGGAAAATATCGACAAATAGTTTCGCCGTAAATCTATGTTATCTATACTTTTATTATTTCTATAATCCAATACAGACTTGAAAACTAGTGAAGTAAAACACAAATAATAATGAAACTGGATTTATTTTAAATACATCAAGCCCAAGTTTATAGAACCTAAAACAATAATTTGGAAAAGATTTTACTCTGCAGTTTATTCTTAGGCTACGTAATCCGTTCCGGCTTTTGAAAAAAGTCGTCCACCTGACAATGATATGCCGAAAAGTCGTAGTGAAAAAATCTTGCATAATTAAAATGTAATTGAAATTAAAGTTAAAGTTTGATGTATTGTTACGTTCTTAGATAAATCAAATGACGTTTGCGTTAAAAGAAACTTATTTGTACGTGTAAATACAAAAAATAATCAGACTCACTAATACCGTTTACAATATGGTCCCAATTACACCTTATAATGCTGCGGTTGTAGTTAATCTGCAGATTATTCTCTTTCATTTCTTCTCGTATGCGCTTAGATGTAAAAAAAATAGAATAGTCTTCAAATTTCTTTTTTGAATTGACTATATTGATATAAACTAAATATTGCATCCATTGCATTGTATGAACGCAATTATGTGTTTGGAGCCTGACAATTTTGGATAAGGTTAACTCAAAAAAGGGCCCTCACAGAACCCACTTATTGTGCACTTTTGTGGGGCGCAGTGTGTGGCGTATGCAGTAAACTAGTCAATGTGGTGTCACTGTATCGTGCTAGCAGCATGTTCGAAGGCACTATTCCGTGACTACAAAATTAGATTTGAGATGCTGCCGGGGCGGGCCACGGCGGGTGTGTAGGAGCAAAGTTGACCGGTTGACCACCTCTGTCTTCAAACGACCTGTGACGTGAGAAAAATAACTGAAGCTACTTCTTCCATTTCTATAATTTAACTCTAATTCACAAACTTTTCTTATTAGACATAAAAATATTGCGCAGCTATGTACACGGCTATGTAGTACCTTATGTATGTTTTGGAAATCCGTATGAGTTTCCAGGGCAATATTCTCTCCTTTTCTCGCGCTTATATACCACGTAAAAAGAAAGGGTCGAAGGCAGACATCATAAGAAGTTGAAGAATAATTTATTGTTCAATATTTTTTTTACTGAGCTATAAATACTCAATTGTATATGTACATGTATATTCAAAGAGATATTATATATAAAACTTTTATGAAATATATATCCGAGACGAATAAAGTTATTTCAGGATGAGCTCTACGTAAAAGGAGGTGAGCTTTTAGAAACGTTACTAATGTTCCTTAAACTCCGGGGAAATAAAACCTTGAATCGTGGAACGAATAATTTCCAAGTAAAATTTGAGTCGTCACGAAAAAAGTTAAAGAAATGTGTAGTTTCTGTTAACCTATTTTGTTCAACGAATAGCATTATAATTTTAAAGTTTTTAAATATTATTTTTTTATATATAAAACTATCTGATACCCAACAAAAGTAAGAGGATAATAGAGAATGGTTTGTTTGTATGTTTGTGATGCTTTCACGCTTTAATTACTCAATCCATTATGATAAAATTCGCATACACGTTGTCAGGTGTACAGAAAAGGGCTCTATACTTGTATTTGTACTTTTATGCTGTATTCTATACTTTTATCAAATCCACGTTAAAGCGAGGGAAGCGGAGAAGAACTGGCATATTATAATATTTGCTTATACATATTTCATATACTAAGAATATAAGTTTAATATGTCAGTACTTTACAGATTTGGGGTGTAAGGGGTATCGCACATCTTCTTAGATATCCAAGCCAACCTCACCTGCACGTGGTGCACCCTGCCGACTAACCGACGAGGCTCTGGCGATCATTGGTTCCAACTGTGGTTTTGGTCATGATGGTATACCATGTAATCCTGGATCCATTTTAGCGTGGTAGTAGGGTTATAACCCGACTGGTTAGCAACCACCCTCGGGTTTAGAATGTCGCAAAATAAAAGTTTTATATGGATCTTTGTGTTCCGGCATAGTGAACGAGAACCAGCCCTTTGAAAAGTGTTGCTATCCGCGAAGTTGTCTTGGGTCCGCTTTAGTTAAAGTTGCTGAAACTGTTGAAACAGCGACGAGTTTTGCCACGGGAATCAGGGAGACCCGGTGAAACGGTTGTCCGCTGACCGCCCGCCAGTCAGTAGGGGACCCGAACCCGAGTATTACTTTTAAACTCCGACTCGGGAGGCTGTCCCGCCAACTGGCGAAAAATCCCGTGGAGTGACTGTCGTGCCGGATGAGGAGACCGGAGTGGAACCCGGCAGCTGCTCTCGGGGGGGACCGGGGGCCCTTCCGTGCCCCGTGGCGGCTCTTCGTGTGGCTCGACCGTTCAGTGGCTGTATACTAAGCCTTTCGACACGAGTGACAGCGCGGATCGCAACACTTACCCTCTATGTGTTTTTTTACCAAATCCCAATATATGAAGATGACCAAGAAAAAGAGAAACGTTAACCCAGCGGACTCCATTTCCACATTTTCTGTGGACTTCTGCAACATAAGGGGTACATAAACGCTGTACACCACCATCTTGAAACAGCAAAACCGGCGTTGCTCTTTCTTACCGAGACGCAGATATCCTGTCCGAACGACTCTTCATATTTGCATTATCCTGGTTATAAGCTTGAGCACTCTTTTCTACGCCGAGCTGGGGTATGCATGTATGCACGGGAGGATATTTGTGTTCGTCGTCTTAACAATCTCGAAGACAGGGATCTGTCCTTACTATGTGCACGGGTTGACTATGGTGGCCACACTTTGGTCTACATGTGCCTATACAGGTCTCATCGTGGAAACGAGGAGACAACACAACTTTTTCAACACGTCCAAATAGCGACTGACAGCATTCTTGAACAGTACCCTGATGCTAAACTGATGATTCTCGGCGATTTTAATGCACATCATAAAGAATGGCTGGGATCTAATAAAACCGATCATGCCGGGAATACGGTTCGAGAATTTGCTCTGGCATATGGTCTCTCACAATTAGTACAGGAATCTACAAGATTACCTGATATCGAGGGCCACGAATCTTCTCTTTTGGATCTTCTGCTGACAACTCATCCGGAGGGCTACCAGGTCTCCGTCGATGCGCCTTTGGGAACATCTGACCATTGCCTGGTGCGTTCCATAGTGCCATTACTGAGCCCTAACAGACGCCATGCTGTCGGGACCCGGAAAATATGGCACTACAGTTCAGCAGACTGGGACGGACTGCGTGAATTTTTTGCATCCTACCCTTGGTCACAGCTTTGTTTTTCATCTGATGATGCAAGTGCTTGTGCTGACTCTATTACTGAGGTTGTACTGCAGGGAATGGATTGCTACATCCCATCCTCGATAGTACCAGTTGGTGGTAAGAGCCAGCCGTGGTTCAATAAGCCTTGCTATGAAGCTACAAACCACAAGGAAGCCGTCTTCAGGGAGTGGACTTTGGCACGAGCACGTAATGATCCAAACACCCCACACTTGAGGAAAAAATTCAATGCGGTCTCCAGAAAGGCGAAGAGGACAATTGCTGCGGCGAAATTTAATTTCGTTGGAAGGATAGGTGAGCGCCTAGCTAGATATCCTTCTGGAAGTCGAGCTTATTGGTCGCTTGCCAAGGCTATTAATGGGAATTTCTGCCAGTCGTCTTTTCCACCTTTACGTAAACCCGATAATTCCCTGGCTCATACTGCAAAAGAAAAAGCAGATCTTTCTTGCAACCTCTTCGCATCTAACTCGACTTTGGATGACGGGGAAGCACCACCGCCCAACATCTCACGGTGTGCCTACTCAATGCCCAACATAATCTTCACGCAAACAGCGATACGGAGCATTCTTTTTTCCCTTGACATCAATAAGTCGAGTGGGCCAGACGGAATTCCCGCAATAGTTTTAAAAACGTGTGCTCCTGAGTTGACTCCTGTTCTCGTACGTTTGTTCAGGATTTGCTACACTTCTGGTCAGGTTCCGAAATCTTGGAAGACAGCCAACATACATCCTATACCCAAGAAAGGTGATCTGACGGACCCCAATAATTACAGGCCGATTGCGATTACCTCCCTTCTTTCTAAGGTGATGGAGCGAGCCATCAATATACAGTTGTTGAGGTACCTCGAGGAGCACCAGTTGGTCAGCGACCGCCAGTATGGTTTCCGCCGCGGTGGTTCGGCTGGTGACCTTCTGGTATATCTCACACAACGATGGGCTGAAGCTATAGAGAGTAAGGGAGAAGCACTAGCAGTTAGTCTTGATATCGCAAAAGCTTTCGACAGGGTCTGGCATAAAGCTGTCCTCTCCAAACTGAGGTCCTGCGGTGTCCCCGAGGATCTTTGCATGTGGGTATCGAGCTTTTTGTCCGAGCGGAGCATAAGAGTTGTAGTCGATGGCTGTACCTCTGATGCCATGGTAATAAATGCCGGTGTCCCACAAGGCTCTGTGCTATCACCTACGCTATTCCTTCTACATATCAATGAACTTTTGGATATCCCTAATGTTCATTGCTATGCGGACGACAGTACGGGTGATGCGGTATACACGGGCAATGCAAACATGTCTCGGGTACTCGTGGAGCAAAACCGAACCAAACTTGTGTCTGAAATTGAAATGTCGTTGGACAGGGTCTCCGATTGGGGAGAGGCAAACCTTGTCCAATTCAATCCCTCAAAAACACAAGTCTGTGCGTTTTCCACGAAAAAAACCCCATTTGTCAAAGCACCTAAGTTTCAGGGCACTTCTCTGGATGTTTCTAGCGATATCGGGATCCTTGGTGTCAACATTTCCAGCGATGTGCAATTTCGATCTCATCTGGAAAGCAAGGCCAAATTGGCAGCTAAAAAGCTGGGTATCCTCAACCGGTCAAAGCAGTACTTCACCCCAAAGCAACGTCTTGTGCTCTATAAAGCACAAGTACGTCCACATATGGAGTACTGCTCACACATCTGGGCCGGTGCTCCTGCCTACCAGCTTTCTCCTTTGGACTCTCTGCAAAGGCGAGCTATTCGCATTGTTGACGATCCCGAATTGACATACGATCTAGAGTCACTAGAATATCGCAGAGACATTGGGTCCTTATGTGTGCTTTACCGCATGTATAACGGAGAGTGCTCTGATGAACTTTTTGGTATGGTGCCCTCATCACCGTTTCAAACTCGCACCACCCGCCGTTGGCTGGCTGCTCATCCACATACCCTAAAGCCTAGTAGAATGGCGACAACCGTAAGATTCTCTAGAAGTTTCCTTATGCGCACGCTAAGGTTGTGGAATGGGTTACCAGCCACGGTGTTTCCCCAGAGTTATGACATGGGGTTCTTCAAAAAAGGATTGAAACACGTTCTTTTAAGGTCGGCAACACAATAGCGATGCCCCTGGTGTTGCAGTTGTTCATAGGCGACGGTAACCATTTCACATCAGATGGGCCGTCTGCCTGTTTGCTGCCCTTTGGCATAAAAAAAAAAAAAGATTTTTGTTAAAAAAACCATTTAAGTGACAAAGAATAAGTAATTGTACCTATATATTGAAATCTTATTTAGAAACATTGGTCTATCTGTTTCTTTGTGGAAGCATCACTACTAAAGTACAACATTTATGATAAAACATCTCGAATAAAATCTTCATCTTCATCATCGTCATCATCTTTGTTTCATTAAAATCGGTTCACACTATTCAAAGTATGCGCGCCTCACTCAAAAACTACTCGACTGATATCCATCACATTTTTTGTTTTATTTTTAGATACTTGGTTTTTGGAAAAAAAAATACAGTTTTAAGAAACTACGATTTTTATAAACACTAAGCGATGAACAATGTGTGAAGTGGGACGAGCGGTGTGGTACTTCTGGTATGCAGAAGAGAGGAAATAAACGAATAACATTGTGTAAGCCAAGTTTTTGAAATGAAACTTCTTTAGAATCGTTGTGATTTCAAACCGGATGCAACGAAAAAACGACTGGTAAGAGACACAAATGTGGCAAAGAATAAGACAGAAATATACATACTATTTTATATTATTGGTCTCTCCTCTTTGTGCCATGCTTCGTAGCATCCCCACTTCTGTCTTCTAAGCATAGTCGCCTGTAATTAGTGAGCCAGTGCGAGAGAGCAAATGTCGGTGTGTGTGTATATTGCACACTGTTTAATACTTGCTTGTATTTGAGCATTTAACGTGTGTTAATGTATGTGAAAAGTACGTGTACTACTGTATGCGGCTGCGTATTACAGCTTTTTAGCAAGAAGTCAGCGTGGTGTGTTATTATTTAACAGTGTTTGTGAGTATTTTTTTGTTGAAACGGAAAATATGGAACTCGAGCAATAAATTATGTAGCATATGATAAATAAAATATCTTTTAAAATTAATCAAAATACTTTCATTTTTAAGCTAATAAACTTTGTAATTATCCTACCTTTGTTATATATTATTCATCTCATTCTTTTGTCGATTTACTAAAGTTTTACTTCTATCGTGTGTGAATCGCACACACACCTTTTTTCATTCTTTCATGTTTTTTTACTATGTATATAAATATATTGTTAAGGTAATAAACAACGCAGACGACGTCACAGCTATCAGCTAGTTCCACAATAATATTATTTAGACTAGTCAATTAATAAAATATAGTAGGAAATATAGGTTTATTTTAATTCGTAGATATTTTCTAACGGACACATGAATGAAGAAAAACGTAAAATCTGACTCCAATAATACTAAATGTTCCTTTTTAGTTATTTATGTTAACGAACGATTTGTTCGGTTAAATTAGTATACAAAGTTATTTTTAAACTTCATTCTCTTTTTATCGACAAACGTCATCACAC
The DNA here is from genome assembly GCA_035772565.1 of Antheraea assamensis. Classification (NCBI taxonomy): domain Eukaryota; kingdom Metazoa; phylum Arthropoda; class Insecta; order Lepidoptera; family Saturniidae; genus Antheraea; species Antheraea assamensis. The sequence goes on along the minus strand of JAQQSE010000173.1, from coordinate 125,294 downwards.
TTAAATATGATATAGTCAGTTACTGCAACAATTAAAACGAATCTAACAACGTCCCATATAGTATCGAAAAGCTTAGCCTACAAAGTGGGTTAAACAAAATATACCTACTACATACATTTACGCAGGATAAGCATTACCCTCCTTCTGGGCAATCAGGTAAAAACATTATTGTGCAAAAGTAACTAGTCGTGTGGAATTAGAAAAGTTATTAATTACTTTATCCCCTTTTCCCGATTCTCAGCCCTGATTCGACAAACAGTAAATACATTTTCAGGTCTTTTTAGCTTTAAAAGCAAAGAAGGATTCTCTATGTGAGTGTAATTGCCAACTTTTGTAAGACATTTATAACTAAAAAAAATTGACATTCTAAACTATGTTACGTTTGGAATCCGTGCAATGTAAATATTTCCTATTGGTTATGAAACTGCTCGTTCCAGATGGGTCTTCGTGAAATTTGCTATACCAATGCATGTCCTGAAATCGATAAATTGTAATTTAATTTATTTTATATATGTAATGTAATGTAATTTAATTTAATGTAACAACAGCTAGATTTTGTAAAAGATCGGCATCATTCAAATACAGGAAACTGTGACAATCTGGTCATTACATTTCAGACTCAATAAAACCAGCAACAATTTAGTTTGTAATAGTGTTAAATTTTACAATAAGTCCCAAAGCATATTACCGATTTGCCGGACTAGTAAGTTTTTTTTATTTTCGAACTGAATACACTGTTGACCTGGCTAGCTCTCTACAGTTTCACCGGAATAATAACTATAGGGAGCACTATAGGTAATCACCCGATTTTATATAGGACTGTAAGTTTAAGCGCCATGTCAAGCGGGTTTTGGTGTCAAAATGCTATTATATCTGAATCAATATGTGAATCATAGTCACGTCTGGAATTAACACTTCTCTCTGTGCGTGTAAGAGCTAGTTTATAGATAAACTATTCCTAAAAGTATCAGACCAAATATCAGCGAAAACCTTGTACAAATATTAAAAAAAAATTGCTCGAACGATTCAGTAACCATTAAGAGTTTTGAAGCCGAATTTAAGATAGGAGTACACTTGTGCGTTGTGCCGTGACTGTGCGTCATTTAGATTAGAGTGTGACCACACAACGCGACACACTTCGTCACAGCGGTGACTTGTAGGACAATAATGTTATGATACGCTATGACGTTTTGTTTCTGAACAGTGTTTCTCAAACCTATGTTCGTTCCAACGTACATTATTATCATTATCAATTATTACAAATAAATACATTTCACAAGATTTCACGGATTTGTTAATACGAAACTACATAAACAGGTGGTATACATATATAAAACTAACAGCTACCTGCGTTTATACCCCGACAAATTATGGCACCATATACTCGTATTATCGTCATGTGATTCTGAGCACATATGTAGTGCATGTCGAGATTGTTCGCAGAGACCAGGATTTATTTAAAGTACTTGAATTGGCAAAATTTTGACTAATTTCAATAGTAAATAGACTATGTGTTATTCTGATGTATAAGCTGTATTACTATTAAGTATCATAAAAGACTGTTAAATAGTTTTATCGTAAACAAACATCCAAACATCCTCGCAAACTTCATTGTTTATAATATTATAACAATAGATAGGTAATACTCAAATATAGAGTTGATAATTACGCTCGTCCCATAAAAGTCTTATCATCATAATCATGGACAGCTCATCTCAACCCACTACAGGGCATAAGCCTCCGCCCTTTTATGCCATTCTTTTCTGTTCTGTGCCAGTCTTGTCCAGGTTTTTCCCACTAGATGTATGATGTCGTCGACCCATTTTGCCATTGGTCTTCCCACACTTCGCCTGCACTCTCTCGGCTAGCACGCGGTCAGGAACCTACCTAAAAATCTTATGCAGGGATTAAAACCGCGTTTACTTGAATATGTCCAATAGTAAGACTTACTACCACTGCACCATCACCCCTGTGTATTGTCCTGTTTAGATAATAAGTTCTTTAATTTTTTTATGAATTAAATTTATTGAAAATTAAAGTATAAAATACTATGCATACTATTATTATAGTATATATATAAGTATACAAAATGTAAAGTATATATATACGTGTACAAAAACACTATTTCTTAGAGATTTTTATTTATCTTGTACATTTTGAGCCATATAACACTTTATTATGATTATCTTCACCAAAGATACGTTGCAAGTAAGTCTGTCCACGAAGTTAATTATACCTTTAGAAACATTTATTTGTTGTGGTACAGCGCGTTATAATCCCGATATCACTGTGACACCATCGTTGCTTATGATCGTTTATTTACGTCGAAAGAAATCCTTATTGGATGTCCTGGGTGTTAGACTCTTATTCATTAGAAAATCCACGATGTACCGTCTGCCCCGCTAATGGGTTTCCCGAGATCGAGCAAGGCAAGCACCATAAAATCTCGGCGGTAAGTCCTAGCGAGAGCGCCGGGCTGTCCACTGACCGCGATAGCCCACTCAAACTGTCTTCCCATTCATGTAACCAGTGCAATAGGAGATCAGGTTCCCAGCCACTTCCTCTCTTGGTACAACACGACCTAATATTATGCGTGTAAACATAATTGCGCAATAAACCTGACTCGCTAATGACGCGTTACGTCACGGCATGATACAATAGTGTATCTCCACCCTTACATTCTGAGTTTACTTATGAACCATACTTGAGTTTATATTGATCGAGACGGGAATTCCTTTCATAACTCTTAATTAAAGGAAATCGCTTTATAACTTTAGGAATATCATTAATCATAAATCGCTAAGCCAATGGAAAAGTTAATTTATTTACCGAATTCATTTGCATTAAGAACAAGGTAGCACTCGTTACGTCGTTCATGAAAATTATTGTGTTGTATGTGGTAGGTGAGCTTATAGAGTGGATGCATTAATCACTATTTGATTTAAAGTGAATCTTTTTTACATAGTTTATAATTTTTTCATCCATCTATCGCATATCGCATTACAACCGGCCGCGGAGTAGGAGTAAATTGGAAGAACAGCGGCAAAGCAGCCATGGCCATTATGGCGTTGCCCATGGCTCAATTCAAAATAATTGAATAATTTCAATAAATATTGTGATCATTTTTTAGAAAGATTAAAAACGCAATTTTGATACCCTAAATCGAATGATTTTTCAGTTAAATGTCTACGATCAGAAAAAAAGTTTCACTTGCATCGTGGTTTCATTATTGTACCTACTGCATACCTGTAAAAAATATGATTAATGCTTAGTATCTATAATATTTAAATGGAGATAATGATAAGTAACTTATATAATACAATAATAAATCCGTTATCTGCCAATAAGTCTTATCATAATCACATAAAATGTTTTGAAGATGAGCTTGAACAAACGACACACTTTAAGTTTATTTATACTAGCGACCCGCCTTGGCTTCACATAGGTGCAGAGTACGAATGTGACGTCATTAATGTCTAAACGATTTACATCCATTTCTTGGCGCTTTTATATTTACAATTCATCAAATTTGGAGAAAATGCATAAGTTTATTTACACAAACATTTTTTGTGTTGTACGTGATATGAAATCAGTGATATCATCAATATTCATTGGAATGATATGCTATAAGGGTAATTTTCATCTACTTTAAATTCTTTACATGAATATAAATGTTTACAAAATATGTGTTCCGGCCCCATCTTCCCTCACATACTGGACGACTCAGGAGGCGACAATTTGCTCCAGTAGTTTCTCGGAGTCGTCCTGTTCAATAGGTGCCGGTAGGCGGACGCGTAATCCGAAGAGGGCGAGCCTCCTTCGGCATAAGAAAGAGCTGCTCCTCTTTCCAAACCTTCAGGAACTGGCCTAGCGGTGAGATTGTTCTTATCTGATGTTAAATGACAATATAGTCTTAGTGGTAAACACACTAAATCTAGAAGGATACTGGTACTCACGTGCGAATGACGGTGGACACCTATAGATGCTTCAACTTCAGAGCGGCACCTAGTCAGGTGGGTTTAGAAAAGACATCATGCTATGGTTTCATCATGATGTATTCCTTTAGCAAAAGCTCTGGCTTTGTAACAATGATTCCAATCTACCTCGATAGACGCGGTGTTCGAACACGCTAACAACTGAGCCATTATCGCTGTCGTGTTAAAATATATAAAAAAAAACCTTCTAGAAATAACATAAAAAAACTTTCTTTGTATGTAAAACATGGTCGGACGTTCCAAAAACTTTTACGTAAAGACGTCGCCTAAATAAAAATAACCGAACGTCTCTCTACAAAGAAGTGAAAAACATTTTTGTCCCGTAGCTATTTTGTACCGTCGAACACATCTGTTGCTTTCCCATTTACGGCTTAAGGGCGACCCTTCGTTTTATGTAGACGGGAGGTACCTGATCGCTACTGACTCGCGATTACTTTAAGGGACGACCTTTCAAGACTTTTATGGACGCTAGCATTTACCAGCCGCTTCATTCGGTTCGAAGTTGTTAGGTAGCTTATCTATGGATATAAAAGTAATTGACTACGTAAATGTTGAATACTCGTCTAGGTTAAAAATAAACTTTTGTAACTTAAAACTTATAATAAAATAGTAATCAAATTAAACTTATATAATACGTGCACAACGTATGATAAGAGTTTCATTATAAACAGAACGATAGCACGATCTTAATCGTGGAGGTTTTGTTTATAACTAATAAACAATTTTTTTTAATGCAATCATTGTGTTTTAATTACCTATGTTTTTTAATATGTGGTCAAACCAAAGATTCTAAACCCAAAAAGGGCTTTAAGGCACTTAGAATACAAGAAACTTAATAGTAGAAGATAGACCAATTGGTAACTAGAAAATGTGAACATGAGTATATAACTAGACACTGTTCTTTTATTTCTAGATATACGAGTAATATTATAATTGCCACAAAAAAAATTGAAGTGATTAGCTAATGTATTCAGTATTGCACTAATTTCTATACATCATACTATATATATGATGTATATAGATATGTATATATATTCCATATATAATCACGTCCAAATGCATGGACATAACTAATAAAGGAGAAAAAATAACATTAAATTAAATTAAAATCATTTTTTCGATGAAAATAATATTTTGACACTGGCAAATAATCCTGCGACTCTTGTTGAATAAAAAATAAATTGTTTCCGCATAATAAGAAAACGAATTGTAATATATATGTCTCGTAATATTCGCTCGAAATCTATGTATTGTTCATTTATACCGAACAAATAAAAGTACAACTTTATTTATACAGAGAAAATATTATTATTTTCTTCGTGCGAGGAGAACGTTCAACCGACAGTTTTAATAGCTTAAAGTGGGTTATTTATTACCCAGGTCTCTAACCTGTTAACTTAAATTCAATTACTTTAAATAGGATTTAAAAGCGAAACGTTTATCGACTTTTCATGTTTATGCCTCGCCATACCTTATTCCAGGAATAAGACAGTATAGAAAATATGTTAAGGACTCCAGTTTTATTATAAAGTACATGAGATGATTTTCGAAGCGAAAACTTCTTTAACCGCGTTCAACGATTTTCGGCAGGAGAAAAATGTATGGGTTCGCGTCACCGATAACCTCGACATGTTTTTTGTTCGTTGAGCGTCCGCTCCGCTTTGAAGACGCTTCCAATCTGCTAGTATAATAAGGCCCTAAGATATTTCAAACATTTTCTTTCATACAAACCTTGTCCTAACAATTACAAACACAACAATAAAAGAAATATGACCAATAGGTGCAGCTGTTCTGAAGTGATACGCTTACAATTCATCAGTTGATTTATATAAATTAGTATTAGCGTTCGACAAAAATTTCAGCTGATATTAAATTATATTGTGGGTTAAAATGATGTAACTTAAAAGGCTGTTTCTCAAGTACGGGTATGAGATCACACCTTATAAGTGTTTGAAATTCATGGATATGAATAAATTCTCAATGCGTCATGCCGATTTTATGATTGGTATAAGAAGACGTAGGGGAAAAACAACGCTGAGTGTTTAGGATGTTACTTAAAGTAAGAATGAAAAGATAAAAACATATAAAATTAGAAGTAGATATTCAAAACATGCACAGATACGTTACCTCCAGATATTAAAAAAGATGCGTAGTGTTGTACTCGTAACAACGCTAGCATCGGACGTTCCGATATTAAAATATGGCTCCGAATGAGTGAAGCGACCGCCTATCTGGAATAGATATGACCTATGATTCCCTTAAGAACTAAACGCTTTTAATAATTAAAAGAAGAAAAAACTTCTATCACAATTACAGGGAAAGTTAAAAATGATTATTAAAAAAAAAACAAATGAAAGCAGCAGCTGCTTACCAAAAGAAATCTGGTGAGAAGCAAAATTAATATAGTAAGTGGCAGCTGTACAAAGAGAAAAAGAATTTAAAACTTGATCAATTACAAAAATGTGATAGATCATATAAACTTATTATGAGTTTCTTTGAGATGCATTCGGCTTTTTAGTATCATTCTGATACAAGTGGAAAGCAGCGATATAAATCTATATTCAGTATTGTATACAGTAACTTTTATTTTACAGTTGTTTTTGTAACCTATTTCCCAACTGCCTAGACAGCACGCCCAACTAATGATATTGTCTTTCATCTGTCCATTCGAGGCGTGATTTGTGTGAACAACAGTAGCTTCATTTTTAACTTTTATTTGCATAACTGAATTATTCGTCTTTTGGAAAATAATTTACAATTTTTAAATCTGTTTCCATTTCTTATATAATAGTGGATATAATATAATGTTTCGAAATTGGTTTATATGGATTTATTTTGCGAATTATTTATGATTCTTCAGAGGCTTCATTCTTGCCAAACTCCTGCTGCTCCTGCTACTATGTATTTGCCATTTATTTTTTAATGTGACACGTGTACGCTGAGAATTGTGCGTAGGAAGTAAAGCGCATGATACCGTTGATACAATTTTTAATTATTGTTTTACTCTTTGACTTCCCAGTTTTAAGCAAGCAATTTGTCTACATTTTGCTGTAACCTAAGCTCGCTGTTTCAGCAATAATGCATTTTCTATGATTTTATAAACGCATATTAACACTTTTTTTTCCATTATTCATATTTATTCTATTGCATAAGGTTAATTAGATTTGATTTTTTATAATTAATATCTTCAATCACATGATTTTATATTGCAAATTTGTTCAATTCCGAAAATCTACTTTTGACAAATCCTAATTTCAAATACGACGGATACTTCAGAAGCGTATAGCTTGACAAAAAATATATATCATAGAAAAAAAATGTGTGTTTATAATTGCTACCTACTAGAAGTGAAATTAGACTGAACGTGAACGAATTACAGAACCTCACTTTTTTTGTTGTTCGCTTCACGTGAAATGTCTCAAATATTTTATACCATTTCATTCACGTGTCATAATAATCTTCACTGGTAACGGGGATGAGAAAAGAATCACACGCTACCCTTTGCTTGTAAATCCCTTGGAAATGGATTGCGTACTTGATTTAGGTTTTTACGGTTCGCACGTTTGATTTCATAACCGTTTTGAAAAGTGAAGGTAAGTAAGGCTGATCCGTAAGATTGACGTTGTTGCATATTTGTAAAAGACCTGTTAACTTATTCTTCGCTTATAGAACCTTAGGTCCAAAATGTTTGGAAAACAGAATAATAAAGCATTCGTTCTTTTTTTTTGGTGTTGCGGTCAATTTTGTAGCTGGTAACGTTAGCGCACCCAAAAAATATTACTAGTTATCTAGAGGGCGAAATTACAAAGTTTTTTCTTTCGGTGTAATTAACATTTATATATGAGGCCATGAGAACCATAGTGGCCTAATACAACGAACAAGTCTTTTGAGTACCACGGAAAATATAAACAGTATTTTTTTATCTATAGATCACAGATTAAAAACTATAACAGTGTTTTTGCTGTCATCTAGTGAATATTCATTGTATCACTTTGATTCTATCAACATATTCAATTTTAAGTATAAAAAATCATAAATTCAATATTGTATAAAAATAGTTACGCCACTATAGTTCTCATGACTTCATATTATTATCTGTATTTCTTTTTATTACTTCATATTTCTAAACGGTGCTGAGTGTTTCTACAAATTATATAGATTGTAGGCGTAAGGAGCGTGAATTATAACGTATAGAGACTAATAATTAAAGGCTTCAATTTGTCGGTGGTATATAAAAAAAATAATTATTAAAAAAAAATCTCGCCAGTATCCCTCGTCATTAACAAAAATAAAGTAAATCGGTTAAAAGCAGAGGAGAAAAAGGTATCTACTGGACTGTTTTATGCCTATTTATATTATGGAAGAAGATGCTAAATGTCAAACTATTTTTAAATTCACCATATGCGTTGAATTGAATCCAATTTCGAAATGCAAGTTGATGCTTTCATTTCAAAGCATAATCCGATTATGAAGATCATACGGCGGTAGTGTATACGGGATTATCCACAAACGTAATATCCACGTTTTGTGGAGCTGTTCTGGTTTATACTACTTAGTGAACGCTTTAATAAATTGAAACTGAAATAATAATAAATAACCTCTTAAACAGATATAGAAGTTAAGGGCGATATTTATCGCGGTGAACAATGTTTTGTTTGGAAAAACTGGCACCTAAATCTTAATGCCGTGTTCTGACGTTTGAGTCTGCAAAATTGGTTCCCGTTTTGATGTAAAATGTCACTATGATACCATTTTACATAGTAATGATAACTCACGTAGCGACGAATTATACAATGTAGCTGTATTTTCGGATGAAGGGGAACATTGTGTTGACACTCTAGCATAATTGTATGTTATTCTTATTGCTTGCCTAGCTAGTTTCCATCCTGAAGTTGAAAAATTTGTTGCCGGCAGCTGCACTACATAGCCAGTCTCTCTCTAAGGTCACACTATCTCTCAGCATTAGGTAAGACTAGGGTTAAACGTTAAACTTGACATTGTCAATGTGCTTTTGTCAAATTGTGACTTACAATTAATACCCTTAGTTGCCCTTGTTCGTTAAGAAAAACAAAACCAGGCAATCATAAGTACTGCCAACAGAAGTCAAAACTCAAAACAAAATTTGTAAATTAAAATTGTTTAGATTAGTCTGATGTTCACATTTATTGGCATTCCGAACGATAAATGTATGCATTTTTATACAGTTTCTTGATTAATCAAACATATGATAAGCTGCACAAGCTCAATACAAAAATTTCAATATTTCACGTACACAAGTCGCTATACTATGCGTCACTAGTCTGGCGCAAGCGGAATACGTCACGAGCATGTCGATGTCATCGGTGACGCGTATCCATAAGTTTTTGTATTACGAAAGATCGCTCGACGCGGCTTATAATATATTTTCACTTTAAAGACATAATATATTATGGTGTTCTGAAGTTATGATATTCGGATAACGTGTGCCTTCTTTCTGTAACATTGAATCTTTCAAGCAGATCTTGGAGTAATAAGCCACCCACCTGACGTCAATGATTATACCCCATCATAAACCTTATTACTGTATCGAGTGTGTTTATGTCCAATTTTTTAGTATGCTTTGTAATCCAAATAGCTGGATAGATTTTAGGCTATGAGCTGCCCTTAGATTAATCGTAACTGTGGAGTTAATGCAGGTTATGTAATATTAAAATATGATATCAGTGAAACCAGGAATTAAGGAAGTTTGTAATTCACGAACACGTAACTGAATGACCAACTCGTTCATTAAGATAATTAAAAAAGTTTTATTGTTCTTTGCTGCTGGGTTATGAATATTTAATTTTTAGTATCTACTACATTATTTATATAATGTAATACTAGACCGATACAACAGTAGAATAAACATTAATAATAACCAAATAACGTATTTGCAAGACCTTTGAAAGTGTATTTACTTGACCTCAGACCGTAACAGGGTTCGGAAGGTTCCGTAATTAAATAATAATGACAATGTGATGAGTTCTCTGGAACATTTTGAGCCTGCTATTCCAAACCTAACATGTTGTGTAACTTTATCCAACAAATTTTAATTATATAAGAACCATTTTGAAGTTATACTTCTTTTGGCGCGTTAGGGAAAAATGATGAGAGTAAATTTTATTTAGTAAACCGACACCCTGAAGTTAGGTATAGTCAACATTTTATTTTAAAAAAGTATGTATGTATTAAAAACCTTTTTTCTATTGTTAGTGTCGTTTTTTCTACAAACATAGAATAAGGCGAAAGATAAAATTTTTGAATTTTTTTTTATCTTGTTACGCCAAAGAAGTATAACTTCTAACGCGTGTACATAAGTACACACACTTTTTTGAATATAATAAATAATTGCAATCATGACCGGTCCAACTGATATGCGGGTGAAGATATATGATGAAGTTATACTTGTCGTGCGTTAGTGATCCACACGGGCATGTCTGTCGCCCCGGCAGTTTAAATTGCACAGGCCTATGTGATAGAGTCGCATTCAGCCAATGCGACTCTCACAGTTCATTAAAAGGGTCTAACACCCACCCTCTCATTCGAGGGTCTGTATTGATCTCTCAGACCGTAGTTTGGGCTTCTTAGGAGGTGACAACGCCAGTTGGAGAGCAGACGTAGCACTGCCTTTAAGGCAGTCCCTACTACCCCGGCCAGTGTCACATAACCCACCCTCAACTGCCCGGCGGGGTGGATATCCGTAAGGGATTTTCGCATATAAAAAAAAGGTATTTAGTGATAGCTTTTCTTTTTGGAGAACAACAGCGAGTCGGGCATTGAATTGAAAACATTCTATCATGGTTATTACAAACTAGCTGTCCGCCTCGCCTTTACACAGGCATAGTAAGGGAATGAGACTAAATCTTCCTTTTGCAGTAGCACCATATAGTGACATAAAACGGCAACTGGACAACTGCACGTCATTCTGTCAAGATTTTTGAAGATCCTCTTTTCTGTCTTCTGTCTGATTCATTCACTTACTATTTATACACAGATTTTTTTACCCAAATTATTCACTTTTACGTTCAATTTTTTAAATTATTTTCTTTCATACAAATTTTCGCCCAGATAATTACAAACACAACAAAAAAAAAAAAAACTATACAAATAGGCGTAGCCGTTCTTGACTGAACCGCTTGCATACGTTCAATAATCGATTTTTATTGGTTTTATTGTTACGTCTTTTAAAGTGGAGTTCGACTGTGCCATCGCTAATCATCGCCGCTCTTTGTACCTTTGTTTCTATTTGTAATATGAGAAAATGACGTCACTGTATCTGATGATAAACACACTATAACCTAAAAATAATTACTAATACCGATAAATCTACAATCCACCAGCATTCAACGCTATGATGCCGCTCTGCAGACCTTTCTGTAGCCGGATATAAACAAGATAATCGCGAAACGGACCGAACTAAAATGAGACTTCTTTTTCTTTTTGATTTAGGCCAGATGTAAATTGCTGTCTAATTTTTTTAATTATTTGGTGTACAATACAGTGCATTTTTATTACAAATTCTCTGCTCAATGATAATTACAGGAGGCTGAATAGAATAAAACATTCTATAGGTATGAATGTATTAAGTGTCAGTATTTTATGACATACTTATCTTATAACTCTGCCAACAAGACTTACAGTGTGTTGCGTCGTTTATAGCCGGATTTATTTGTCACAATAATACCTCCTACCTCGTATTACATGACCGCAGATGTTCACTTAAAATAATTACGATACGCTTTGTATGAAATTATTGTCAAATGTGTTTTTCAGTATGAGGTTAACACAATTATACACAGCGTATAATCATAATTGCAAATAAATTTTACAAGTTTACATTTTATTCGTCAATCTGTTTACGTCCAGGCGTTTATTTTGATGACTGTGGGTAGCGATTGAGACAAATATTTCAAGGAAGATAAAATCTATCTGTATAGCAAGTTTCTGTGACTTCGTCCGCTTTAAATTACAACATAAAATTTGATAATCCTAATAATTTCTTCATCATCATCATCATCAGCCTGTGAGAGGCCCACTGCAGGGCCATAGGCCACTTCCCGAAGGAAGGTATGGGCATAATCGCCACGCCAGTCCACAAACGTATTGGCGATTTTGAACTCTGAGAAGTCGACATTTCTATATTTTCCCCCCACATACGGTGGGCACTACAAGAACATTTCTCAGGTTCAGGATTTCCTCGACGAGGTTTTCCTTCACCGTCAGCCGATAGTGTTAGCAATTTGAATTAGTAATTGTACGCGAATTCAGAAAAATTGTTGGTACATTTGTGGACATCTGATTGATATTCAACGGTCAAACCATTAGCACCACCACGACTTTACGACCACGAATATAATAACTGGGAATGTGAGTTTGTTTGTTACGTTTTCACGAATTAACTACTTAACCGATTATCATGAAATGTTGCGAACACGTTTGCAGGGGTACAGAAAAGGAGATAGGGTACATTTCAGCCAGAAAGAAAATACTGTACCAGAGGGAAGGGAGGGAAGCGATGATGGCTCAGTTGGTAGTGTATTCTGACACAGCGTCGAAAGACATAGGTTGTGTACGTTTGATATGTGAGACGCGTGATCTTATCTACCGTTCTAACATCCCCTGTTAGCGAACCATTACAAGTTAATTTCTCTATAGACTATAAATTCCTTATTTCAAGATAACCCACACCAAGCAATCGCATGACAAACACAATGCGTCTGTTAATTCGAAATCCTGTATTTATACAGGGTCAGGAGTTTATTTTTCCTTCGCCATAGTCACACACTCTCTTTATCATATTTTTATTACACTTCAAAATACTCGATAACGCCCAGAAAGATTCCTAAAAATTCGTTGGCACACGTCAGGCATCAAAAAACCCTCAAAAACGCTTCATATCATTAATGAACGCCCGCATCTAAGGTTTTGTAACCAGTTAACGATATAAGTGCCCGAAAAATATTCCTTTCTCTATTTATCTTAAGTAATAAGATGGAGGTTGCTTAACAGCTGTAGTTAATTCTATTCGCCTCTATAGTGCTATTGAAAGTAACGATCCTTTGTGTTTTCGTGAAAATGATTGTACTATTATGTTTAATATCGATGTTTTGATAATTGTAATATATGTAGAGAGCGGGTCGATGAATTTTATAAAATGCCAATATGGCGATGTAACAGGTCTTTATATTTCAAGTAATCTAACCAAAACTAAATAATAATTAATTATTATTAATTCCGTCTATTTAGAACAGTAGGTAACTGTAACTAATTTATCGTGACATATTAACATTGCAGAAATTAATTATCCAGAATCTAGGATTAGTTACTAACAGAATACATCAAGTGTACCGTGCCACGCTAGAGCCAAGGTTGCTCTAGCAGCTTTTTTTTTCGAGCTGGCTACACTGTTCACCTGGCCAGGCCTCTATAGTTTCACCGGACTACTAAGTGGAGCGCTTAAGGCATTCACCCGATTTTATATGACAACCAGCGCAAGGGTGCACGGCGTGCCACGGCTTAGACTTTTGCCTAAGATTCCGAAACTAATTAAGCTAATTGTTTCATACATAAATGAAGTCGTGAAATATACATGTATACCAATCATGTATGTTTCACGAACTTATACATGTGTCTTGAATCTGACTACTTTTTTTTTTATTAACATGGGGAAATCCCTTATGGATACCCATCCATCCGGGGGGAGAGAATGGGTTATGTCCGACTCGCACGGACTAAAACCCCACGGTGTACCGGCTACAGCTTGAAGTTGGGGCGGCATGGGACCGTGCTAAGGCTATCACCATGGCTTTTTTTTTTTTTTTTTTTTTATTTACGTGGGGAAATCCATTATGGATACCCACACTCTCGGGGGAGAGAGTGGGTTATGTCCGACTCGCACGGACTAAAACCCCACGGTGTACCGACCGCCGCTATTGTTGGGGCGACATGGGACCGTGCAAAGCTATCACTATGTCGCCCCAGCGGTCAGCCCGGCGGAAGGTGTCCGCCGGGCTCCGTCCTTATAGGGAGATAGACTGAGTACACGACCAGCTACCTCCCCTCGTCAGCCGAACCTGTGCAATGAGGAGATGGGTCCTCCCGACCCATCCCCTCAGGTCCGGCAACGAAGTGGAAGGAGGCGAGCAAATCGCCGCCTCCTTTCACCGGCCCTCCTTTGGCGGAGAAGACCACTGAGAGGGTCCGCCTCTCGGGCCCTCTCCGCCGCCTCCTTCTGCGAGATGCCCTCCTCGCAGAAGGAAGCCATTGCCGTCCATGCGCTTTCGCTAACGAGCATGGCCACAATCATGCTCGGCAGCGAAAGATTTCCTCCTACCACCGCAACCAGTGTGCGGCGCTGCACCTCCCACGCAGCACACTTGGACAGAGTGTGCTGCGCGGTGTCCTTCTCAGCGCCGCACTCGTGGCAAGCAGCGGTGTGCTCCCTGCGAGCGATCTGGTGCAGGTACCAACCAAAACAGCTATGGCCGGTGAGTACCTGCACCAGTCGGAACGTCAAGAAGCCCCACTCCTTATCAAACCACTGCGGTAGGACCGGGCGGACGGCGTCCACCGTATATCGCCCATAACGCGCGTCCGCCAGATCCTGACGCCACCGCTCTATAGCAGTCTCCCTCCCTTCCCTTCGCCTTCCCTCTATCTCCCTGGGAGCTGTAGGCTCTCCCAAACGTTTTCTTGTCGCCATGTATTCGTACATGGCGGCAAGAATCCCCGCCTCCAGCTCCCAGGGCAGGGGACCGGCATGCGTGAAGGCCGCCGCCGAGGACAGAGTACAGCATCCCCGAATCGCTCTCAGTGCCAAAACGCGCTGTGCAGCACGCAGCGCACGCACGTTGGTGGCACCGAGGGCATCGGACCTCACCGGGGCCCCGTAGACGGCCATCGCCCGCACGACTCCCATGTACTCGTATAGTCGGCGGCACTCGGCACTCGGCCCCCCAATATTGGGGAGCAACCGGCCGAGCGCCGCTACCGCCCCTGTTATCCGCGGTCCGGGCCCCGCAAAATGGGGCTCGAACCGCCAGCTACTAAGTTAATCTAAACGAACTCAGTTCGAAAAAGGCATTAAGAAACAAACCCAACCGCTATATGTACCTACATGTGTGTGTGTGCAAGTGTGTGGGGTCATCGGTATTGTGTTGTAAAAACTAGTGTTTGAAAATGTATTCAGTATCACTGTATCCACGCAAGCAACGTGCTCGAGGGTTCCATTACGGAGGATTGGACCCCGACTTGAGTATCTGCCTAGGAAAATGGATAGGGTCTAGGCAATTGTGCCGGGGCAAAATTCACAGACAAGCCGCGGCGGCGTGATTACGCGGGCGTGGGCGCGCACACGCTCTGTTTCGAGGGACGGGAGGGTACTGTTCGTTAGCTACTGTTATTTTGTCGGGAGGATCTGTAAAAGTATGTCGCGGATATCTTGTGTAACGCGGTGCGTTCGGAACGATATCATAAGTCGCCACGGATACCACTAACGGACTGGGATGATTCGCGGCTTTCTCAAAGAAATTAGTGGTGAGGGTCTTAACGTACGCTTAAAACAATGATATATTATTAGTAAAACAAATATAATGAGAATCATTGATACTATAAGAAGTAATCTTTTCTAATGTTATTGTTTTAGACAATTTACACAACATTCGAAAAATGATTTAAGAAAATATTAACAATGGAATTAATTTTCGCATTTATATTTATAATACTTATTTTATTATGAATACTAGTTTCTAAGTCATCAAAGCCTGAAGACAAACGAAACCTGGCAGCTTTACCTTTGTTAGCATTCATTGATGACAATAGGAACGTAATCTCCAGAACACAGATGTATAATAGGTGAGAAGTGGCCCAGATTATTATTAATTTAATCTACGTTACCATTTTTATTAAATAGCAAAATAGATTATTCGATATATGGATTCATGTGATGCACGACAGTAATACACTAATCCTAAATATTGTCAATTGCAATTGCCAAAGCACGGTTACAAACTAAAACAAATTTATAAAAATTAAACTCGAGAACGTTGCATTAAAGGTCTGCAGGACAAACACATTCGTTTTACGACTTTGGTCGCCCATATATTGCCATAAATAATGTATCCTAACTATTCTGCTCTGATCTTCAGTTTTTCGATTCGTTGATTAAAAATGAAGGTAACATTAACTGGGACGCAAGGAACCGAATAAATGTAGGTTAAATATGGATTCAGGTTTGTAGAATCGTCTGTGATCCAAGAATTTCGCTAAAAGTGAAAGGAAAGTATCTAAAGATCTAAGATCTGTTGTGATATATATATTTGAGAGCTAGGTATCGAAAAAAGTGGATGGGAAAAGAGTGCACATGGCAGAAATATTAGATATGTGGAGTAAGTAAGGATAAGATTATAAATAAGTGTATCAGAGGATAAATGAATATAGCACCAGTGGTAACGTTCTTGAGGAGTAATAGGAGGAATAAATATCATATAACTAGAAAAGTCGTAAGTATGAAATTAGATGAATATCGTAGTAAAGGAAAACTGAAGACAGTATGGATATTGGATATTCTTTGTAATATTTGATATGCGTTTAAAATATGTGCATAGATAAAGGAAAGTGCATCAAAATAACATATTATATCAAACAGACTTAATTAGGATATGAGCAAAAAAGGGAAATAAAAAAATTGTATGCATTTTACACGCGGTAGAACTGAAACCTTGAAAAAATAATAAAGTATTCATATAAACGAAGCGCATAAACAATAAACCACGTTGGTTATGACGTCTTTTCAATTGGCGCTCATACACATCTACCAACATACGTATAACATTTAGAACACAGCAAGTATTAGGCACTGCAATATATAATGAAGAGACCGTAAAAGTAATAAAATAAAGAAACACTGTATAATATATTCTATTTCAGATTCTCGCTCGTTAAAACCTATAGAGTTATACGAGTATGCTTGTTTCTTTTTAATGTTCCTTTTTCGTTTCATCAAGTTTTAAATCACAAGGGGGCTGAAAAGTTTTCTCTTGAAAATAGTAAATACCATCAACGTATATCATATTTGCAAATAGGTAGCAAAACACAATGGTAACTATTGTTAATATTTTACACTTGTATTTTGGAGCCGAATGTAATAAACCATTATTGACCCACCACACTTGTCAAGCTTTAATATAAGCGAAAACTTATCATCAGCATGCCATTTTTAGGATGATTTTATTTCTAAATCAAAATATACGAATTCAAGTACCTACTTAAATAAATTTAAGAAACATAAGTCTTATCTAGATAAAAATTTAACTAATTTCAGAACGTCGCAAAGACCACAAAGGACATTTACAAAGGGGTTTTAATATCGTATTTCGTTCATTCAATGTTACCTAATACAAAATACATTTTATGGACTTGTCTACGTTTTACAAGTAATTATTTATATGTTTTTCTTGAATAATTATGTCGATTAATAATAATTGTATTTTAAATATACTTTACTTGTAGAAATAAGTTGGATAGTTACGAAGTAAAAATGCAATAATACATTTGTTCATTTGTTTATTCATTCATTTAACTAAGGCATATTTTTAATCGAGTGTCTATTTTCTCATTGAGTGCTTAGGCTGTTAAAGGGTTTAGGAAGGGCACTTTACTTGCTAAAATCATTTTAACCGTTTAAGGTACATAGTCTGCTACTGATATATGCACATATATGTGCAAATATATACACAAGAAAAACAATACTCTCTTTCTGCATTATGGGATTTTTTGTATACCTAATTAAAAATAAATGTATGGTTTTATGAAACCACGATGCAAATGAAACATTTTTTTCGGTACTTATATTTTTAAAACAGAGCATAATATTTATTTAAACCATTGAATAATTTTGAATTGAGCCTTGTTCGCTGCCATATTCGCTTTGGTTGTTCTTTCAAGCGCCTTTCACTTTACCCCTACTCCACGAGCGGTTGTAAAGCGACATGTGATAGATGTAGGAAAACATTTGGGGTGATGTAAAAAAGTTTCACTTTAAAAAATAATTATAAAATTTCTTACGGAAGAAAATCTTGAACGCCAAAAACATTCTCATTTTCAATATCATTATCATCAGCCTGCGAGAGACCAACTACAGGGCCAAAGGCCTCTTCTCGAAGGAAAGTATGGGCATAACCACCAAGCTAGCCCACGACGTATTGGCGATTTCAAACACAGATATCCACAGTTCTATATTTTCCCAGAGAGAGTGGTACTGCGAAGATATTTTTCATTTTTCCTCACGATGTTTTACTTTACTGTCAGCCGATAGTGTTACCAATTAAATTAGTAAATGTGCGCGAATTACCAAACATTCGTTGGTACATGCCGGTGTTCCAACCTGCAGAAATCGGATTGATATTCCACCGATTAAATCACTAGGCCATCACCATTATCATTCATCATTATCACATCATTCTCAATATCAATGAATGAAAATAAATTAACTCGCGTCGAACGAAAATCGTTTGCGCGAAATACATTTCACTTAAACGTAATTTCTATAACAATCTCTTTGCCGATGAATGGTTTATTCTGAAACGTTTGAAGCTCGTGGATTAAATTGACTTTCCCTTTTACGGGACTTGAATATTTTAGCATAACGTTGTAGTTAAATTCTGTTTATATTCTCATAACGCGAGGATTATTATTTACTTCGGCAGATTGATTTTATCTTTAATGTTTTTGCACGTAATCTGTTTATACGTACTCGTATGAATAGGCGAAGGTAAAGGTCGTGTAGTTCAGTGCCTTGTTCCCGTCTGTTTCTCAGCCGATTTGCTCGCGACTTGGAGATTTGACCGATCATTCGGGAACAGTATTTTGTTTTGTATTCTAGGCTACATTTATAAGATGATTAAAATCTGTATGCCGTGAGGCTTACTAAACGTATTATTTACACTATTAAATTTATTTTTAAAACTTGGTATGTTATTTTTTTGCATTGTCATCCGATTCAGACTTTCGAAAACAATTGACAAGAAACGCAATTCGGTTTAGGCATGGAAGTAAGGTGGCAGTCCAATCCAGTACGAATGGATTGCGAACACCATACACCGAGTTTAATATCTGTGACAGTGATTGTCCATTTATTTTCTCGCATTTCTGGACTGACTAGTCTTTATCGAATTGCAAGAGGCTTGCAGGTCGACATGACATCAGTGACTACCGATAGGCTGAACATTGCTTGACGATTCTCCATTGTTTTGCAGTAAGAAGGAAAGAAAGACAACATTTATATATAATGCACGTTACAACACATCGTATACAAGAGTATATAAAAAACTACACATACCGGCATTATGAAAAGGAACCCAGTTTAGCATATGGTAAAGTGTCATAGAAAGAAATCAGCACTGTTATCTAGCTGGAAATCAGTGCAAACCACGGGATGTAAGAAATAAAATATGAACAAAAAAACTGTATGCTTACCATGAGGTTAAGTACTGTCATTTTGCCGTGCTATAAAGAATATTAAACCCGGCGACAGTTCAAGCCGAGGCGTACCGTGTGCCCTTGTGCCGATCGCCTAATCAAATCGGGTGAGTGCCATAAGCGCTCCCCTTAGTAGTCCGGTAAATCTATAGAGGCCCCAGGGTCAACAGAGTAGGTCAGATCGAAAAAAAAACTACAAAGAATATTATGAAAATAAGTGAAAAATAAGTTTAAATATACATTGTTATATATAGTAATGGTGATGGTGCTTCTAAAACTAAATCTAACACGGGCTTTTCAACCTTATGACTGTACATTGAATTCATGATATAGTATGGACCTGCCGTCTTCCCGACATAAGAAAGATGTACGTCTTATACTGAATTACCGACGGCTCAACTATACGGACGGACGTTTTCAATGCATTTCACATACGTCGATAATAGCTGCCCGGAGATACCCCAAGGTAGATAGATTACAGTCCCCTTTCGTTCCCTAGCGACGCGTTTCATTATTACTTTATGGTTATAAAGACTATAAGCATTACTAATGCTTAGTGCTTTTACAATAAAATATCACTCAATGATTAAATAAATATGTTATTTGCACTTTTTCATTTGCATACGGGCGAGCTTAATGCCTCAAGGCTTTTTCTTTCGGTATTGTTATGTTAAAAGTAAAAGTTATTGTAGGTAGTGCAAATATAACAGAAACAATAGAAAATAATATCAATATAATGTAATAATAAAATAGACTTAGCATTGAGAAATAACTAAAAATACAATAAAAAGTGTATTGAATAGCTAAAACGACTGCAAATACGATATGACTTTACTTTTCTTTTTTTTCGAACTGACTACACTGTTGGCTTGTTAAGGCCGCTACAGTTTCACCGGACTACTAAGGGGAGCGCTTAAGGCACCCACCCGATTTTGTATGCGGCATAAACTTATTTCCTAGCAAAGAATTACAAATCTTATAGTTAACGCGACAGGAACGAGGAATAGAAAGCTAATTAAATATAGAACAAGTACAATAAATACAAAACATTCCTTCGTTTACCTTACTTTGATTGCAATTCTACTAACTTTTTATTTTGAACTAGCTTGAACTACTTTTTTATAATTGTAAATTACTTCTTATAAGATCAGCTATCTGTTAGTGAAAGTTCCGAGAAAAATGGTTCAAACGTTTTGGAGATAGTACCGTAAACGAAGCCATCGGTAAAATCTAGTTCAAAATAAAAAAGCTTTAATTACTTTTTATAACGTTAGCTATCTGTCAGTGAAAGTCCCGTGAAAATAGGTTCAATCGTTTTGGAGATAGTACTACAGACAAAGCCACGGATGACAGCTGGTCTAAAATAAAGTAGCCTATGTCACCCGTTGTAATTTTAACTATCCGTCAGAAAAAAATGTGTCCAAATCGGTCCAGCCGTTTCGGAGATTACCCGGAACAAACAGACAGACAGACAGACAAGAATTTTAAAAATTGTGTTTTTGTTATCATTATCGTGTAACATCGTGTGACAAGTAATATCTAAACTTTATTCATGTTCCTTGTATACATATAGTAAGTAGCTGTAGTAGAAGAAAATGAAATCAAATCTTCTCTTTACATTACGACCATGTAATGAAATAAATTGGTAACTGAACAACTTGACGTCAATCCGTCCATATGTTTGAAGACTTCCTACTATGTTCTGTCTCGCTCATTCTGTAATTTTTTATTGTTTAGATTTTTTAACCCAAATTTTTCACTGTTCCGTATGAACTTTTCAAATTTATTTTTGAATTTATACTTCTTTTGACGCGTTAGGGAAAAATGATGAAAGTAAATTTTTACGATTCGCGCGCACATCGTCACGAAAAACCGACACCCTGAAAATTAGCTATAGTCAATATTTTATTCAAAAAAAGTATGTATGTATACCTTTTATCTATTATTAGTGTCGTTTTTTCTACAAACGTAGAATAAGGCGAAATATGAAAATTTTGAAAAGATTTTTATCTTGTTACGCCAAAGAAGTATAACTTCTAACGCGTGTACATAAGTACACACTTCTTTTTTTTTCTTTTTCCAGCTATTACAAACATAACAAATAAGATTTAACCAAATACCAGTCGTTCTGAAGTGTCACACTTATTTACATACGGCAATTAATTTTAATTTATTTAGATACATAATGCTATTTTTTGGTTGCTGGTTATATTCTAGTATTCTATTCTATTGAATAAAATTTTAATAAAGAAAAGAAACAAAACACAGTCGCTATATTTGAGAAAGCTTTGTAGGGTGCAGCGGGTGATTCGAACTGTGGGCGAAAGCTTAACTGAAAGTAAAATATTGAGATACTGGAAGTTTCATATCTCTAATTTAATCGGTTTTCGAGAAATAGCAAAATATGTAAAAACATAAAAAAAAATTACGATTGACTAAACCGATTGAATATAAATTGAATAATATATTTATTTATATAACAATATACACTAAATTTTATATATATTTTGGGAGATACCAATAACTTCTAGACCAAAATTAAGAGGCATATATTTATATAAGATCATTAAAAAAAAACCTTTTTTCTTTTAAATTCTATTTTTAGCCATGGTGCAAAGCAATATAGAAAAATAAAAATCACATTTTGACGCAATTTATCAATTTGTATATCATCATCTTCTACTAGGGCCTTTCTCCAAATTTGACAATAATTATAACTAACCCCTTACTGCCTTTAGGCAATTATAAAATATTAATAGATATGTGGGTGCGAGACGAAAGTCTTCCAGTCATATTCAACAATCTACTATTAGAAAACGTAATAAGAAAGGAAAGCAATTTAAAGTTAGGCTTAATGTGGGTTCTATGTAATTGAATATTACGAGTCGGATGAAAAATGTCCGCGACAGTAAACGAGTTGCAAGCCGGCTAGATGAGACTACAATTTAATTTAGCAGGTTTCCTGCTGCTTGATATCGCGAACTCCGTCATTTCAACTGGAATACTTTCAAGCAATTAGTGTTTGACGTAGATATGAAGCCGAAAGTCGGCTTCTTTACTCTTTAAACTATTTTAAGGTAAAATCGCAAAAAAAATACTGTTTTCCTTTTTAAGTGAACATTTATTTAGACGTATTTAATAGCGAATGAAAGTTAACCGTCACGCTACGTCAGTGACGTTAAATCGTCTATACTCGGGTTCACCCAATATCAAGCAGAGCCAAGTCGGCAACGCGACTCGTTGAATTGTATTTAATCGGCTCCAGTCTCTCGTCAACCACATGTATTGTCCGAAAAAGAGTGCAACGTTCCAATAATTAAGTTTTATCATTACTTATTGTACTAATAAAATGTTATTATAACATTATATAATATGGGTCATTCCATGTTCGACAACTTTAAACCCGACCCCTTTCGATTTGACTCATTTTTTCTCCTTTTCTACTCCATTAAGATGAATATCAGAAAATTTTCACAATTTTTTTCTCAATGCAAAAAAAGATATTTTTTGGTTATAGTTAAAAAAAGGTTTCTTTTTTCAAATTGTTATAATTTCTTCAAAAACATAATAATTAAGACGTTATTCTACATGATCGACTTCAAACATATTTCTCTAAAAAATCCTATTTTCTCGTAATTGTCATTATTATTTCTTTTTTGTTATCACTATTTCCGAAAAAATGCCGCTCCACATGAAGAGGAAAATTTCTCCCTCTATGTTTTAGTAGTAAAGTAAACTAAAGTAGTTCCAAATGGGTTTTTTTCTTTCAAATTATCAGTCTGGGTATTTTTGAGGCTTTGTAAAGGACATCAGAATCTGAATAATTGGGAATAATTATAATTTTTTTTACTAAATAATTATAGAAGACACCTGTAATATATCCTCTACACATGAAATTGTTAAGCTAATAAATGGCACAGAAGAAGTCACGGGTATCAGCTAGTTTTAAATATATAGCGATTTGAATATTGCAATGATAATTGATTCGGCTTAATTTATCGTAACCGAAAAAGTACTTATAATACAACACTATTCAGACACATATCAAGTAACAGTTTCAGTTGTACTTCGCCTTGCAATTTGTAGCTCATTTTTAATTTGTATACACATTTATTTTTCTTTTCCACTAGTGACCGCCCGCGACATTGTACGTCAACGCGTATTATAAATGTTATTACAAAAATATTATTAATAATAATGAATATGATAACGGTAACAATAGCGTAAGCGATAGCGATATCGATAAAGATAGCGACAACAAAAAATAACACAAACGCAGTGGCGGCACAAGTTACGGCACATGTAGCGGTACAAGTTGCGGCACAAGTGGCATTACAAATGGCGGCACAAGTGGTGACATAAGTGGCGGCCGATGTGGCAATAACAGTGACAATGGCAGTGCAATGAGAATCCGTGCAGTAGTTTTTGAGTTTATCGCGAACAAACAGACAGACAGACTCAGCGGACTACTTTATTTTATAATATGTAGTGATGATAATACAATAAATAAGTAAGCTAATAGAAGCGTTGTACCTTACAAAAAAAACGTATATTAATTTACTTACCTTATTCGAAGTTTCTTTATGAGATACTCACTTCCGTTTCCCGCTTGCGTGCCCTCTTTGACAGTAAATATATTGACTTCCGGTCAAGTACCAGACTTGTCTCTTCCCCGCCATAGCAGAATGGCGCAATCGGAGCGACGACATTGTTTTACTTCATCGAATCGCATAATATCAGGCAGAATTTAAAATGTTAAGCTTCGAAAAAGGTAAGAAAATTAATATGCGTTTTATTGTAAAACGCTCCATTCATTTGACTTGACCTTATTCGAATATTTATGAGACTTGTTTGTTATTGCCTGGTGGTGGTAGAGACACTGACATCAAAGTAATCTAGGAAAGCCATATTCCCCATGGTTTTCATGTAAACTTGTTTCTAATTACACAAGAATTGTAATTAATCAGTAGGATGTGAAATAGTCTAGAGACACACGGTATTTTTTTAACTAGACAGTTGCCCCACGGCCGCTTTTGCCAATGAACATTAGGCCTAACATAATAAACCTTGGTTATATATTAACAATTTTAGCACATATTAGTCTGTGAGGAGCTTTTACCCGCAGCTTCACTCGCGTTAATGCAGATTTAATCTATCCCACGCGAAAATTACTTTCTTCTGGATAAAAGGTACCTATGTCCTGTGCACACGTGTGTACACGTGTATGCATAATTTGAAGACGATCGTTTATGGTTCGGAGCAAAACATTATTAGAGTGAGTGATTAGCTGGGACTTAGTAGTACTTGGGAAGGTTTCAATTATTGAGTACACACGCTGGTAAAGGGTGCGAATTCTAAGTGTCGTTTGGCGCAGCCAAAGGTCGCTGTGCTTTTTCACAAACAATTTCGTAAAAACGCGAGCAGTCGCAGTCAGTGTGTTGTCATTTGTGGTTGCAATACAACGTGCATACACACTTAATACAGTATCACCACACCGTTCCGCAAATTATGAAAACTTGCTTATCCACCGCAACAGCTATAGGTAGTTATAGATAGCTGTCTTTTTTTTCGAACTGACTACACTGTTGACCTGACAAGGTCTCTACAGTTTCACCGCACTACGGAATAGCTGTCTTCGGCCCTCGGTGAGTACTTTATGGATACGCTAATTATTTTACTTTAATAAGTTTTTATGCGCCTCAGCTCCTACGACCACCATCACATTCACAAACCAATTATTCAAACCGCGCCGAGGCTATTTACACGCCTAAGGTTTCTTACCAGTTTGAGTAGTTCAAGAGTGAAAGCGTAACAAACAAGGAAACAAACTCGCATTAACTCGCATTCATTTTTATAAATTAGTTTACACTAGTTAGGATAAGGATACATTGTTAATTTTGGATCCGCGAATAATTTTCAGTTAAGAATACAAAGGGTGATCAAAATTTGTTCACTCGAGAATAAATAGAGTTTACTCTGTAGGAAGAAATCTCCTAAATCTTTGCAAGATAATAATAAAAAAACTTAGGCTTCTGCAGCCATAGATCACCATCACTTACGAAAATAGTACCTTATCCTATTGTATTATGTAGACAATGTATAGTGGGCCGCTCTCTTTTCATTATGTTCTTGTACGTACTCACAAAGCAGTGGGATTTGTAAAGGCCGGGGTAAAAAAATAAAGGTACGAGCGGCGTTTCTTTTAAGAAAATTATCTCGTAAGAGAAAATATACATGATTCAATTGATGCGGGTCTTCAAACATTGGGTCTGACATTTATACGGAGTTCATAAAGGTCATAGAGGGACTCTTATGTAGAGTTTTATCCGGTCATCATATTTGTAATATGTAGGGGATGTTTTTGTAAATGTTGTGCGTTTGAAATTATTATTTTTATGTCTAAATGTATTTTTATTTACGTTTCGTTATCGCCTAGTCTCTTGACATTCTAACTAATGTTACAAATACGAATCTTTGTAACGCTATCACATCTTACTCAACAGACGGTTGCAAAATTTTGCATACACGTTTTCAGGGGTACCGAAGAGGACAGTGTACATTATTACCACGAGCGAAACCGCGGGCAAAAGTTATTTTATTTTCATCGACTCTACTTAGTAAAAATATATTTGCATTGTAAATTTGTATACAATAAATGTGGCATTAATATTGTATTTATATGAATACAGGCAGATTCTTCTGTATTTGAAGTTATACTTCTATTGCCGCTTTATGAATAATCGTTGAATACTTTTAGTTTCAAACGGAAGTTGCGTACCTCGATGTAACATACCATTAAGTTAGATGATAAATGGTTTATTTTTAAATGATATATAGATAATGTGTTTTATATCGTAAATTTAGTCCAGTGAAACTGTGGAGGCCTTGCCAGGTCATCAGTGTAGCCAGTTCGAAAAAAAAAAAAAATTCGTAAATATGTTTGAAATTGTTTTATGTTAGTAATTTAAACATTTATTTATATGATTTCATTTCATGGTTCGAACGTTTGTCTCGGGTTCAAAACTGTCAGAATGTGTAAAAATATACTCATTTATGTTCACACCCAAAGAAGTATATCTTGACACAATTGTTCATAAATACATTCAGTCATTTTTTACATTAGTGTACAATTTTCATAACTAGTGGTAGAAATTTGACCATATTTCACTAATATTTCAAGTTTCTATATTAAGATAATAGAAACGAACATTTTACAATTTTTTTCATGTAGGTAACTCTAAAGATCGCCAATAGTTACGACATAAAAAAAAAGTAAAAAAAAACCGGTTGAGAAATAGAGGAGAACCTTATACTTAACTTTTTCTTTGCTCGTTATATTTAAACATATAGCTCGTAATATGGTGACTAAAATAGTTGATACGCGTAATTAATTTCACATATTCTCATCTCATAATACAATCTCTTCATGTGCAAGAATCGGTCATGTGACGTCTTAACTCACTTGCACTTGTCACTTGCCTTTTACTTCTGCGCTACAAGCGTTACATGTTAGAATGTTATGTCATAATAAAGAATACTTTTATATAGTTTACATTTTTATAGCAGCACCGTAATATCCTTAGTAACTGAATCTCACATACCTCTCCTAGGCCTACCCGTTTAAATCTAAAGGTAAATGAACCTTTACCCACGTTAAAAAGGCTGACTTCTGTAGCCTTTCATGCTGACATGACAACGTCGACTGTCGAATGACTGTAACTCGCTTAATCGTCGCCTTTTTTTTTAATTGTATTTTTATCATAGGGTACTACAGTGTCGCTTTGTATTGTAACGATAATAAAAACTATTTCTAACCATTTCTATTGTGTAAAGTATAAGTCACTACATAGTATAAAACATAGTCGCTTTCTCTGTCCCTATACCCCTATGTATGCTTAAATCTTTAAAACTACGCAACGGATTTTGATGCGGTTTTTTTTAATAGATAGAGTGATTGAAGAGGAAGATTTTTATGTATAATAATATAAAGTAAATAGTGGAGAAATACTGTTATTTTTGAGGTTACTCCAAATTTAACGCGTGCGGGCCACGGGTAGTAACGAATAAAGCAAAACTACTGGATCGATTTTAATCATTTTTTCAATGAATGACGTAGGCTATATATTTTATACCCGTGCAAAGCCGGAGCGGGCCGCTAGTTATTCATAAAGGAACGAAGCTTTGTTTGATTAATTTACGCGTTATTGTTCTTATAATGCGGGAGTTCGGCTTCGAAACTATGCCTTTTGACAGCGCAACCCTTTGTCGTGTCCTCATTAATTTAACCGAGATACTGAAACATTATTCATATACAAACATCACTTATATACAAATTAGACCACCGACTCTGTCCGTCTGAGTTATTAGACTAAATTTTATAACGAAAATTATTCCATAAATAAAATTACTTAACGATAACTTAATCAGACAACGTTTGTATGAAAGGAAATGCTTGAAAAAGCAAACGGAAAAGTCAAAAAATTGGTTTTGAAAAATCCTTTTGTTTTTTTTTTCGAACTGACCTACATTGCTAGCCTGGCAAGGCCTCTACAGTTCCACCGGACTATGGCTTCTGAAAAATCTCCACGTAAAAGAATGATACAAATATAAGACATTAGCGAGATCTTCAAAAATATTGAAGTATTAACGACGTTCAGTTGTTGAATGTTGAACATCTGTTCTCATTATTTCCGTTAGCTTACCCGTGCGAAGTCGGAGCGGGCAATTAGCTATAAAACAAGCAACAAGGTTACAGAAATATATTTTTTACCAATTCTTCCGACAAAATAACGGTAGCTAACGAACAGTAACTACGTGTCCTTCAAAACACAGCGTGTCCTCGCCCACGTCCGCGGTAATCACAGATCACGCCGCCACGGCTTGACTGTGAATTTCGCCCCAGCACACTTACCTAGGCTCCCCTCGGCAGCTGCTCAAGCCGAGGTCCGATACTCCGGAGTGGAGCCCTCGGGCCCGTTGCTGACGCGGATACAGTGACAATGATACTTCATTCACTAGTCTACAACACAACACCGTTCACCCCCACACACGTGTTCATACACACATATGTAGGTACACATAGTGGTTGGGCTAGTTTTTTTACCCCTTTTCGAACTAAGTTAGTTTAGATTCAATTAGTAGTCAGATTTGGGATATTAGACAACACTCCAAACCGAGGCGAGCCGTGCGCCCTTGAGCTGGTTGCCATATAAAATCGCGTGAGTACCTTAAACGCTCTCCTTAGTATTCCGATAGAACTGTAGAAACCTAACCATGTCAACAGTTTAGTCAGTTCGAAAAAAAAACGGAAATAGAATAGCGGAGTTTACTTAACATTAAAAAACGATAAGTAGATAATCGTTACAAAAGTTGAGAACTTGTGGCTTTTATGAAAATGTGGAATTTATAAATTATATTAATATTAAAACTCCGTGATTTATTATTAAATTATACTAAAAGTGTGACGCTTATGAAAATACATTTCGTAGTATCCCATAAATTCTAAATCACTCTTACATGACGGATCGGGGCATCGGGGAGGGTCGACAATGATTCATTACGAACGGATGTATGCTGTAATTGATTTTAAAACTTATTATTCGTTAATTAAATATGTAAATAATGGTTTAAAGGTATGTACTGTCACTACGTAAATACTTAACGTATAGTTACTCCCGTAGGTTAATTAAATACCATTTGCGTCGAAAGATTTGCACTATTACAGACCAAAATTAAACAGGTTTATGTTAACACTATGTTCGCAGTCGGCTTGAAGATTTCATCTTTTTCTTTACCTTCATATTCACTTCAATGTGCAAAATAGAACTCATCTAGGGTAATATACCAAACCCTTATGTATCTATAAAAAATACATGTACGCATATTTAAAAAACTAGAACTGCATTGTTTCTGGTTCCCAAAGTCGATGATTCGTCCATTGTGGAATTCTAAAAATGAGGTCACATACAGGTGTAACAGTATTTAGTATTAAAAATAGATGAATATACAAAGGCTAGGCTTGACATTTTGGTGAATAAAAACACTGCAATAAAAGTATATCCGTGGCCATTTTCAATTCAATTACCGGTATCAAGTTGGGATAGGTACCGTTGTTAAATATTATCTTTGTATTTCGGCAGTTGTACAGCTCAAATATAATAACAAACTGTACTGGTAATCATTTTTTATACCTAAATTTAATTTTATCAAAATAAAAAAGTAAAAATTGGCCACAGTATAATAATATGTACAAAAATCAAGTGAGTGGGCTTAGTGGTTTTTGAGATATATCCAGACTGCTGGATAAACATATTTGCAGACACACCAAAATATTATGACCTTAAATACCAGATGATAGTTGTTTATTCCTTATTAAAGTTATTATTAAAAAAATTGGTTGTGTGTAAAGTCGGTTTACGGACGATAATTTCATACTTTTTGCCGCAATTGTTGTTGAAATAAACAATGTAAACCACATTAATTTTTCACTTCACTTTATAAACAGTTGTCAAAAGAGTTCACGTGTAGGTTGAGTGCTGCCGCTGTCTCTCTTCTACTCGGACACATCGGTCGATGGAGTGGAAAAGAGATAGACGTGTCACAAGCCGAACGCTTAGGCGCCTCTCTATCGCTTGTTCCGCGCTCTCGCTAGCACGCTCGGTTCAGGTGGAACGTGACAATGAGTCATGCTTTTTCGTGCGTGCAGCCGGTGTTCATTGTTTTATAAGACGTTGCCACGTCAAGAACTCTCTCTCTAGATTTTCATGCATGCAATCCATCATCTTTATTATCCGATATTAGAAATGTCAGAAAGTGTGTCGTCGAAAGTGTCGACTTTTGGTAATATAGGAGAAATGAAGCGGCAGGGGGTCCACCGGAACTAGCTAAATTTTGTAAGTTGTCTATGAGAAAAAAATCTGGAAAGTTCTAATCTAGAAGAATGTACTGTTAACGAGAGACAGGTTAAGCTACATCAACGCGCGAGCAAAAGTTAGTAATATTATATATCAACGTGTACATTTTATGTCAATAATTACTTTTATAAAAAGTTTTGATTAACTTTTTATTTTCTATCCAAACACTATAAGCTGTGATACGTGCGATCTATTGAATTTCTAATGGACTATACTAAAATAGTGGAATACTGCCATCTAAAATAGCAACGGAGTATTTTTACTCAATGTTGTACTGAAATAACTGTGCTATTTTTTTGCAGGCATATCCAATATTTTTTTATAAAATAGCGAATGCAAGAGCTCTATTTGCTTATATTTATAGTGGAAAAAGTCGCGCCACTAAAGGAAACGACGATGCAAGTGAAACTTTTATTCGGCGCCGCCATATTTTGGCTGCTCTGCCGAGCGCTTTTCACTTTACCGTTCGCTACCTACTCAGATGGATGAAAAAAACTGAGTCGATGTAAAAAAGGTTTACTTTAAAAATGTAGATTGAATTAAATTAGAAGTAGAGATTCAAATTAATTATGTGATGTGTTATTCTTTTTATTTTATTTTTCGATATAACCCACAAAATCTGTTCGCGAATCGTCACAAAGTTATGCGTTTTAGCTGATCATATATTATAGTGCTAACAGTAGCTGTGTTTATCGACACAATCAACAAATGCGAGTACCCGCTCTTCTAATAATAAGGTGTTTGAATACCGACCTAAATTCCGAAGGTCGTTCCAAATACAAATCCAAGTTAATTTAAGGTTTAACCTCATATCCCGTACAACCTTAAATGTAATCTCGCAGTTAGCTCGGTTAGAGGTTTCGAGTTGAATTTTGTAAACATTGCTTGTTAGTGTTATGCTCCATTGGGAATATACATGGAGCGTATCATTTAGTTGAATATTTATATAAATGATTTATTTGAATGAAAATAATATATAAACGTCAGCTTGTATGTGCACCAATGATGGGCAAAACTTTCTGCCACAAGCAAACAATTAACTTAATCACCTTTTCAGCCCATATTATTGTAATGAATGAAGAGAAATCAACAGTTATATATTTTCCCACATGTAGTGGTACTACAAAATACTCCCAAAGAGGGCTGATGTCAGGCGGGTGGCCGATCGTAAATATCATTCCTTAATGGGTTGGATTGGGAGTTAATAATTGATTAATTCTTTAAATGTAGCAGGTGAGTAATTACGAAGCGTAATTAATGCGTAGGTAGTAAAATATAGTACCTACTAACCTTTGTAGGGAGCATGAAATGTTCGTGATACGCTATAGTAAGTGTATTTGTTATTTTTCCCATGACGAAACCTCTAAACCAATCATGATGATTATCTACAATAAATGTAGCCTGATATCTTGAAAAGGATACACGTTACTTTTTATAATAATATAGGTGAAAATATTGCCAGTGAAGCAAAAAGACACCATCTAATATCCATTATATAAATATAGTTTTTTATTACCTCGTTAGTTTTATGCACACGGTACCCTACAGAGCGTGCTGTGAGGCTTCCTGAATTAGAACTTACGTTTCTTTGAAGTAATATCTTTTGTGTTCCTTATATAGGTCAGGAAAAATGTTCTTTTTTCAGTCAGAGTACATGTACAACATACACGTGTGATACATACATATAATAAAATACAGTTTCTTTAAGGCTACGGCCATTCCAATAACACGTTGCCATTTCTTGAATGCCCGACAAAGCGAACGGGAATCAGTTGATATTTACCTCTCTTCGGATTAGGCTTTATTCTAATACAACTAAGTAAGAATTCTATAGTCCAAAAACTTCGTGCGCTAGATGTTACCGGCCGCAGGGTGATGGAGTGAGGAAGGGAAAACGACGTGCTACCTCACCCCGTTTACGTCTGTCACAAACTACGCGCACGAGTTTGTCTACCTATAATGCAAACTTTTTTTATATACTACACTGAACATTGACAACACAAGAGAGAGCACCCAAGCGGCAAAATTGAGAACTACATATGTGTTTACATAGCTATCTTTATTATCAATAAGAAACGTTTAAAAGGACATATTTAAATTTACAATTACTTAAAATCTTAATCTGCACTAACCTAGTTCGAAAATAAAAAAAAGATGACCCGTTTCCTCATTTTTGGGTTAATAACAGAACAAGCGCAAATAAATATTTTACGTGGTATATAAGTATATATCTATGTTTAAGATAATCTTCAAAACATGCGAATGTTTTGTGAATTATAATTAATTTAGAGTTTGTCTACTACACAAACGATGTAGCAGCTCAAGTTACTACAACATTTTCATAAAAATAGATAACCCTTCTTGTGATGGAAAGACACTTGATATTTTCATTTAACGATAAATTTTGCAGGATAACAAGGCGCTAACTTTCTGCTAAAAGGTGGTCACAATACATATAGTAAAAACTACGTCATAGGTACACACTTTCACACGCATTTGGAGATTAGTGAGTGCGGCGCATCTTGCTCTTGAACCATCTAGGTAATTATTTATATAATAATTCTTATCCTTGCTAATATTATAAATGTGAATATCAGTTTGCTTATTTGTTTTATTTTTTCAGAATAGTGAGAGAACATAACGGATATCAACGAAAAAAGAAGAAAATATCGAAAATAACAATAACATGTAATTGGCAACAACGAAACTATTCTGTATCCGACTGTACTTATACTAAAATGCGTGTCAACATTGATGCAGTAGGGACGAGAAACGCGCGCGGGCGAGTTTACTCCGGCTTCACCTCTTCCTTGTCCCTCTGATACCTGAATTTGTATTCTGTTCATCTACTTTAGAGCGGTCAAAAAATTTTACGCGAACTATAAATAGTATATTGAATAGATAATATGAGATTTAATTAATTAAAAATCAAAATAGGATTTCCAATTTTTTGTTATTAATAATAAGTATTATTCAAATATGATATATGTGCTTCAATAATAAAAGTCTGGTTATAATAAATGTTGCTGTTTTTATTTATTGAAGCACGGTAAAGTGACGTCACCATGTCTGATGATAAAAACAGTACGATTCGAAATCAGGTCATAGCAATTTGCATAAAAATATCTCATTATGTTACGCTTGAATGATTCAATGTTATAAGGAAGGAACACACGGACGATCAAACGTCCAACCTATAAGTAAAAACAACTTTATAAAAAAGTTCTTATTCTATAACTTGCTGTTAATGTATGTACGTATGTTGGTTGTATATACGCGTGTCGATTACAATGCCCTTACATTATGCGGACACAGAATATCCATTTAGAAGCTAACTACGCTAGCCTCGGATTTTCCACAACTCTCAACATTTACAAGTAAGTCGATTTTATGTTATTACAAAGTATTCAGTTATTGAGAAACAATGTTTTCCTAACTTTTCGTATACAATGGTCTAATATATTTATTTAATCATTCAATATACTATTTTTCTATACTTTATAAGCGTTTTATCACAATTTCAACTAATGTTAGAGACGATGTGGTCTAAAATGATAAACATGCTAAACCTAGAGGGGACTGGTTCTCAAGTGCAGCTTTTACAACACACATATAACTGCTAGGTGGCGACAAATTTATTTGATACTTGATGGCGGTAGCTAACTAAGCGAAGTTAGAAAAAGCCATACCACGATGCAAATGACATATTTATGTGTTGTTTTGTTTTTCTAACAAACTACGGTTCCTACGTTAGGTGTCGAGTCTTATGTCGAAGGGGACCTTTAAAGCATATAACTAACGGGCAAAAAGTACCTCGAGGCTCATTAGATCACACGAACAATTCGTTCTCTATTTCGGTAAACCACGAACTACATTTTTCTGGAAATAGCTAGTAAATTATTTTCGGCTCTTTATTTCATATCTAAATATATAAAACAATAACTGACGGAGGGATAAAGGCAGATGTTTATACAAACTTGCATCCCATTTTTCACCAATTTCCCAATTCACCAATTGCCGGCCTTTTAAATATGTGGGCCTCCGGCGTTCTCACTGACCGAACGAAACGCAACAGTGCAACCACTGTTACTTCACGTCGGTTTTCTGTGAGAGGGTGGTACTACCCCGGGCGAGCCGACCCATTCATGCTGAAACCAGTAATAGCTTCAGCGTAGCTCTACCACCTATAATAACCTTCCTTAGTGCTTATTTATAGTGTAAAAGGAACTCGGATACTTACAAAATTTTCACGGTCTTCGTCCAAATAATTTGTGCTCTGCGCTGGTATATCAGTCAGTTATCCTCTAATACGTAGTGGAAAATATGGATTAGACATTCAGATGACAATGACAATACAAAATTATTTTTTTACAATTTACAAATTAATGTATAATTGAAGAAACACTCATATTTAGCTTTATAATAATATACATATATTTTTAATAATGATGGCGAAAAGGACAAGAAATACCAGCGAACCTCTTCAATTAGATTTGCAGGAAGAAATCCTCATGGCTACGACAGACCTAGAACCAGAGCGTGTGGAGTTTCAATACACGGATAGATCGGACTCAAGCGCGTCATTTAAATCGTTACCAACTGTTATCGAAGAGTCAAATGTCCACGTTTGGTATCCATACGAAGTTGAAGTTATAGCGGTACTATACTAAATAATCCCTAGGAGGGACGATGTCAGGCAGGCGGCCGATCGTAAAAACTAAGCCAAATCATATACATGACAGCATGATAAGCATGTTGTGCCGACCCTACTTAGGTAGGATAAGGGTAAGAAGATGACGGTGATAGATGAGTGGAAAACATTATTTAATTATGTAAAACAGAACTTCAAATGTTCAGAATGGTGACAACATTTATTAAACGTGTTTTTTTTTTCTAGTATCTACATACTAAAATTGGAGATTGAAAAGTATTTTTATATGATTTCTGTAAAATTGTGATTTTGCAATCACAAGGTTTATCTAGAAAAAGGACTAATTGTCTAGTGTGCATTCTCACCGCTGCGCTCTTCCTTGCAGATAAATAATGGTGAAAAACTCAGCTGGGTACTTTATTTTGACGATCACGGCCTTGCAAAAATTTTTGGAAAATGTTCTTTAATTACAAAATTTCACTACAAACTATATAAAGGAACAGAAAATAATTTTATGTTTTATTTCTCTCAAAATAAGCAGCTCTCATGACATAACTTTCATCTTTTAGCTTTCAATTTGAATAACTTTTAAACGAGTTTATTGACCGAAAAGTGATAAAAGACATTCTATGTAGTATGTTCAATTTCTTACAAAAACATATATCGCTTATTCGAATCCGTTTATTGGTTTGTTACTTACGATATTCTACAAAAAGTCCCGCTAAATAAAACGGAAAATGGAATCCCCAGTACGCGACCTCTAAATACTAATATAAATACTTCTTGCGATTTCCACAAGCGACATTTTTTTACTACCACGAAGATATGTCAGAGCGGATTTAGAAAAACGCAAATAGTTGGTTTTTAAATAATTTTATGAAAGATTGTACTTGGAAAAGTTACAGGTTTTTTTTATTATTCATTATAAACCAAATGTTTTTCTCGAGTGACAATATTACATGTGCAATATTGGAAAATAGCCCGCAACTGGTGTCCGATTTAATCCAGTACATATGTTTAAACAAAAACTTAACATCAGCAAAAAATCATTACACCATTTATAAACTTTAATTGGACCCACTACTAACATATAGATACTTATATTTAAATGTATCAAGTTTTTGCTATTTAATTTATACTAGCAGGCCCAGCGGACGTTGTCCTGCCCTGACAATAACAAATATATGCTTATGTGCATGAAATGCTAAACGTAACTAATGTATTTAATTTGTTAAGGATTAATACGGTATCCGTCTAAATAGCCTTACAATTATCTCATTTTGTATGACATTTTTGTAGAAGATAGATGGTATAGTCAGATATCCTTAAAAAAAAGTATATGCCATTACAGCCTTTTTTGTAGATCTATAAAAGAGGAATATCTCATTATGCATTGTTTTGTTATATCTCAAAGTAATTAGGCAGCGTTTTCGATGAAAGCACCTAGGCGGCTTTACTTTTTCCAACAATTATCGTTGTTTCAACCAATTTACATAAAACCTGGAGAAACTATATATCTAAATCTTCCTCATGTATTATTCTATCTATTGATGCATTACAATCCGTTCAGTAGTTTTTGAGTTTATCGCGAACACACAGACAACAGACGCGGCCGACGACTTTGTTTTAATATGCAGTGATGTATCGTTAAATTTATTTGCGGACTGTACTTACTAAGAAATCAAAAGTGGCTAGACGTCCAACACAACCACAATTCAATTACCAATCGGCAGGCGCACTTACGTAGGTAACCACTCTATCTCGACCTTCCTGAAGCTTAGACATGTGGGTATATTGCACCTACGCCACGCCCTGGCATATATAATAAGATTAACGTAAATTGTTCTTAGAATACTAATAAGTTTATTCACCTCTCAACACTTTGCACGCTTGGATTTCATTGTATATTTTCACAAAGTCAGTTACTTTCAAAGTAGTACAATTTAATATTTAACTTAACGAGTAGAATAATTGACAAAGAAAATCTGAAAACTTTATTGTAAAAACACTGAACTTTTTATTAATTTTGTAATTAAGGAGTTGTTTATTTTTATTTCTTTTTTGTCCACACAGTCACAGAAGATATATTTAATATAGCTTATTTAACTCACACGACTAGGCTATTCTAAAGAACGACACTTCGTATATTCAAACTATTCAAACCGTTTAAGCTATAGAGGCAACGGTAGACGTGTAATGCAGGTTTGTTTCAGGATATGATTTTTAAAATCGGTTTAGTAGTTTCAAAGAATATTCCCATATTCACAAAATATTTTTAATAATATTGAATAAAAAATGCGGTGTTATCAATCTTGTCAATAAATTCTAAAAGACATACATATAAGTTAATTGTACCCAACTAAATTGCGACTACCAACCATATAGTGATAACTTGTCAAAGTTTTCAAGAACCATGTGAAAAAGGTCTCATAAATTGTCATTAAAAATGCTCAAAAAAAAGACAAATTATAAAGTGTAAAAAATTCTAAATTTGTGACAGAGTAATTTCCGCATAAGTAAAGTAAAAACAAATTTATTTTCTGCAAGTCTTTATAATAATTTTATAGAATTTTATGACAAATGGGAGGTAAAAAATCTCACAACTGTTTTCTTAATATTAAATAATGGGACAATGTTTTTTTACACTGATTAATTCTATAATTTTTTATAAATTCATGTATCAATTATTTATAAAGAAATATAAGAATAAACTCATATGAATGTATCACAGTGCAGTAGGTTTTCACGTTTCCCATTGAAGATTAAATAATTTTATGTTTTCTAATAAAAATATACTTCATACACATACACAAGCATATAAGACCAAGGAGACACGTTTAATATACTCGTACATATATTACTTGTTTTACATCTTGTCATAGCATGTACGAATGATGCCCTTGTTGTACAGAAATGTTAAATTGCCTACTCAGTCTTCCCTACATATGTGTTGCTGTGAGGTCTTAAGCATTCGGTTAAGATTTTCCGCGAAAGGTCAAGGATTCCGTCCTTGTATATTTTACTAAGCGAGGATATTTTATGATATTACACATAAACGCAGTTGCATTAACTTAACATATTTACGGAAGTATTTATTATCTGGTGATTATGTAAAGCCGTAAAATCTAAGCCAACGGAAAACGTCTGGAAGAGACGATATGTAGGAAATAGTTTTTAATTTCCATTATACATGAATGATATATCTCCCAATAAAATTAATATATTTAAGTGTTCCGTTATTACGTTAAACATTGGTACAACACAATATTGTTGGTTTTGTATTCTTTACTGTTTGGTCTCAATCTAATGTTAGGTTTAGGGCAAACCTCTTTAGTTTGCGTTATATGTATTTTTATTAGCAACTAGCTAGTTATTAATAAAAGGCTGCTCTTTCCGGCTTCACTTGTAGTAACGAAAAAAAATTGGACTAAATCTACTTTTTACTGAATTCTTCATACTTCCTTTCTCTATTAACCCTTACGTATTGTAAAGTTATAATTTCTATGAAAAATGTATTTTTCAATTATTTTTTCATTTGTACGAACTTCTTTTTAATAAACCTTGAAGTTTATAATGTACGATGTCGTGAAGTTAAAAAAAGAATAAAAACATAACCCGCCATTTCGAGATCTGGGTCTTAAAAATCAGCCAAGAGGTTAATAAAATAAAATGGCAACTGAACGCTAATTTGTTAATTCTGTAAATATATTTGAAAACCTCTCTACTGATTTCTGTCTTGGTTTTTATATGGAGTTTTTATAACCCTAATTATTCACCATTTCGAACGATTTCTCAAACATTTTCTTTCATACAAACCTTGTCTTGGCCATTATAAGCACAACAATAAATTATTAACCCAATAGATGGAGCTATTCTAAAGTGATGTGTCTACATACATTTGACAATTTGTTTTTATTCATAGATATACTAGATTTTGCACGGAACTTCGCTCGCATTAGTTTGACCTACACCACGCAAATGAACCTTGTGTTCTTCTCTGGACTTCTGAGAATGTGCATGCGAAATTTCTCTACGAACGGTTGAATAGTTAACGAGTTACAAACAAACTAACTGTCGTATTTATTATTCAAAGTTGAGATGGTATCGAAGTGTTTTTTTTTTTATAAATAAATAAGAATGTGACAATACTGTCACATTGTATATTTCAAGGGTTCACTAAGATATCTAGGAAAAATATGGCAACTAATAAATTCTAATTGACGAACCTATTTACAGCGCTGTCGGCGTCAGCCACGGAGGAGAAAACGTTCTCTACTATAAGCTACATTTTGCCATAACTCACCAATGTAATATTTTGGAAGAATAAATTCAAGCAGCTGTGGATTTATGCGCATTAAATTATACGCTCCAATTATTTGTCACATTTTTATACCCCCCGCTGACGTAGCCATGGATCGTGGTCAGAATATGTATTCAACCCGCTCTTAACAGGAATCCTAACAGAGGTGGATTATAGGAGTACTGATCAATTTTATTAAAGTGAAACGTTTTTAACATCGCCTCTCGCCAATATGGCGGTGCGATCGAAAAAAACGTTTCATTTGCATCGTGATTTCACAAAACCACACATATGTTTTATAATACTTGTTTTTGCTCGCAGTTTCGCTCGGGTTAATGAACATGTAGGGACGCACACATGCATATCTATAAAATGTACGTTATGGATATATAGGTGTCAAGTGTCACTAATCGTTTACAATTCTACAATAATGTTCTACAGTCCGGTTGTAGCCGTGTAGATAGACGCATGTACACTATAATAAGTCCTACGTCGTTACCTAGAAATAGACTTTGACAAATAGATTAATTTACTGTGTAACTTAATGTGAATTACCAATACAAACAATATTAGCTTGATCTGAGCTTTTAATTAACCACCTAACCGGAATCAGACCTAAAAACATTTGATATGTACCTCTAGGGAACAGTCGATTTTTTTTATAAAGAATTCCTTTTCTTCTCTGTACTCTTGGTAAAGAGTATACCAGTTTTCATAACAATCGGTTGAGTAGTTAATGCGTGAAAGCAAAACAAACAAGCCAACTCATTTGCATCTATAATATTAGTAAGGACTAGCTATCTGCCCCGTCTTCGCTCGGGTGTACTCACGAAGTAAATAAGACGAAATCATTCCTTTACAATACGACCATGTAATTAAATCAAGTGACTTTCGAAAAAAGTAACCGATTTATGTCAGTAATGTCGATAATGTCAAATATAAATATTTTAGTAACATATAGGT
Organism: Antheraea assamensis; assembly: GCA_035772565.1. Lineage (NCBI taxonomy): Eukaryota > Metazoa > Arthropoda > Insecta > Lepidoptera > Saturniidae > Antheraea > Antheraea assamensis. Next base: position 84,977 of record JAQQSE010000173.1, on the reverse strand, counting down.
ACGAGTTTTTGGCGGGATCTTGGAATTTCATGTAATGGATTTTATATTTTATTCATAATCTTGTGTTATTTAGTTCTATATATTGTAACATTGTTGGTGTATTACGTAATATAGCTTGATTATTGTGCACGAGTGAAGTGTATGTGAAATAATGCCACGGAGCATAGATTCTGATTTGCCACAAAAACTCCCTGGAAAGTTCTAATAAGGCGGCCACCATCTTGTGAGTTCATTGAAAGGATTGGAAGAAACTTGTAATATCATTACCTACTTCACGATCTGAGTAATAATATACCAGAAGATTAGTTGTCAAAAAATAAAAAATAACAAGTACGTACCTGGTTTATATCGTCTCTATTTTCATGGTAATTATTCAAGGAAAATAAACATTACTCGTTTTTATCTTCGCACAAACGATGTTATTGTATGGCTGTGTAAATAGAAAAAGGGCTGTTACTTCCCATAGGTAGCGGAACGTTCATGTTTTCATACGTATATTAATACAGGAATACTGAATTGGTGGCCACATATTTTGACTTACAAAAACAGACACTTTATATGGAAAAAAGATTTTTATCAAGACTTTTTTTTTAAACAAAAAACATGTATATGCTTTGTTCGTACACGTGTCTTATTACTAGAGGTCGTAATTGGACCGTAATTCATTTTTTTCTTTAAATTTAAACTTGCAGTTTTCATCAATCTTTTTGTCCGTTCTAAATAAAGCTGTACTCGTATGTTTGGGCTTACCCATTATATCGTCAAAAGTTTCATACAAAACAAAGTATCAATATTGTAATAGGAATATAAAAATGTTATTTACTTATCCCTAAGTTGTTTCTGTCTGTTATACATATAATAACATAATATATATATTTATACCTAAATTTATATTTTGCACAACTATATTCAAAGCGGTTAAAATATTCAGCGCGGACTGCAATCGAGCTTATTATATTGAAGAGTGCGTGTACAAGTACGTCATTGTATATTAATTTTCAATGTATTTTGAAATGAATTAATATTTACAGAGTATTTAAAAAATAATATTATATTATATACAAAAACGCTTAAAGCTTAATCGGATTTTGTTTTCAATGTGTATGGCGGCCATTTTGAAATTCGTCATTTTGTACTTTTATTTCATTCTCGTGTATTGTCATGAAGACTAAACAAACATGCAAAATTGTCGTAGGGCTAAAGAAACTGGTTCTAATTAAGCCCACACGTGTTGGCCTAAACAAACTAAAGAACATTTCAAACTAAATAAAAGCTTGTAATAATAAAAACGAATATTTTCATTAAAATATTTCTTATCATTATAAGAAATATATATTATACACCATTTCTTTAGTGGTCATTTCTATTTATAATGACACGACTGTTTGATCACAGAATAATAAGGAATAATACTAAATAATTACTGTTTTACCTTCAGTATGAACGTTTTATTTTATACTATCTGATACGCGCGACTTCGTCTGCGTCGTTTATCATCTTAATAATATATTTTATGTACAGAGGAAAAAACATAAGCACCACACCGCTTACCCCACTTCGACATCTCTGAACGTATAGTGATCATAAAACTTGTTTTTTTTTTATATATTATGGGGTCAAACGAACAGGTGGGTCACTTGATGGTAAGTGATCACCGCCGTCCATAGACACTAGCAACAGCAGGGGAGTCGCAAGTGTGTTGCCGGCCTTTTAAATATGTGGGCCTCCGGCGCTCACGCTGACCGAACGAAACGCAACAGTGCAACCACTGTTACTTCACGTCGGTTTTCTGTGAGAGGGTGGTACTACCCCGGGCGAGCCGACCCATTCATGCTGAAACCAGTAATAGCTTCAGCGTAGCTCTACCACCTACGGGTAGCTCTACCACCTTGTAGTTTCTTAATACTTTAATAATATTATATGAGATTAAGAATAATATAAAACGTTTAATTTAAATTACGACTAGATGTATAAGAAACAAATTAAAAAAAATGGTTGTCTGCAAAGTCGGTTTACGGACGATAACTTTACGTGATAATATCATAAAAAAACATTGATGAAAAATTGCATACTTTTTGCCGCAATTGTTGTTGTAATAAACAATGGAAACCATATTAACTTTTTACTTCACTTTATAAACGGTTGACAAAAAAGTTCACGTGTAGGTTTTGTGCTGCCGCTGTCTCTCTTCTACTCGGACGGATCGACCGATAGATGCGTCACAAACCGAACGCTTTGGCCAATCGCGCCTCTCTGTCGTTTATTCTCTCTCTATTGCTTGCACGCTCGGCTCAGGTGGAACGTGACAATGAGTCATTCTTTTTTGTGCGTGCAGCCGGCGTTTATCGATTTATAAGACATTATCATATTTAAAAAAATGGAAAAGAGAGTCTCGTTCGAGCAGCGGCCGGGTGCGCACGTGCCCGCTCGCAGCTCTGACGGTCCGTTAGTTCGGCAACTCGCGCGCAGTTGTCGGATATTTTCGTGTGTGTCCGGAAGTTTAGTGTGTTCGAGCGGCTACTGTCGATCGTACGCTCTTTTCAGAGCGACGGTGCACCTCCATTAGTGCACCATTTAAACCGCACTTTTCGGTGCGAAGCCGTGCACACTGTTTGCAGTGCGTCGAGTCGCCGTGCTACGCGTCGTGCCTCGTGCTGCGCTTCGAGAGTCGTGCAGCGCGTCGTGTGCCGTGCAGAGCGTCGTTCTTCGCGCCGCGCCGTGTGCAGTTTTGAAGAGAAGATTCGCGTTCGCGTCGCGTCGCGTTTTCCCTTTGGCCCGGACACGGATTGTCCGTTAGATTTGAATTAGGCGCACCCCCCTGCCCCTCAGGCAGGGAGGTTAGTCATGTCTACCCCCGCGACCCCGCGTGCCCATCCGGCCCTTCCGGCCGTTGATGATACCGTCCATCTCGAAGAACTGTTGCGCTTCCACATGTTCGTCGAAAAGGAAGATCCGAATCTCGTCACGGAATATAACAGACTCCGGAAAGTCTATGCGCGCAACCCTCCCGGTAAGATACCGCGTTGTTTCTCCGCGAACCCTTTCGCGAATCTCCCGGACGACCCGTTCACGAGGCTCTCGGAATTCGATTCCGATGACGACTCGGACATGGACTACGATACAGTCCCCGCGACCGCGCCCGCGACCGTGCCTGCGCCCGCGACCGTGCCTGCGCCCGCGACCACGCCCGCCGATGACGACGGTTTCACAACCGTCACGCGCCGCGGTAAACGCCCACGCGCCGCGATTCAGACCGATAGCGACTCTGCTGCGGGACGTCCGACCCCAAAGCAGCCCAATATAGGTGGCGCTCGGGTGCCCCGAGCCTCTCCCACGCCCTCTGCCGCGAATTCGGCTCGAGCCTCGGCTGCGGAACCCGCGGTCGCGGCTAAGAAGCCACGCCTACCGCCTCCCGTCACCTTCCGTGACAAAGCTCGATGGGTAGAGATTTCTGAAGACCTTAAGTCGAAGGAAATCGTCTACAAGTCTGCCGTCAACACTGTTGCCGGCATTTCTATTCGTGTCTCGACCCCCGATGAGCATCGCGAGCTCACCAAATACTTCAGGGAGCGTAAGCTCCCTTTCTTCACCCACGCGCTCGAGGAAGAGCGCCGCCTCCGTGTCGTCATTCGGGGAGTTCCCTCTGAGCTCACCGAATACGACATCTGCGATTGCCTGAACGGTCAGGACTTCCCAGTCCGGAGCGTGCAGCGCATGCGCCACCCCCGTACGAAGGCCCCCTTCAACTTGGTGTTGGTCACTCTGGACCGCTCCTTGGAAGGCAAGGCTATTTTCAGCCTCAACTCAGTTTGCGGCCTGTCCCCTGTCTACGTCGAGCTTCCTCGCAAGTCCCAGGTACCCTCGCAGTGTCACAACTGCCAGGTGTACGGTCATTCCGCCCGACACTGCCACCTGCGTCCCAGGTGTGTCAAGTGTCTCGGGGATCATTCCACTAAGGAGTGCCCCCGCACTCCCGAATCCGTCGAGCCTCCGAGCTGCGTCCTCTGCGAGCAAACGGGTCATACCGCGAACTATCGCGGGTGTCCCCGTGCGCCTCGCTCGACCTATCACCGTCGCGGCGGTCGTGCGACCCGGTCCAGGGCGCACGGCCCGCCGACTCGGACGAATCGGCCTCCGCCTCCGCCCATACAAAGCCAGAAGGCTTTCCCCGAACTGCCGGGCACCTCCAGTGCGCCGGCAGCATCCGCTACTCCGCCGAGCGCGCTCTCCTGGCGCGTAAGGCCTTCCCCGCCAGCTCCCTCGGCTCCTAAAGCCAAGCCCCAGCCCCCAAAGGCTCTGTCCACTCCTGCGCCACCTATCGCGGTTTCAGCATCGACCTCCGGTATAGACTGGATAGCTCGCTTACTCTTGGTACACGATGTACAAGAGATAATCGCATTTAACGCGTTAGTTAATAGTACGTCTGAGCTCGGGCTCCTAAACGCTATCTCCGCTTTCCCGGCCGTCGCGACCACGGTACAACAATTAACCCGCGCCGCGCATAAATAAATTCGCGTAAATCAAAATATCAGATCGAACCCGCGTGTTCATACATAATAGACCGATGTATTAGGATTTGTTACGTAATTATGTAGTTAAATCGGCACCGTGCCGTTGTACTTTATTTTTTAGCTCGATTCCCTCTCAAAAGATGCGTGTTTGCGCCCACGCCCGCGACTCTCTCTGCTCACGCCTCCGTGAGCGGGGGGTGAAGATTCGATCCCGCACACTCGTCGCGATTTTTCTTGTAACTGCTCGAGCCTAGGTAGTCCCTCGTTGTGGAGCCCTCGAGTATGTTACTCGCGCGAATACAGTGATTTACACATGTTCTACACTTACACGATCACCCCACACTCTTGCACATCTAGGCACTCAGTGGTGGGCTGTTTTTTTTGCCCTTTTCGGACTGAAATAGGTCACATAACACAGTAGTCAGATACCAAATACACATATACATTCGTGAAACATGCATGGTCACACATGCATTTTTCACGAATTCATATATGTGTATTGCATGGATAGATAGCTTAGCTAGCTTAGTTAGTTCGGGAATCCGGCGACAGCTCAAGCCGAGGTGCACCGAGTGCCCTTGAGATGTTTCGCCTAAAAACAATCGGGTGAGTGCCCTAAGCGCTCCCCTTAGTAGTCCGGTGGAACTGTGAAGGCGGAATAAGCCGGCAGTGTAGGTCAGTTCGAAAAAAAAAAAAAAAAAAAAAAAAAAAAAAAAAAAAAAAAAAAAAAAAATGATAGAGATCGATCTAGTAATTTTTGCGTTATGCACGCACAACGACAGGACTATCATTTTATTTATATAGATATTAATAACACAACTCATTTACTTCCATCAAATAAGTAAAATAGATGAAAATTTAACACATTCATACAAGTAATAGGTACCTAAAATACTTAAATTCCTAGATACTGCTAGCGAGCTGAAAGATTCAATATAAACGTCGAGTGATTGCGAACCCTTTCTAAAAGCTAAGTAATATAAATTTATTACAAACTAGCCATTCCGCGCAACTTCTCTCCGTGAATTTTCATTTTATGGTAATATATAATTTTGTGGAGTTATATATCAGTAGACCAAATAAAAATTTTGGATACTAGGTACCTCCTTCAAATTTATACGCGATAAAATGTAATTAAGTTAAAAAAATAGGCTATAATACTCAGCGGTAATGCGATTTCCGAATAAAGAAGTCATTTTCAGAATCAGGGATACATATTTGATCCAGAGATTATTACCTCTTATAAACATACAAACTTAACCCCATCATAATAATAGTATAATAGATTTTTCCTTATAATGTTAAAACGCAAAAATTATTACTATTTGTTTAAAATCGAAATCGATAAAGAATAAATAAATTATCGTGAAAGAAGAACATCAAACAGTCATCATATAAACATATAAATATAGTCCAATGTTATTATTTTTTCAACCAATTGTCTGTGAAATACTTTTTTTACTTCTTATGGGAGGGTAAACCGCTTCGTTGCGTAACGCGTTACAGCGCCAGTCTGTCTGGCTTCCCTTTCTCTCACAAATGCGGCAGCGGTAGGTGTACATATTCAAGAGTTGTAACTAAGAATAAAATATATTTTATAATCAATAAAAGATTTTATTTATAAAACCTTTTCTTACATTATCATATTAATATACATAAAATTTAAATAATAACCTAAGCTTTTCTCAAGTTAAACAATTTCAATATTAAATAGTTCAACTTAAATTAGTTTAAGTTATTACTTCTATCGGTCGTCCCATCATCATCATCTTACCCTTATCCCACCTAAGTAGGGTTGGCACAACATGTTTTCCTTTTCCACTCTCCTCTGTCAGATGTCATCTCAGTATTCACACTTTTTATACACATATCGTTTTTCACACAATCCATCCACACCTTTTTCGGTCTTCCTCTAGTCCTATATCCGTCCACTTTCAAACACAAAACTTTTCTTGTTACATGACTTTCATCTCTTCTCATAATATGCCCGTACCATGCTAACCTATTACTCCTCAACTTCTCTGTCACTGGTGCTATTTTCAAACTTCCTCTGATATACTCATTCTTAATCCCGAGACGCACATATTTTTTTTTACTATTTTTTTAAGTTGTGCGCACGTAGACATTAAAGATAACTTATTTAAGCCTTATACCATAAGTCGCCTCTGGCATCACACAAAAAGTTCAATTATAATATTCAAGGACATTCATATTAACACAGAATAATTAGTTTCATAATGAATTGTTTATTAGCACAAAAGAAAAAAACAATCTTATGTCTTCGTTCAGTGGTTTCTCAGATAAAAATAAAACATTTTAAATATTTACATCTTCATTCAAATTTAAACATTATTCTGGTTTTTTATTTATATTTTGCTTCATGAGATGCAAACAATTAAAAAAAAAAATTTTGTCGTGTATGTATTTGTCTTACACTTAATTTACTAAGTTCAGTTTATTGCATTTATATTATCGTTTTGAGATAAATATGTAGTGCTACCAACTTTTTTGGAGAAAAATGACTTATTACGTATAACGTAATGAATAAGAAAATGTAATGAAATTGCCAAAAAAAAGATTTTTTTTATATTTAAGTTTTTATTTCGTTGAATATATATTACTTTTGCTTTTAGAACATGCAACAAATTTGTTGTCGTTGAAAGTTTCCTAACTACTTTTACAATATTAGAATAAAAGTATAAATTCATAACTCATTTTTTATTACATATATCGGAAAACACTCTGTGAAAACGGAGGTCGTGGACATAGAGAGTAAGCAAAAATATTTTCTAAAGATCCCAAATAAAGTATTTTCGTATACTTTATTTCATGCAAAAATATTACATATATTTATAATAAATAAAATAATATACGTTATTATAAAGTATGATTGGAAACTCTATTCAGATGATTATCATCAACCATTCATCAATTCAACCATTAGGTTAGCTACTGAGGTTTTTTTTGTTATTGGCAATGGGGAGGTACAGGCAAAGCTAATCTCAGATGGCGCTAGCATAATTGGTTCTTGTCAAATAGTTGTCAATGTCAATGTAAATGTCATGCAAGTTTTATCGTACCTTCAACAATGCTTCACGTTATTTGGATCGGCAATTTGATTATGAAATGTCTCCTACAAATATTCTTTTCTTGGAACTGAGGAATGGGGAAATTACTTTAAAGAAAAAACACCCATACTATACACAATATATTTTGTACTAAAACAATGGTGCATATTGATAGTATATACCATAAAAGATATCAAAGCTATACTCATAGACAGAGATAATGACTTCATTAAAGAAATGTAGGAGAAACTGACAGAATTTTATTATAATTATTTTAAGCCATTAATATTAGATACATATTATTATAAAAACAATAACATCTCGATGAAACAATAAAAAATACAATCTCATTAATAGTTTTTATTTAACTTGCAATGTTTGTATGTATCTTCAAAATATACAGGTCACTTTTCAACCACTTGATGGTATCAGATTGAATTGAAGTTTGTTTGATGATAAAACAATATAATTGAGCTGATTTCATCATTTCTGTACCTAATGCCAATAGTGAAAATAAAATCAATTGTGTAAGAAAGTTAATTATTCAGTTTGTGGTGTTGAAATTAAACTCCAACTTCCCATTTAAATTATATATTGCATTTCACTATAATCACCTGGTACAACTTGTAATTCGTAGCTTTGTTGTTCAACATTTTTCCATTATACTTATTATAATTATATATTTAGAACTAGCAAGCACTCATGAAGTTACCTTTATAAACAGTTCACCTATATACAATAAGTTCACAATTATATTTTAGAGTAAGTTATATATACCCAGTTTTCTACAAGTAACACAACATATATGACAAAAACAGGTATACAGGGCAGGAAACTTCCTTCTTAATAATATGCATATGGAAGCACTTAGTTCTTAATAAATGAGACAACATATTACAAGATAAAGATAGGTATGTACCTCCTGAAGCCATTAGATTCTAAACCTACCAAAAAATCATAATTAAATGAAGATAAGACATATTTACATGGAACAAAGCGAAGGGAGACATGACAATACTACAGAAATAAATACACATGTACAGGACTCATTGCTCTTCAACAATAATGGTCTAAAAAATCTACAACCTTTTATTAAACAAGTAAATGTCCTTAAAAGAAAAATATAAATGTAAATAACATCTGTATAGTAAGTATACTCTAATAATAAAGTTCGAGTTTCATATCTCAGCTGTCTCCTTGTTTTGTGGGAATATTGTTTTTTAAAGGTGAAGGTCGATGGCACAGCGTCTTGAAAATTTTGCGTTCGTATATCAAACCTGGAACCAATAAAAAAAATTATATAGTACTTTTCAAATGGAAACAAAACTTTGTCCAACCTTTTTTTTATAAAAACTTACCTGTATAAAAACTTTCGTCGTAATAATCCTCACGTTTAAAATGTTCACTACATAACCTATTAGAGGAATTAGGTTTCCAATTTTTAAAGCGTAAGGCTTTGACCCATTGATTCCTGCGTTTATTATCTTTAGGGAAACGATGTACATCTTTATTCTTACATTGAAACGCACTACATAACGGCATTGTTTTAGAGGAAAATACAAGCAAATCTTTTATAAACACAAAAATGTACGTATTTGACACGAGATTGACAAAACACCAGGACCAACGACTATACGCCACCTAGCGGGATAAATAGTTAGTGTACCTCCCCATTGTAAGCAATGGATTGACATTTAACGTGGAGATTAATATTGCCTGCTTCGTATTTTTTGTTCGTATTTCGGATTTTTCAGGGCTTACTGGATCTTTTGTAGGTAACAAGTGTTAGTGTGCCTTTATATGTATTTTACCGGAGATTGATAAATAGCTTTCTGTAAACAAATTATAGCTTGTTGTTTTATTACATTAGATAAAATGGTAAAATTGCTTATAAAATGTCAATATCATCTCATAGCAAATCGTTTGATCGGATATTGGAGTTACAATCCTTGCCAAAATTTTAACCACTTTGAATATAGTTGCGCAGAATACAAATTTAGAAGTATTTACATATATTATATAATATAACGACGAGACAAATTAACTTGGATTGGTAAACTCTTGATTATATTACGTTTAAGCCCGAACTTACGGTTATATTCAGGGTGGCTAAAATGTGTGATGAAATGTGGCCTGGATAAACATCGTATTGGGTACTGTGTTGAAAACACCAGTTCTCGTCCGATCAACGAAGTTAAATAATGTCGGACGCAGTTAGTACTTGAATGGGTAAACGCCTGGGAACACCGCGTGACGTTTGCTTTTTATTTTGTTGTACTTTTTATAAAAAGTTTTTATTTCTTTGGTGAGGTCATAAGCAAACGCACTTTTTTTGGCAATCAATCTTTTATATTATTACTATCATTGTGGAATATATAAAATATTACAAGTGTCTTGTGATAATTTCAATGTCTTAGTAAGATGTTGGCCTCCTTGTTAAAACTTTTCTGAGAGTTTTTGTGGCATCTCAGAGTTCATGCTCGTGGTATTATTTTCCAACCACTTGTGTACAATAATCGAACTGTATTACGTAAAGTGCCACCAACATTATAAAATATATTGTAAAATAACACAAGGGAATGAATAAAATATAAAAGTCACTAAATGACACACTAAGATCCCGCCAAAAACTCAAAAGGATTGTATCTACTTGTTTAAATTTCGGAATTTTTACTATTTCATTGTTGGCAGCACATTATGTAGTAGCAGTTGATGAGTGTATGTGGTTGTTTACGTTGCTGTTTTTTTTGTTGTGAACGAATAAACTAATTTAATTCTGATCAGTACAGTTTATTGAAGAGTGTCTGAAATTTCTAAAAAATGCTGAAAGCTGTCATTGTTATTGGAGGCCCTCAGAAAGGTTAGTACTAAACAATAGCAACGTCACCGGCTTCAATATAATTGATAAGACAACAGTTAAGTAATTTATTCGTATATTTCATCAAGGTAAATAACATAAAATAAGATTTCTGTTTATTTAGGTGTTTCAACTCCTCGCCTAATATCACATATTTTATCTGATACAGCAAGAAAATAAGTTTTTGCTTCATAGAAGTAAAATTAAAAAATAAAGTCTACTAATGTTTTTATGATCATTAATTCTAAAGTAAACTGATACCGGCGACTTCGTCTGCGAAATAACACGAAAACAAAACAAAATTGATCAAATTCTTATCTACTCGTTTTTCAGTGATGCACAATATCACTCTATTGTGATCTATCATTTTATTTATACAGATACTTGTTAGTATACTTTCGTTACTAAGTTGAAACCCAATCCTAGATAGCTCTAAAAGTTTTGTGATATCAATTAATTTTCAGTAAACATGAATTACTTCAAGTTTTTTTAAACTTAATGTACAATTTATTGTACAAACTAATATGTAGTATTTAGTCCCAAGTTTGAAAAAATAAACTCATCTCCTAAAAGCTCAATGTACAATATGATGTAGATTCAAGTTTTATGGATTTTGCTTTTAACTGCAATCTCACCTAATGTTATGATTAATACTGTATTATTTGATAAAAGATTATCCAAAAATGTTTCTTTAATTTACAACTCGGGACCATCTAAACTCCTAATGTGCATTAAAATGAATAAGAGATAAATAATATTGGTTGAATTGTTTATTAAAAAAAAGATTTAAATGTGTGGACTGGAATATGTAAAAACATATTGAACACTGGGTTTTTAACTCATCTTGATCATTATGGCTTGGATCTCAGAAGGTTAAAGATATGGGTGTTAAAATATTTTGGAATGTCTGCAGTTATTAAAGACAATTCATTCAATATTGACTCAGAACTTTTATCTATAAAAATGTTTATTTGCTTGTTTAATGTTGAATAATTTCTTATCAATGATGTAATATGTTTTTCCAGGAACGAGATTTCGTCCGCTATCATTAGATACGCCCAAGCCTTTATTTCCAATAGCTGGTTTACCATTAATTCAACATCACATAGAAGCATGTGTGAAACTTCCGGAATGCAAGGAAATATTAATTATTGGATCATACACCACAGCACATATGGCTCAGTTTGTCATTGACATGCAGAAAGAGTATCACATTATTATAAGGTATTAATTGTTTCACATCAGTCTGTATTATTGGTGATTTCAATCTTAGTGAAATCTAGAGTTCACTTATAAGGTGTTACTGCCTCCTATCTATATATATTGATATACATATATAATGGAAATACAATTCCTTTGTGGCTGAACCCTATCAAAATTACTGAATGTGTCCTGATAGGACTATTACCATTCCATGCAGTATGTTTAGTAGATGATTCTAGGTCATTTATTTTTGATTCCATTGTTCCTTTGCCATTTTTTTAAATATTTTTTTTTACGCACAGCAAAGCAGACAGGCTTGAGCGATTGATAGTATGATATGTGGACATATATATTATAATGTATTTGATTGCATAAATTCAGTGACTAAATTTTATATTATTAAAGTATAAATATCATTTGAAAAATCATTTATAAATAGAATTTTATTTTATATAGGTACTTACAAGAATTCACACCACTGGGCACTGGAGGCGGTCTCTACCATTTCAGAGATCAAGTACGCGCCGGTAGTCCAACTGCATTCTTCCTTTTAAACGGGGATGTTTGTGCTGATTTCCCATTGAAAGAACTCTGGAGTTTTCATGAGGAAAAACCTAACGCACTTGTAAGTAAAAAAAAAACGTATGATGTTAATATATTAATTTTGAGTAAAAGTATCAAATAGCCTGAAAAATATGTCAGGCAAAATCGGCTTGGCACGGAAAGTGTTAATTCAAATTCTTCCCCATGCCATCCTACTTTTTTTTTTTCATATATTCAAAATTATACCTAATTTTAAGATTGCAAAACTTGAAATTCAGAAATTGGTATAATTTTCCTAATACATTAGTCAGAATAGCTTGACAGATTTTATATAGATAGATAGTCGGACAGATTTTTTACTGGTGGAAGCTTATCAAGTGGGTCTAATTATGTTTTGTATTACTTTGTTTTCTTATACTAAAACCATGGGAAATTTCAGGGTTTTGATTACTGTTTGCAAGACTTTTAATATCCCAATAGAAAACTGTGGAGAGAAACGTTTCTGAAAGACTTACAGGGAGATATCTCAGATGTAGATATTACTTATCTATTATGGAATAGGAAAATGTGCTCCTGATTGTAATTTTAGTTAACGTAGTTTAGCTATGTTAAAGGGGATCTTAGTTGTTTTAGAGAGGACCTTGGTTACTTTGGAGGGGATCTTGGTTAGATCTAGGGGGAATTATGGGAGCCATTTGACGGCCAATATTCTTTAATATGGTATTCAAGAGCATTACTACTGAATTTGTATTGTTTTTAATGAGTTATGGGGAGCAAAAAAATTAAAATAATGTATAATATTTGAGGTCACGATAATGGGTACTGAGGCAACTCGACAACAGTCAATCCATTATGGTTGCATGGTGCGAGAAGCCTCAACAAAAGCAGTTACCCATTATGTAGAGAAGCCGAACACATATGTATCAACGCTTATCAACTGTGGTGTATACGTATGTTCGTTGAACGTATTTCAAATAATGGCTGAAGCCTTCCAAAAGAAAGAAGACGGATTTTATAGGTAAGTCTATAGATTTTTATAGGTAATTCTTCAGGCTGAATTATTCAAAAGTTTTTGTTTTTTTTTTGTTAGTGTTAAACATGACCCATAATAGCTCCTAATCACTATATACACTTATTTGCTTTTTTATTGGAATATCCCATTTGGACACTAATGCCCAATAACATTTTTGAAGTATAACTTCTTATGGTTGAGCTATGAAATTCTGATCCACAACCTTTTTATGTGATGAAAAGTAGTTGGGGTAAACACTGTTTCGGGTAGAGTGATGAAAACACTGATTCTCATCATGCGCGGTCCGTATACTTGGATAGATGTCCGCCTCGGAACACTGCGTGACTGACTTTGGCTTCTTATTATACTTTTTTAAGAAGTTTTCACTTTTTTCGTGTGATTATAAACACACACACTTTTGTTTTATTTTGTGGGACAGTTATGTTTAGTCATTAAACCATTGAAGTAAAAATTACATATTGTAAAGCAAAATATAATTCCTTACTATTATGTTAACAGTGCCAATGGTCAAGGTAGCCCACATCCTGGCTATATGTCCTGGGAGCAGGATGTTTTAGCACCTCTCGCTGGATCAAATAAATTATATGCAATGCAGGTATTTCTTTGTTTCACTTCTCTGTACTCTAGCCAAAATATTATCTGGTAATTATTTGTCTGGTTCACCTTAAAATTGGAAGCTTTTGAAATGATTTGAACTCAAATTAGTTCATTCAGATTAGAAACATTGATAGGCCTCTGGACACAGTGATTGATATTCCCACTATTGAACTGAGTGTTCGCGGGTTTGCTCCCCGAACATGACCTACTTGTATGATGATCATAATTATTGTCTATTATATTGTGTATTCTATGTCTGTATTTTAAATATTTATATATGTATATAAATCAGTTGTCTTGGTTACCATAGTACAAGTTATGCTTAGTTTGGACTTTTTAGTTCAGTGAAGCTGGTGAGCCCCATAAGGCTAACAGCGTTCGAAAAAACTTTATACTTTAATGCCCGTGCATGAAATTGTATCTTCGTATTTATTTTACTAGCTGACACGCACGACTTCGTTTGCGTTGTTTATAATCTTAACAATGTATTTTATGTACAGAAGTAAAACCATAAATAAAATTAATGCAAAAATATACTTTGCCCATAAAATTTCTTTGGTCTCTTTTAGTGCTTTCCAAGATTGTGGTTTCTTAAAACTTTAATAACTTCATATTCAATTAATATATCGTGCTAATTGTTTTTTGGAATAAGGGCCAAGCATCAAATAAGTAAATCTAAAAAAAGAATATCGATATAAATTCTGTACCTTTTCCGAGATGTGTCTTTGTCATTTTATTGAAATAGATTATTACTTCCTTAGAGTTTTATTTGTTTTTTTTTTCCATTTCACAGATAACCAATTGGTGGTCACAGGTCAAGACTGCTGGTTCCGCCATTTACGCTAACCGCCATTATTTGGAGTTACATAAAAATCGATTATTACGTTCTGATGCTTGTCAGATAATACCAGATGTATTCCTACATCCGACTGCGATCGTCGATCCAACAGCTGTGGTTTGTATATGATATAAATATATATCAATAAAAATCAATTGCATAATGTTTGGCTGATTCTTTTGATATGCTTGCGATTGTAAAGACAAAGTTTGAATAAAGGAAATAGTTTGAAAAATCGTACGGAAAAGAGAACATGTTTGGGTTAAAAAATCTCTATATAAAACAGTGAGTGAAATAGAAGACGGTAGGAACACCTTCAAAAGTATTAACATTCAATTGTTCAGTGGCCATTTTATTTCAGTATATAGTCGTAATGCAAAATGCAAATATTGTACTCATTTTCTTAATTAGACCATCCTTACGAGCCGGAGCGGGCAACTAGTGTAAGATAAATATATAGAGTTGGTTGATATCGATTTATGATCTTGAATATTATCATTATGAGATTTCTTCTATTGTAGCAAGGCAATGTGACCTGATGTAAGGGTACACACCCATACAACGTGACCCGTTCAGGGGGGAGGGTGGTCTTTAAAGTACCACGCTTGGTCACAGGGAGAAGGCGGAAAATCGTATTTATGAATGACTACATGAAAACTAGCGTAGGAGGGGTGTTCTCATATACTACGGATGGTTACCAAGGGCGGGAGATGGCTAAAAAATTGTCAAACTTGGGTCACGTAGTATGGGTACGTTTCCTAAGCATAGTGCAATCCAAAAACAGCGACTATCGCCGAAATATTTACAATCTAAAATACCTTGTCACGTCTTGTTTAAAGGATCTAACATAGTAGAAAAAAGATCATTTCCGCATTCACACCGATACGATTCACATCCACGCTGTACATTGTACTTGATGTAAGCAAAGTGCAATCCAAAAACAACGACTATCACTGAAATATCTACAGCCTGAAATGCCTCGTTACGCCATATTTGAAGGATCTAACGTAGTAGGAAAGAGAGAATGTGTTGGTAAAGAGATCATTTCCGCATCCACATCGGTAGCATTGACATCCGTATGTGTACATTTCACATCCATACGATGTAGCATTGGGTAAGAGTTTGCGATATTTTTTGTACATGTCGTGATGAATGCTATGTACATATATGTAGACTTACATAATAATCTCTATAGGTGTAAAGTATTTAATAGTTTTCTATTCTTCTCTACACAGTATTAGTAAAATACAGGAACATTATGCAAATTTTCCAGTATTATCACTGTGATACATTTTGACATCCGTAAAATATTTCTCAGGGATATTAATTATATAGTTTTTTATTTGATTTGATTGGATGAACTTCTTTTACTAAACCAAAAAAATACCGTTTATAAACGTTAGAGAGTCCATTCATCGTCTACGACTTTAACGATTAATACTAATATCGATAATTATAAGGTATCGAATCGTCGTATCGATTAATTTTCAACGGATGTGCATTATTTCGCAGATCGGTCCGAACGTGTCGATAGGTGCAGGTGTCACGATAAAAGCGGGCGTTAGAATTAAAGAGTCCATAGTTTTAAACAACGCCACTATAAAGGAACACGCTTTAGTAATGCACTCAGTGGGTAAGTTGTTTTAATTATTTTTTAATCTAGTCAATTTTTTTTATAGGATTTAACGTCTGACTACAATCTCATGGAAAGTTATATGATAAATGTAAAAAATAGAAATAATAAATAATAAAAGGGATTAGGTCTAAAGTAAGTATTATGTCGGAGTGCATATATTTGATTGAGAGTAGATTTTTAATTTTAGGGTGGTAGTTAGCCAAGTGGTGAGGTGGTTAATTGTAATTAAAATTTGACATTAGCTACTAACAAAAAAAGCCTATTTTTGTTCTTATTTACGTACATAACAATAACAATAATATATTTTAATGTTCCAAGTTAATGTGTACATGATTTACAGTAATATTGGTATCTGCAGTCTTACTCTTGAAATTGATTTCAATTTGGTTTTGTTTCTGATTCGAACTCAATTTTGTTTCGAACTCGATCTAAAACGGTACTCTTGAACCAAATCAAATCGAAAATCAAGATCGAGTTACGATCGATTCATAACGGCGTCGTTAAATGTATCCGGGCACGGTGTACACACAATACGTCACAGTAAAGTGTTATAATTATATGCTTAAATCATTGCTTTTTTGGTGTTTTCTGCCTCAATAACGCTAAAATAATGATTTATATTATGTTAAATATTATACAAATATACTACATCTATTAAAATCGCCCTGAAATAATTGATTTTATTATTGAACACGACGAACATGTTATTTTTAGTCTGTGTCGCAGAATATAATCTTTACTAGTCTGTGCTACAGACTGTCAAATTTAATCATAAAAACATTGGAATGTTTTACAAAATGATGAGATGTTTAATACACCAATCAATTTATATTACCTAGATATATGTAAAGCAATTATGAAAAATATAGTAAGGGAAAATATTCATGAAGTGTGTGTGATAAAACTATAACTTTTATGAACATACATTTAGAAAACTTGTAAACATTACATACTAAAATTAGATACCTATACTGTAGATTTTGCAGGCCCTATCAAAAGTTAAATGTTGTATTATGTATTAAGTTTATCACTCATTACCGTTTTCGTAATAAAAATCATAGCAACCGTGATGTTTTATCGCGTTAAGTGTATTTTCTTGAATTTGGAATTTCATACACTACACATATTATTGAGTGTGATGATTATAGCTTTAATATAGTATAAAGAGACACTTAAAAACCTAAACAATAAATTATATAAATCCATTTACCATTATAGACAAAAACAAATATAAATCAAGTAATATGTAAAGTTCTTGCTAATACACCATAAAGCCAAGTAATATGTTTTCTGTTGGTAGTATACGTTTAACTTTAATTAATATCCCATATGAACCATAAATAATGGATTTTAATATTTGTGCCAATATATTACACACAATAAAATAAATTATTTCTTTTCATTTCACATTTATTAACAATAGGAGTTAATAATACAGCTAATTAAACATTACCACTGTTTCAAAAACCAGCATATTTCTAATCTTATATAAAGTTTATATAGATTTATGTCACATACATACATACATATATCAAGAACATATTTAAAATATACCAAAGAGAGAACAATCATGAAATTAACTTCAACTTTTATTAGTACATATTGTAACATCTATAAAGACATTACAAACTTAAGAATAATGTAATTTTTTCAGACAATCAATGTGTCTTAAACTTTAATATTATAGTAATATTGAGATTATCAATTAAAATCAATTTTATATATAAATATTGTAGCAACCATGACACATTTCCATGTTAAGTGTATTTTGCTTGATTAAGAATATTATACAGTATACAGAGATATTGAAGGTGATATCTCGAAATAGTTTATTTTTTATCTGATGACATAATATATTATGAATAATTTAAAAACTGAAACAATAAATGAATCAATTTACCGCCATGGACTTGTATACATCATGCCACTGAGCACTTCATAGTTCACCATATAGATGGACTCTCATGAACATTTTGTCAGAACAATAAATAATGAGTTTTTATTTATGAAAATTATGTAAATGAATTTCATAAAAAGCTTTCATTTTCATTTTTAATTTAATAACAAGAGCTTAGAACACAACTGATTAACCTTTATCACCATTCAATAAAAAACAGCATATATTTAACCTTGACTAAAGCCAATTTTATTTTTCTATAATATTGCTTAAATAATTTTCATTACATCAATAAATATTTTGTTTTTACAGACAATTACATATTATAAATTATGTTGTTAAATTTTACCATCAAATACATCAAGCTGATGATAATTGGTAATAATTTGTTGATGTTTTTGATTGGTGTATGCTGATTTGTAGTACAGCATGATATGATGAGATATATAACGTCCAGGGATTTCATTTGTTCCGCAGTGTGTCTAGTAGAACACTTTTGTGCCAACGACTACTTGAACGACTAGTGCATTTACTATAAGGTTCACTTTTTTCTCTTCTTAGGAAGTTAACAGGATCACCTAAAAAAACAATATATTATTATTTCTATGTATGATGTTTCTGTAATTTTAAATTAAAAATAACTCACTTGCCTACTTATCAATTGTATTTAATAATGCCTTGTTAATTACCAAATAGCCCGGGTGACATATACCTAATTTATATTAAAAAATTAAAATATTCATATCACAAATTGTACAAATAACATGTCTATATTAATATAAACTATAAACTTTCATAAAATAAAATCAAATTTAACATACATTATGGATATATTATGGTACATATAAAGATATTGCATACTCAGAGAGAAAACTAAACTAAACTTGTTAATCAAACATATGAGAGCTCAAACAACTCAACTTGAGACTAAAGCTTAGTAACATATTATTTATTAATGTGAATAAAATCATAGTTAATTATCTCCATCGCTTAACCTATACCTATATAACCTATATTATTTTTTACATATAAATCTTCATTTATAAGATTAGGGTAACTTTATAGATTTTACAAATATATTTTATGGTTAGTCCACATATCTCTTGTAGCTGAAAAATTACCATGATATTGTCTGATAGCTCTCAGTATCAAAAAATAATTATGTAAGCAAAACTTGTAACTTCAATTTATTCCTCATATATTTTTTTACTGACAATTATGACTGACCTTGTATGCCTTTATACCACCACTGTGGGATTTAGATATATCTTATTTGCAAAAAATGCATAAACATACTATGTAATGTATGTACAAATATAAATTTTATGTGAAAACTTAAACATTAAAACTTACCATGTTATTAATACAAATATCATTTTGTTATTGATTTAAACACATGTAGGGTGTAATAAATTAATGTACATATAATATTTCTTCTTCAATATTCGATAATTTCTTCTAACTTCTTGGAAACTTCAATTTCTCAATATAGTTGTTATATCGACTTTTTTTTATAAATAACTTCACACACGTGTGTTTATTGGGTTCGGTATTCCAAAGTAAGCAATAACAATGAAAATTTTTGAATAAATATCACAATAAAACACTAAAATGTTCTCACTCGATCCTTAAAAAGTACCTTTTTCAGAATCGTCTATTTTGACAGCCGCACTCGAACGAACGACTCCATTTACAGCTGTCAAACAAAATGGAGAGTACCGATTTATCGATCCTAACGATTAAGTCGATCGAAGTTAGTCTTAATTTGAGCCACAGCACGATTGAGCGCTAGCGTTGATTTCAAGAGTACGAAATAGCCCGAGTTCGAATAAAATTCGATTTGATTTAGAACTCGAAAGCGTCAAGAGTAAGGCGGCTGGACTGGTTACAAACCGTATTGTAGATATCACAATTTAAAATAATTGGTACTATAACAACAGTGGCTTAAACATATTTAATAAATAAAAATGAATAGGTGGTTAAATTGCAAGTGTGTGAATACTATGTAAGGCTTAGTGTGAGTTTTGTGATAATAACGATTAACTTATAATATAAGAAGTCATACTTCTTTAGCTTAAAAAAAAACACTAAATGCAATTTATAACGTTTTTATTATAGATTATAATTAACTTCAAATGGTTTTAAAAATAATATTCTATATATCTGCTGTATACAGAATCAAGTAAGATACCTCACGATAGATCACCCTTATAATTTTCGTTCTCTATTCAACGCGTCTAAAGAAGCTTTGTACTGGATGATCAATTATTATGATAACTTAATTCGGTTGTAGTTGGTCAGGACGCGTGTGTTGGTGAGTGGTCACGTGTCGAGGGTACCCCTTCAGACCCGGACCCGAATAAACCATTCGCTAAAATGGACAACACTCCACTTTTCAACACCGACGGGAGACTAAACCCGTCTATCACAATTCTTGGTAAGTTAATATTATTTTTTTACTTTATGTACAAGTATGTTTGACTATAATCTCACCTGATTTTAAATGACCCTGTGATTAATTGGTAAATGTGGCCAGTTAGTAATTTAATTAATTTGACAAATGGAATCAGTTGGTAAATGCGGTTAGTTAGTAAATGGTCTTGGTAAGTACATGGGGTTGGCTAGTAAGTGGGGTTGATTGGCAAATGCGGTTAGTTAGTAAATGGCGTAGGTTAGTAAGTGGGGTCAGTTGGTAAGTTGGGTTGGTTGGCAAATGCGGTTAGACGGTAAATGAGGTTGGTTGGTAAATGCGATCATTAATAGATATAAGTTCAAATTTATTAACATTAACATATTATATCGTATACTAGATTGGCTATAGCTGTTGCGTAGATTTGACCTATTGTTCGGGCACAGTACGTTTTTTTTTGGTTAAAATATATTCATTTCCCTTTTTTGTAACTGGCAACGGGTCTGCAATAATTTCATAATGTGTGAAAAACTAATAAATAAATATACCGTTATTTGTATTTCTAATATGAGTTACGATACAATCTTGTCGTTTAAACAATTAGTGCTTCCAGCTTCATCGCAATTTGTCGAGTGTCAAATTGATATACCTTTGCGATGGTAATTTTACGTTGATTTGCGCTACACATTTTTGTCAACTGTCAAACGGTTTTTGTGATAATTATTTTTGATAATATATTTGAATATTATTTTTGACAGGTGCCGGAGTAGTCGTACCCGCGGAGACAATACTACTGAACTCTATAGTATTACCGCACAAACACTTAACAAGAAGTTTCAAGCACGAAATTATATTATAGTATTTGTTTTTTATTATAAATAAATTATTCCAACGACAGACGCATGCTATCATATACAGGACTTATATTTTTTTATTAATAAATAATATATGGATATAAAACGAACATTCTAATACTGTGAATAATCTAAGTTAGGAATATTTCACAAATGTGATTTATGTCTTCGATACATTTTTAAGAATTTTCTCTAATGGTTTGCTTTTGTTGTATTTAACGCCATCTAGTAGTTTTGTATAGAACAAATTTTATATATAATAATTGTAACGCGATTCTTCACAATATTAAATAATTTTAGGAATATCGAGTGTTGAAGTAAAGAGGTGTTTTTAGACGTGTCCAAAGAGTATGTTATATGTACGATTACGTACATATTGTAAGTTTATTCAGTTATTATGTGCGAATCGGCATAACCGTTATGAATAATATTTATAAAATACTTTGAAAATCAGTCACGTTAAAACACTTAGTTTGGTTGCACATTATTATAACAAATTATTAAACAATTGTGACGAATTAAACAAACATTATCCTCACAAACAGACATTTGAAACATGTGTAAGGCAAGGCTTGATCATCACCCGCACATTTTGGTCCTTCGATCTCTACTTCAATGTGGTAAAATCTTCGCTGCGGTAGCAAATCGGCTTGAAACAAAACTGTGACCTAGCAAACAAACTTTATTCTGATTTGTAAGGCAAGAACTTGGTCCTTACCTCCTACATTTTGGTCCTTCGAGCTCTACTTTTGGGTTTTAAAACAAAGCCGGTGAAGTCCGAGCATCGAAGGGTTACAATGCTATATTCGTGTCCATGGTAACGAAGGCTGTGCATTTAGAGTTGGTCAGTGACTTGTCTTAAGTTGAATATCTGTCGCCAAATACTTGGATATCAACGCAGTGTATGGGTCTTCATACAAAAAATACTACTAAAATGTATGAAATAAAGGTTACATAAATTGTTAAAATCGTGCTACTGTAACATTGTGTGTCAATGAAAATCGTCTAAATGTTCGTAAAAACAAAAGTGTGAAAAAAACAATTTCAGTTTTGTTTTTATAAATTATAAAATTATTAGCGCGCTCTTTCAAATCTCACACTAACTTCGGCAGCGCCATCTAAATTAAATACATTGTAACTGGCACTTTTTATACACAAAAATACTACTTACTTCAACACTCCATATTTAGAACGAATTATACACATTTATGTTCTGTGATGACTATTTATCTCTTTATTACAAGTTAATGAATATCAAAGATTCGGTTTATCTAACTCAATACTATTAATTTAATTTATCAGATATTTAAATGTAACAATAAATGGAAAGACGATAGGATTAGTTAAAGAGTATTTTTTAACACAAAATAAAAATATACACATAGACATGTAAAATTAAACTTTACTAGAAATATTACAAATCATTTATGGGAACCTACATTCAACTTTACAGAAAATTAACACTTTCTATGTATAAAGTCATAAAAGAATTTGTTATTGTATAAACTGGACGAAATGAGGACTATATTTCATGGTATAAAATTGAATACCATATATATACAAGCTGCCAGCTCCGCTTAGTACTGCTGTATGCAGAAAGTTAAACCAAATTTTTATAGTACGATCACGTAATGAAATAGAATGGTAACTGAACGTCAATCTGTCAATTTTGTGAATACTTGAAGGTGGAGAAGACAGTAGAGGGAGCTACTGTCTTCTTTGGCAATCACTTTTATGGATTTTTTTTAACCCACACTTTTCCATTCGATCTTTCAAACATTTTCTTACATATAAACCTTGTTCTAATAATTACACATATTACAAAATAAGAATTACTCAAATAGGTGCAGACTCGGCAGATTTTTTAAGACGCAGATCTCAAATTGGCGAAATTGTTTTTTAACGTGATAACGTCGTATAAATCGATGAACGCCGGCTGCATGCACGAAAAAGCATGACTCATTGTCACGTTCCGCCTGAGCCGAGCGTGTAAGCGATAGAAAGGCGTTCAGCTTGTGACGCATGTTATCTTACAGACAACCCATTTTTTTTATTTTACGTCATCGTACATTATAATTTTATTCTATTTAAAAATACATTTTACAAAAGAAAATTAGGTTTACAATACCTATATAATTTGTTATTTGTCAAAGTTTTGTAACAAATTATATATTTTTTTTAGCTTATGTTGCCCAGTCTGTTGACCTGTGCCTCACGAGTTCTAACTTTCGTTTATATGGAACTTAAATGGTTATGGTTTTGGACAGTCCAAGGGTTGAGCGTTTACATACATTCAACAGTTGTTTTTATTCATATAAGATTTATGTGTGATCGAAAATACTTGTTGGTATCTTCTTTGGTTGCTAGGCAACGCTTGTTTACTAAACATTGTTTATCCAATGTTGCCTAGTATAGATGCAGATATCTACAGTTTACAATCATAATGGGTTAGTGATAACGTGTTTGTAGAACGTTTCTATTGACGTAGTTTGGATTCCCAGGTTTATAAGCCGGTGCTTTCGGTAGTCCAAACATCATGGTGACATCATAGCGTGGTTTTAGGTTTTTTTCTAAGCCTGCTTGTCTAGCTACCATCCTCTACTTCATAATCTGTCAGTAAGCACCTATATGTGTAATTCGTCGGCTACATTTGAGAGCCAATCTTTTAGGTTTTACCTTGTTTATCATCTTAGACCACATCGTCTTTTAACATCGTATGAGATTGTGGTTTTAAAACTACAAAGTATAAAAAAATGTTTACAAAAACTTTGCAAAACATAATCTTGTTCGAATAATTTATATAACAGGTAATACATTACTCATTATATAGACATAAACCAAAGGTTTGTAATTAAATTATAGACAAATACGCTTACGATATTTGTTGAATATAATTGAATGTTCTAGAAGGTTTTTAATTGTAAGTTCTATACCTCAAGTTTGGTGCTAAATAAATTGTAACAGCACATTTTGTGTTTTTATTTCTTGTTATACAGTTACAGATACCTAATCTTCTATATATAGTGTCATGAAATTGTAGAGCGGTTGTCTGTACAGTGAAAATGTGAGTGCAGATGTTATAGCTAGTATAACAATATAATGTTTGTCTGCCTCTTCAAACATGGTACTCACAAAATTACTAGACGAATCGTCATAGGGTTGGGGTATGCTTTATCTACATTTAAAAAATTCGTGATAAAACATTTAAGCATATTTCTCTCCTACGTTTCTTAAGTCATTTTGTTTTTATCAAGAAAAATAATTTGGAAATAGTATTTCTTTTCCATCATCTATACACTACTGTACTATTAAATATGTGATTTCAAACGCTTTCATACCAACTCACCCGATCATTATAAAATTTTGCGTCAGAGGTACAGAAAAGGAAGGATATTTTTGATCCCGAATGTATGTACTGTTCTTATAGAATAGTTAATCAAATCTACAATAATGGAAGCGAATCCGCGAGCAAAAGCTAGCCTACAATTATTGTACAAAACAGAGAATAATATCTATATAACTGAAGAGCAGCTTCTCCCTCATGATTATAGCTCATTGTATATGTTTAAAACCTTGGGCGTCGGTGGGTAGTTGGATGAAATAAACTCGTATCACGGTATTGATATTAATTATTTAAACAATTATAATAAAGGCAAATGTAGGTGGGCACGTATCATTACCCTTAAATGGGTATTTTTGCCAATAGTCTAAATTCCACTTCCACTTAATTGTATTCAAAAAAGCGGAGTGTATGCGTTTCCGAAAGCATGTTAAAACCTTATGTGTGAAAGAAAAAGTTGGTTTTACTTCTGGCGGCTAATTTATATTTTTGTGATTGTTTTTTAAAATTAGTTTCGAAATTCAAAACAGAAATCTTGCATTTAAGGATTAATAGAGTACCTACGTCTCTCAGAACGCGCGATAGTTTTAGTGACAACTAGTAATGTACTCTGTGGTGACAACCGCTCGCGCCAATCGACAACGAAAGATTAAATTCCTCTCGACACTGCAGACTCGATAGTGTGCGCGTCGCTAACTCCAACGACCGCCGCCTGGTGGCGCTGGCGTTCCGAATATGACTTAACGTGGACACGAATCTGACTTGATATCTATATATATATAAGCGAAATACCACTGACTGACTCATCACGATTTCTCTGAAACTGTATGTCCGATTGACTTGAAATTCACCATAGTTATTCCTTTTGCAACGTAGACGCTCACTAAGAACGGATTTTGCTTAAAACCTATCCGAAATACATTTTTCAGTTAAAATTAAATATTCTCCTACAGACATCGATAGTCCCTGACATTAGACAACCGTTGTTATAGTAACCAATAATATTATAACCGTTGCCATGGTGACACGTTTATTTTTAGGGATGTGCGAATAATCCTTGAACCGAAACGAATCGTATGTTATTCTATCCGAATTTTGAATAGAAAATTCAACTTTTCCTATTTTTTTTAAATAAGGTAAAATTATTAAACTAATAGTTATAGGGAAGGTTACAACATTTTTCACTATTTTAATAATTCAAATTTAAAAAAACATTAACGTCAAATTTTTTTTTCCTAAACATCAAGACTGAAATGCCATTCAAAAACAATTTACTATGTAATTAAATTCTACAATAATAAATTTATATTAGTTAATATATTTATTAAAAATACACTTTCTCAGTGAAATCTAAATAATTTTATTGCATTTCAATGTTGACAAATTTTTAACAGAAATAGCTGAATTATTTTTTTTCAAAGAAATTTCAATATTTTTGTATAAAATTCGTTAACAACTAATAAGGTACAAACGTATAGCTTTTACTATATTGGAATATTTTGTAAGGTTATTTATAAATAAAGAAATCGATTATAGTTCATAAAGAAAATTGTCAGTGCCGTTGAAAAAAAAAACACATTCAAATAAGAATGAATGACATTTAATTGTTTAAATTTGTAATATTCTCTTCTTCCCACCACTTTTTGGCTAAAAATAGAAATACAGTATTTTTCAATGCTCATAATGGCTGGTGTCGACTATGATGGCATTACTGGTTAGTTCGTAGCATTTTATAGTTAATGTTTATTTGACACATAAATTGAATTATTTGACTAATCCGAATAGTTCAAATTATTCGTATGTTTAATTCGCATTTCGAATCGATTCGTTATCAATTAATTCGAACAGTCGCACACCACTAATTATTTCATGTTCATTGAATTAGTAAGTTTTCATTCAAAAATGTCATTTTAGGTCAGTATTATTTCGAATTTTTGACTTGCAATCTATAGATATAATAAAAATGAAGTGTCTATATATATATTATCATAACACCTACTTTTTCCTGACTGGATATGAAAGCGTATAAGCTACTTACTTATAGTAAAAATCAAATTTTAAAATTTTTATCTGTCAGTCTGTATGTTCCGGGTAATCTTCGAAGTGGCTGGACCGACTTTGACAGAAATTTTACTGGCAGAGAGCTAAATTTACAGGCTATATTATTTAAGACTAGCTGTTATTCGCAACTTTGCCCGTAGCGGAATATCCGAGACGGCAAAACCGATTTTTACGGGACTTTCACTGGTAGATAGCTGACCCCATAAGAAGTAATTTAAGCTATTTTTTTTAAAGTACCTGTTACCTGCGCCTTCGTCCGCAGTGACATCTCCAAAACGGTTTGATTGATCTTCACGGGACTTTTACTGGCATATAACTGACTTTATAAGTACTGACTTAGGTTAACTTATTTTAAACTAGCTTTTATCTGTAGCTGTGCACACAATGTATTCTTCAAAACAGATAGAACTAATAAGGTCCACATGCATTTTACATGCACGTAGCTGATCTTATAAAGAGTAATATAGGTAATGTTATCTTAGACTAGCTGTTACTCGCGACTTTTTCCTGTCCAATAAGAAATTTCCAAAACGATACACCAAATTTTAACGAGACTCACTGACATGTGACTAAAGTAATGCGAAATAACTTGAGCTATTTTATTATTTACTAGCTGTTACTCGCGATTTCATCAGTGTGGAATATTTGAAACGATTGGACCAATTTTCACATGACTTTCACTAGCAGATAACTGAAGTTATAAGAACTAACTTTTTTTTTTATTTTATTCTAGACTAGCTATCACCCACAACTTATTCCGCGTGAAATTTAGCAAAAGTATGTTGTTCACTGTAAGCATGTGCTTGAGGTGTGCACTGTATTGGACTCCAAGAATTAATATAATTGTAATGAATATATTAATGTGTGTAATTTGCTTTATTTGTATTTTGGTCAAATTGGCAGCCATTTTGTTTTTATTTACCGTGATCGCGTCTACATAACTCATTAACCATAGCTTCGGGAAGTTAGCCCCCAATTTTTCGCGTAACGATTTGAAAATGCGTAGAGGGTTTGCCCATCGATTTCCCCTTTTTGCTCACCATTTAATTTGTTTTGCCCACCTCTACAAAAAAAAGTTTAATAAATATAATTTAAATTGCGTGAGCCAGCGTCCGAAAAACTTTCAAAAATTAAAAATGTCAAGGTGGATTCTTGAAGTATTTCATTTGCCCACGTTTGCCCATTTTGTAATTATTTTAATTTTATATAATTAATAAGTGTTTTGAAAATAGAAGACGTTTTTTTTTCAATATTAGTTCGGACACGTATTACCTTAAGAGTTCCATTATAGAATTTCTTGCGAAATAGAGAAGTGATTACTTTTTTGTATGATCGCAAAAACTTAATTATGTTTATAATATCTATATAACAACATTTTTAAGAGAAATTGTATATCTTGAAATTTTCATTACTTTCTTATACTGTGTAAATGAGTACTGAAGGGATTAAAGTTCAAACTAAAGCTCCAAATATGTTATTGTTGCTAAATCCCATCCAGCACACTCTTAGTATTTACATATTTACTGTACACGTTATATATAACAGTAGGTGGCATGCGTGTCATGTCATACCTACAAATGTTTTAAAAGAGCATTTCTGTAATTCTACCACTTCTCACCATTATATTACTTTAATACAATTTAAAAAAAACGGGTGCGAAGCCACGGGTATCAGCTAGTCGACATATATGAGAAATTGTTTGTAAGGGTACTTTTGCTCACGAATAAATACCTACTGTTTCGTAAATAGATAAAATTTAAATTAATGAGAGAGAATCAGCGAGCAAAAGCTAGTATACAATACAGACAATAATATCTATATATGTTCGTACCTCTTATCTACCACTAGAGCTTTCCCTACAAGGTTTGTTTACGAAAATATGCATGTTATAAAGTTTAGGAGTCAGCTAGGTTATAAGATTTCTATAAAATTCAGTTCCTGTGCTTTTCGCACAGCAAGCCCTACGCGGATCTCACGTATTAATGACGTAAACATGTCTCGTTATTTAATTCCCTAATAAAGTCAGATATTTTTTTTTTTATATATTATAGGGGGCAAACGAACAGGTGGATCACCTGATGATAATTGATCACCGCCGTCCATAGACACTAGGGGAGTCGCAAGTGCGTTGCCGGCCTTTTAATATATGTGGGCCTCCGGCGCTCTCACTGACCGAACGAAACGCAACAGTGCAAGCACTGTTACTTCACGTCGGTTTTCTGTGAGAGGGTGGTACTACCCCGGGCGAGCCGACCCATTCATGCTGAAACCAGTAATAGCTTCAGCGTAGCTCTACCACCTACACGATATGTATGTAGACAAAGAAACTCGCATTATCTATTTTCTACAAATAAGTTTCGTTTCCTGATTACAAATAATACAACGAACGAATGGAAAAAATGAGTTGTTAACAGATGACGTTATAATTATAAAATCACGCGAAAACATTGATCTTGAAGTAGTTTATTGCGCAGTATTTCGCATTGACGTTTTTTTTTTTCGCGAAAAAGTTTTATTTTCTGGGACCTATGTTTTTTATCTGGATGCATTACTTTTATATTTCATTTCTTTATTATTGTAGGACACGGGAGTGTTATAGCGTTACAACTTTAACAGGACGTGGCACAGTGAGTATCACGTTGCTATTATCAGAAGGTTGAAGGAGATAAATGAAATATCTAACTACGATTGTGTAGACTTGTAAACGCTTTGGCAGCGGGTTTACGAATCTCCGTTTATTGCGCTGAGTAGGTATATTTAAACAATACAAAAACAAAACATGTATAAAGGATTGCATTTGGTAAAATACAAGTAATATTAGAGTAGTATAGTATATATACAAGTATAGTATTCCTAGTAGGTACTAGGAATGACCACAACATTTGAGCAAATAACTTAAGTTAAACAATAATAAACAATCATTTTTTTTGTGCCTTGTAGTATGCGCGTTGCAGGTGTGTTCATAACCTCTCGGCTGATTTTTTAAGACCCAGATTTCAAAATGACGCATTAGGTTTTTTTATGTCATGACGTTGTACATTGTAAATTTGTTGGTTTAGTACAAAAAAAATTCGTACAAATAAAACAAATATTTAAAAGTATATTTTTTATAAAAAATACATCAACGGCATTCTGTTAATACAAACAAAATACGTCCGAAAACGTTGTCCACAGAAACAGTACAATATAATACAATTATTGTTTACATTTTGGTGTTGTATACCTCCTTGGAAGTGCATCCAAGAAATAATAAAGAAGACTATGCGAGTTATTAAATTGTAACA
Source organism: Antheraea assamensis (assembly GCA_035772565.1). Taxonomy (NCBI): domain Eukaryota; kingdom Metazoa; phylum Arthropoda; class Insecta; order Lepidoptera; family Saturniidae; genus Antheraea; species Antheraea assamensis. Next base: position 54,845 of record JAQQSE010000173.1, on the reverse strand, counting down.
AAAAAATAATGGGACTAACCTTTCAAATAATATTAACATTATTAATCCGAGATTACTAAATTTATTATATGTATTTTTCTGTAATTCCAGCGAATGTTATTTATTTAGTAAGATATCCGCTATGTATCTTATGTATTGTCTGAATATACTTTAAAATTCATAATATTGCGTAATCATTTCAAATAATTTTTATTCCTAAACGGGTTATTATTTTGTACGTATATTATAAACCGGTAATATTTCAAGCTCGTAACTTTTTTTTTATTATAAAAATAATCTATGTGATAATTAACCGGAAATAATGGTACTTAATTTGAATGGAATATATTAAGGAGGGTAGAGATAAGGAGAACCGTTTCATAAGGAAGATATGTTGAAAAAGTGTCCAGCTCTAAGTACTAAATAATAATTCTAAAATGGCGCTAGAATAGACAAAGGGTAAGATTAGCCCGTAATCACATTGTAAATCTAACCTAAAATATCTGCTATGAGAAAACATGGAGAGTGATGGAATGTTTGCGAAGTGTAAATAATATATTTAAGTAATTTTTGAGTATCTATTGTCATAAAACTTTTTAAAACAATTTAACAATAATGAACCATATTGCTACTGTAGCGCCATCCTAATTTAGCACATTTTGACGGACACATTATACACACATGTATGGTTCTTCTTACCTCTGCACTCCATTTGAATAATGAAGGACGATGTGGATCTGCTTATATCAATTATTATCAAAAGCATTATAAATAATGATAATAATTAGTCAAGAACATGTTTTAATAAAACATTATGAATGGTGCAAAAAAAACTGTAAAAAAAATTATACACATAAATATTTCGGTGCAAAATACTTGTATAAAACTTTATATTAAATTATGGCGAAGTATAAAAACCGTTATTGGAACGCGTAAATTTATGAATGAATAACTAATTGCAGTAAATAGTGATTGCTCTATCGTAGTACATTATTTGTAAACAATCGTGCGCAGTGTCGCGATCGCAGTCCGCGGATAGAAATATAAGCAATAATTTAAAGTCAGTACGATCGAAGACATCGAACTATCTGGTAAACACCGTTACCGGTGCCGCGAACCGTGAAAATAATATATTAACATAAGTAGTTTAAAAATTGTGCAAATTAAATAAAAATGAATTTTGTGATCACGAAATTCATGTGGACAAATGGAACGAGGGTTAATCAGTATTTATTTGCAATACTAAGTAAGTTTTTGTTTTTTTTTTTTATTCTACTGTAGATTTAATAAAATTTCCGATGTAATTTTCACATTTCGAACAATAACATTCGATGATTTAAAAATCGTTTATATTAATTAAAAGTTTCAGAACCAAACGTACTATTTTTTTGACTTATTAAGTGGGTTTCTTTTGTATATATATTTAAAAGTAAACTATTATACAGTGTGATTTTTTTATTATTATTTCTTGTTTGTACAAAAGTATATCTCAATATGTTTTATGTGTATTGAAAGATGAATTATAATTTTGTTCAATTTTTAAATATAATATCCTATTGATTATTGTTTAGATATACAGTTAAATCGGGTTAAGTATTCGCCGTTTTTTCGTTTAACGTCTGTTTTATTGCTGGAACACGTATTATCGCGCTTTTACAAATAATTACCTACCTACATTATTAGACGTGAGTACCTTTCACGAATTAAATATATGTGTTTACAACGAAAACTACCAAATTTAGAACAGTACATTTAATATCGCCGTATTTACATATTTCAACTTAAACTAATGTTATGGTTTAATTTGATTTGTCAATTCAGATGTTTCGTGAACAAATTTATACAAACATATATTTATGTAGAAATTTTACACAGTCCAGTTATAATGTGTTGATAGACACACAAAACATATCTACGTGATACTTTTTTGCTGTTTATACAGTTAGGTATTTTATTGTTTATTTATGAAAACAAAACCGGGTTTTCGTTGATTACCTTTGTATATAAATTTCTGGTGTCCGTGTTTTCGTAATTATTGTCCTAAACGACTTGGTAGATTTTGATATTTTTTTGTACTTATGGGGGCTCTGGATGATTCTTAGCTTAACTATAGAGGGTTTCGTTTGGGGGCCAATGTTGTCACAACCTATAAGAATATATATTTCTAATATTTCATTCTATATTTTAATTATTTATTTCTTACATAAAAAAAAACATATAATCGGTAATTTTTAGCATCTCTGTACTTCATAATCTTTTTAACTCAGAATATTATTTCATAATGACTTATTAAGTCTAAAGCTGGATGTTTACTGTCTGTAGTGTACATCAAATTAATACCACTTTTATTCAAAATTATAATCTTTTAGTTATAATGTTCTAATAATTAGTTCTAATAACATAATATGAGAGTTAATTGTTAAAAATATTGATACACTGTTTTTTTTTGTTATGACTAGTTTTATCTCGCGGATTTGCCCGCTTCTTTGTTGATTGGTGACATTGGGCTCTTCGAGAATTGTTTATAGTCAACCTAAAGAACGACAACAATCTTGATGCTGGTGATAAACATTCTTGAGATAGTACTCTTGAGGACTGAGTTTGAACGCCAATGGCTCAACAGAGAAGCACGTGCACAGCTTCGTTATTTGTATATTAAAAGTTTTAGCGTTAGAACCATGCTAAACTTAAAGGGCCTGCCTCTCAAGTGCAGCTGCTGGAAGACACCTATAAGTTCTTGGCAATAGTTATTCAAGTAAGAGGGCAGTAGCGGTCGAGGTGGGCTTAGAAAAAGCCCTATTACTGTGCTATATGTTTCATTACGATATTTTCCTTTACTTAAAGCTGCGGCAACTAACCAACTTGGCTATCATTGCTTATCATAGTTAACGAGTGTATTTGTTGTTACTTTAATCGTAAAACTGGCGTAATGCCAAAGTCCCAAGGCCTAAACGGCACTACGTTTTAGATCCATGTGGACAGTACCATCTATATTACCGTCGAAAGAATAAAAAGGGCCGCTCCTGCTGTTTTTTGTAACATTGAATACATATACATATATTTGGAATCAAACTTTTCTTACGTAATTGGTTAATGATTCATATGAATGTAAATTCGCTGAAAGAAAAAATATAATTAAAGCCATAGTATAGTCTTTACATAGTGTAGTATTTCCGATTTATCTAGTTAAGTAGCACTTTAATACCGTCTATTGGCGTACTAGTGCTGATAATTTGGAACTTTTGGATAATTTTGTAATTGGTGTATTGCCATGTTCAATAACGTGAATTTTTCACCTGATCTCATAATATTGTATGAATTTTGAGTTTATAAATATTTTTCTATGTTGAAAATACACGGATATAGAGGTATAGGAAGACCGAAAAAGGTGTGGATGGGAAATGATATATGTATAAAAGTGTGAATTACTGAGATGACCTCTGACAGGGGAGAGTAGAAAAGGGAAACATATTATGCCAACCCTACTTAAGTGGGTTAATGGTAAGAAGATGGTGATGAAATATTTTTCTATGTCGTGTAATAACATACAATAGTATTAGTTTTATCTGTTAAGATATATATTACTTTTTTTGAAATATTTTATGCAGTACCCGGTCTTTGATTTGGCACGTGGGGGAGAAGACCGAGATAGATAGTCGGCTAAGTTCGGTTTCCTATAGCGTTATATTTCTGTATCGCAGTCATTGCGCTGTCCGATAGAGAGAACACAAATATAATTAGTAACGTAATGAAACTATATATCCATTCATTTTAGTTAATTATATTATGTTATTTATTGTTGTTAATAAATTTGAATTAAATAAATGGTCAAGCAAGCAGATAATCCACGTGATATTAGTGGTTACTTCAGCCTATCGTTAAGTACAATACTGTAAACAAAAATACTAGTCATGTGGAATATCGCAATACATTTCTAATCCTGTGAATTGGGTTGGGATGTTCTGTATGCCAGTCTGTGTGTTCTAACCGTAACCTTTGTACCAGAACACAGTAGATCGGGTACTCTTGCTTTGCGTCAGAATAACACTTTTATAATAGCAAGCCTTTTATTTTGTGTAATATGAACATAAAAAGAAAATATTTGATTTTTTGTTTGTAATAGATGAAAGAAATACTTAACAGATTTTTAAAATTATTTTGCCTATTACACCATCGCAACGCATCATAATTACTGACTAAGAGTGGATATGGAACACGCATTCCCAACCCCACGGTGCGACAGGGGCAGGAGGCATCGAGTCATCAATTTCAGTGGAAACGTTCGGCAACTCGATTCCTCCGTTCCCACATTGTTTTTGTATAGATTATTGGACTCGACGGTCATTTGACAGTGTTAGCCTAGTATCGGCGGTAGTCACATATTATTCATTGTAGACCCTTTTGTAATTTAAAATAAATTAAGTATAAGGAAGGTAATCTGTTTTTTTTGGCTCCTCCGGTTCTGACCTTCGTAATTCACCTTTTTTATACTTTATAACTTAGCGTTTGACCACAATCTTATCTGATGTTAAATGATGATGTGGTCTAAAATAGTAGTCACTCTAAACCTAGACGGAGACTGGTTCTCAAGTGCATCTGCCAGAACACACCAACAAGTGTTTGGCGACAGATTTTTAACTTGAGGTTGGTAGCCAGCCAGGCGGACTTAGAAAAAGCCCTACCACCATGCTATGGTTTCATCACGATGTTTTTCCTTCACCGAAAGCTCCGACACAGTTGCTATGATTCGAACCTACGCTCTTCAACGCTGTGTCCGAACACACTGCCAACTGAGCCATCATGGCTCTATAGAAAGCGAATAACTTGGGCTTTATTTTATTTTCAAAATCTACATTAATGTGAACGAAACGGCAAGCAAAATTTATTACTTCATAATTCTACTTCAACCGTTGAATATAACCCTTACCGTTAAATAACAGACCGGTGAACACTAGACAGGTATTATCGGGTACCCGCTAATTGTAAAATAAAACGTGTGTTGTAAAAATATAAAAGAACTGTCTGTCTGTGATTTCGAAATAACGGCTTCTTAAACTTATTACGGTTATTTGAACGTTATCCATATACCCAAACACTAATTTTGAAGTGAAAATTCTTATAGGAGGGCTTTGAAATTGTGATTGGCAACCTTTTTGTGTGACCAAAATTGATGGAGGTAAACACTGTGTTGGATAGAGTGTTGAAAACACCGGTTCTTATCGGGTCAACGAAGTTAAGCTACGCGGTCCGCACTTGGATGGGTAACAACTGAGAACAACCAACCAACGTCACACACGTTGGCTTTTTGTTGCATTTTCTTTTAATTAAAATGTTCTGTCGTGTATCTTTACGACATACCCTGGTTTTCTTGTCTGTCCTTCTATTTATCCGAAAGAAGAAATGATTTTGAAGGCTAAAGGCGAGTAAAAGTCTTTTAAGATGGTAATCTACGCTAGTTTTTTATCTATTTAGTAGGGTATTCCGTTAAATGTGATACTTACTCTGAGAGTCTGTTCTAATATTATAATAGTCAGAAAGTTGGGTATTGTTTGTCTCCTTGAACTATGTTCTTATAGATTTTCCTTTACATATGTCTAGTACTATCAGTCAGATTTAATTCATTTTCTTCAAATTTAATCGCATAATTTGATGTTAGACGGCACAGTATGACTGTTAGGAATGCTGCAATTACCATACAAAGTGATCGTCAGAAAATACGCTAAGCGAGAATGAGGTAATAATATAGCGGGATGTAATACCGACGATACGGGGATAATGCTAAGTTAAGACTGATGGAACCGCGGGTCACGGTTAGGAATAAATATTAATTATGTAGTTCACGTTAGCGGAGCCTCAAGTAGTGACAATTTTATAACACAATCACTCAAAGTAGTCCGGTGAATCTGTAGATGCCAAAGTACCAACAGCGTATGTCAGTTCGAAAAAAAAAAGAAAACAGTCACTCAAATAAGAAGTTTAAACAGTCAAATGAGGTTTTTTGGCGGGATCTTAGTCTGTCATGTAGTGGTTTTTATATTTTATTCATAATCTTGTGTTATTAGACTCTATATTTTGTAATATTGGTGGTGTTTTACGTAATATAGTTCGGTTATTATGCACAAGTGAAGTGGATGGGAAATAATACCACGGAACATGCATTCTGAGTTGCCACCAAAACTCCATGGAAAGTTCTAACAAGGAAACCACCATCTTGTTAGAATATTATAATTATCGCAAGACACTTACTTGGCGAAATCTTGTTACTTGACGCTGGCTAGTGCACAAACCGTGACGGAGCCAAAAAAATAAAGAAGAAGAAACAGTCAAATATATTGCGATCTGTGAGTGTATCCAACGATGTTTGAACGTGTAATAATAATTTTAAATAATTATTTGAATGATTCTATATATATATATATATATATGTGTGTGTATATGTACATGTATACTTAGTAGGCGTCCGATTTTCTACGTCTAACCATGAGTGGTCTATGAATAAATTTGGTAGACATGTTTCTCCATGGAGATAATTTCAAGGTTTTTAATTATAGCTCACCAGTAGATGGCGCTACATGTCATCAATTTCAGTACGTTTCAACCGATAATCATTAAAATTGATATATGTATAGATATTTTAACAGAATATTTATTACTAACTTTTGCTTGCAGCTTTGTTTGCGCGTCAATATAGATATGATATTTCCCTCAGGAATAGTATTTATTTCTTGATGGAAGTTGCTCTTTGTCTTTCTACGCACTTACGTATGCAATATTTCTTTATAATCAATTGAATAATTAAGGCGTGACAAATAAACAAACTCACTTCCAAATTTATAATATTAGTAACTATGTCATAACTCAACTGTTATACTGAAATAATGACAGCCACAAATGCGCGTGGAGCCGCGTGTAAAACTTGTAATACATATAACCCATACCTCTGACGTAAGTTTGTGAAAACCCGATCAAAACCAGTTTATTGTTTTGTTTTAGTCCAATCCCCGTTCCACTGTACGAGCAGGAAATTACATATACTTTTTATCTTATTCGGTATTAACTTAACTTAAACGTAAACTTTAGGTTATGCTATGGAAGAATATATGATGTAGACAGGTTATTTCATTTTATATAACTAGCAGGCCCGGCGGACGTTGTCCTATCCTGATAATAAAATTATATATACTTATGTGCATGAAACACTTAAGGCGGCTTGACTTTTTACGATTCTTTCAACAAGTATCATTAAAATCCTTGACAAATTATATACCTTCCCCGTGAATTACTCTATATATTGGTGAAGACCGCATTACAATTCGTTAAGTAGTTTTTTAGTTTAACGCGAACATCCAGACAGACAGACAGACGTGGCGGATGACTCTGTTTTATAATATGTATTGATACTTTAATTTGTATGTTATGGTCTAAATATTGTGCTTTCTAAGTGTAAATGAAATAACTTACACTTTACTGAATGGTAATTGTGAATGAATACTGACAGTAACTATTAACAGAATAGTATTCAATGCATTACCTAGTATAACACTGATTTTTTAATCGTTTTTAATATGCGTATAACCTCAATGTAACAAATATTGTCAGTCAATAAATGGGACAGTTTTTTTAAATTACTAAATGGATATGAGAGTATAAGTACTTATGAGGTACTTATAATAAAAGGCCTAGTGTTAACATTTCTTTCTGCCTCGGCTAATCTCCGAAGCGGTTGGACCGATTTTGGCGTGACTTTCTCTGGCATATAATTGATGTTATAAAGTGTAACATGAGTTACTTTTAAATAAAAAAAAAACTTGGATTCCACGCCAGTACAGCAAACTAAAGAAGCAGTGTCCAGTTCCATACGCGTTCCATGCACATCTTTACACTGAACAAAAATTCCTTGTTAATATCAACGAAGTCACGTGTAACAGCTAATATAATATAAACCCCTGAAACAAAAAAATATTTTTCTCGATACTGGCACTAGAAATGTAATTTAAAAAAATTTAAATCTCCGAGACCTACTTCTTTATCGACAAGCCTCGCGAATCTTAATTCTATAATTAGCAACCCCAGACTACAAGTACTGCACACAGCATTTCTATACCTATACATTTGTCTCTATAACGGACAAGAAATAAACAAGAGCTTGCCTTGTTATTATTATAGGCGTTGTTTAATTAGGTACATATTTTACGTATAGGAAAACCAGTTTTGCATCAAAACACTTTATAAATTCAAGTTCTCTGGGCAAGGACGGCGAAGCAAGGCCGATATCTGTGGCGTTACATAGAAGAAGCACGAACTCGCTTTCAACATATGATATGAATCAGTGCCGGCTCGTAGCAAGCAGGTTTTAGGATAAAACGATGTCCCTTATTTGTACTTCATATTTTAGCTACCTTTTTTGCAATTACATATTAAACTGGAATTCGATTCGCACAGGTCAAACTAAACAAACCAAATCATTCATATATTAGCTATATGTTCGACATTAAAATATCGATGGAAAATCAATGATTTTTCCTTTATTACATGGCTGACCAGAATAGGAATATAATGTTTTTAAAGTTTATGTATGTTGGTTTTTTTTTGTACCCCCATAACTTAAATAGCTGATCAGATTTGCATGTATGAGACATCGGTTACATCATTCCGAATGTAATTAGGGTATATTTTTTTGAAAAATTCAATATGGCGGCAGTATGATTCTATTTTCAAACGAAATAAACAAATATTGTTCGATTATTGTAATATGGGTATCAAATTGAAGACCTTGATGAACATATTTTCCCCATTTTACATTTCTACCCTGGATGTTAAAGTGTCTCACATTGGTATTTGTAATAAAGATTTTTTTTAATAGTAGAAAGTGTATTGATTATTGTCAACCTGCAAAGCATGGAGTAATAATTTATTTTGTAAATATTGGGTTCCACTCTATACGGGTTGGTGCGGAAAAGAACTGTTTCCATTTTTTTTATCGATAACGCTAAAGCTCGTAAAAACTTGTTAAAAAAAAATTAAAAAGGAAGGAGTTTTTGGCGGGATCTCGGAATGTCACATAGTGGATTTTATATTTTATTCACAATCTTGTGGTTTTTGGCTCTATATTTTGTAATATTGGTGGCGTTTTACGTAACATAGTTTGTTTATTTTGAACAAGTTAAGTGGATGGGAAATAATGCCACGAAGTATGGATTCTAACTTGCCACAGAAACTCCATGGAAAGTTGTAACAAAACGGCCACCATCTTGTTACTTCATTAAAATGATTTCAAGAAACTTGTAACATCTCCTACTCACCTACTCGAAAATGGCAGTAATAATCTATTTGAAAATTGGTTACGAATAAAAAAAACGATTGGCAAACAGGCAAACACAGGAGAAAATGCCACTGAGCTAATTTATCTCTGCCTATTTATAGGAACATATTAGTGTAACTTTCCTGAACTTGACGATAAATCAAACAGTCTTGATAAATCAAACAGTGTTGGAGCTTATTAATATTACATAACAAAGTCGTCCACCGCGTCAGACTGTCTGTCAGTATGTATGTTCGCGATAAACTCAAAAACTACTAAACAGATTTTAATACGCTCTTCATCAATAGATAGAGTAATTTACGGGGAGGGTTTAGGTACATAATTTGTTAAATTTATTAAGTTTTGTGTAAATTGGGTGAAATATAACAATAATTCTTGGAAGTGTTTGAAAAAGTCAAGCCGTTTGAGAGCTTTCATCGAAAACGTTGCCTAATTCTATTGAGATATAACAAAACAATGCATAGTAAGATATTTCTCTTCTATAGATCTACAAAAAAGTCTGCGATGGCATATACTTATCTTTTAAGAATAGCTTACCATACCCATATATCTTAAAAAAAATGTCTCATGAAATTAGGTGATTGGAGGGCTATATAGACGAAATACAGTATTAATCCTTCTAAAATTGAACACATTATTTACCTCAAGCATTTGATGCACATAAGTATATATTTTTTATTATCAGGACACTACAACGTCCGCCGGGCCTGCTAGTTAATGTTATAAGCATAGCCCGTCATCTATTTGTATGTATATAGAAAAATCTTGCGACATTAGGTGTCATTTGTATTTTTGTGCTTTTGGCACAATTCAATACCGACTGGTCGCATAGGACGATCGTTAAAACGTAAACATTTGTTTTTTTCTTGTTGTATTTTTATTTATATTATTTACGAAATATTTGTACTGCGTCATTTCGTTTTTTTTATGTTGAATTTATTGCAAAGCTCTTGGCTATTGTCGATTTTTAAGGTCATATTTTTGCCCCTGTCCGGTGCATTTGATTCTCGATCTTTCTTGTAGAATATGTGTGTCTTACTATCAACTGCCCGCGGCTCCACATGTGTTTTTATTGAGTGATTATTTCTTTTTTTTTTTAATGTTCTGTATAGGTTTGCATTTGACTATAATCTCATCTAATGTTAAATGAGGATGTGGTCTAAGATGGTAGTCGCGCTTAAACTAGAGGGAGAGTGGCTCTCAAGTGCAGCTGCCGGAACACACCAACAGGTGCTTGGCGACAGATTTTCAACTTGGGGGTGATAGTTAACCAGGCGGTCTTAGAAAAAACCCTACCACCATGCTATGATTTCATCACGATGTTTTCCTTCACCGAAAGCTGCGACTCAGTTGCTAGGATTCGAACCTACGTCCTTCGACACTGTGTTTGGACACGCTAACAACTAAGCCACTATCGCTTCAAAAATTGTCATTTTATCAAAATCGATATAGTTACTGAACTCCGTCTGAATTCTGTTTCACTCACTTTTATATTGAGATTTTTCAACTCAAAATTTTCCATACTATTATTCTAGTATATTTTTTTCATACAAACCTTGTCCTAACAATTAAAAACATAACAAAAAAAGGAATATGCATAATAGATGCAGACGTACATAAATACTTATAATATTTCTATGTTTCCGATTAATAATCTAAGCGTCAATGATATTGTTCGTAATATAGGCATAGGAGATAAGGTAATAGGAACCCAACAGAGAGGAAAAGATAAATGCATAGGACGCAGTCAACGACATGTAGCAACTAGCACAAGGCCGCTTAACTTGGCCTAAATTAACGCGCAAAATGCTAGTATTTTGATCAAAATTACAGTTTTCTAAAATGACACATATCTAACATTAGTCCGAATGGTTATGTTTTTATCACATGGCTTACTAATATTATAAATACGGTTGCGAGTTTTTTCACGTTTACGCTTTTAACTAATGAACCGACCATCATGAAATTGTGAACACGTTATGAGAGGTATAGAAAAGTGCATGAGATAACTTCATCGAAAAAAGTAGTGTTTCCGAGGCATTGGTTAAATTTACAGTAACGTAAGTAAGGTTGCGGACAGAAGCTAGTATGCTGATAAGTGAATAAATCCTCTATTTTACTTTTTTATTTCTTCTCGATGACTGACTTGTTTTCCGAACCGGTGGTAATTTTGACGTTCATAAGTGCCTTCTTAGGGCCTAAATTGAATGAAGAATATATTGATTTTTGATATTACACACTGGTGACAATACTGCCATATTTAATAAGTACTGGTATTTTGGAAAAAAAATATAATCTCTCGTTATTACAAATATAAAAATATAGTGGTTGTGCAGGGTAGACCACACGAAAGAAATGAAATTTTCTTTATAAAAAGTACAAAATAAAACCAATGTCACGCTGTGTTCCCAGGCGGTGATTCATACAAGTACTGACCGTATGTGGGATAAAATATAGAACTGTGAATTTTTTTATGTTTGAAATCGTGGCTTGGCGTGGTGATTATACCCATACCTGTTTTCGGAAAAAGGCCTATAGCCCAGCAGAGGGCCTCTTATAGGCTGATGATGATGACGATGAAGTTGCAAATGACCGTTGTTTACATATAATTGTATAAAATATCAGGTATTAGTGAGGGAAATCGCAATTTTTGGGAAATTCTTTTATTATACAAATGTTCTCATTTAGTGAGAAAAAAATGAAATTACCGAACTAAAGATAGTAAAGCGATAGTCGACTTTACTCAGCAACGGAGCATTCACGACTACTTCCTAGTATTTATTTATTATTACAGTTTTGGAACATCCTTAGGTATATCACCAAAAATGATCGATGAAAAAATCGAGCGTAAAAACCGATGCAAAGTAAACTAGAACGTTCTGTTATCATCTCGCCTAGGGCTGTCAAACTTTCATTATTTCATTAAGCAGTTCGGTTTCTCTGCGAAACGATGACTTGGTTTTAATTTCGTGAGGGGAATATTGATAAAACACTTGATGATTCTCGTCTCATTTGCATACAAATGTGTTCGGGCAATGTAAATTAGAATGTAAACCCGTCTATACTCTGTCATTTGAGATTCTGTTAATGTACACCCTCTTTCTTGACCTTTGCTCAATACAAACGCACACAGATGTTGCATTTAAAATCTTCCAAATAAACATATAGCAGTCATTAGGACATCGCAGAGTTCACTAGTAATTTGTACTAATATGGTTTGTAGATGCATAGATTGTTTTTATACTAGGAACAGCTCAGTTTGTTTAATTACATCTACAAAACTGGCTTCGATGTTATGTATTCAGGAAGTACTTATACCTACTTAAAACTAAGCCCTACTAGACGTAGAGACATTACATTGTTGTTTTACATGCAAATAATAAAAATAAATACAAGATACGAAAACAAAAATGGTATGTATGTGGGAAAATTATAAAAGAAAAACAATTGTAATTATAATTTAACTGAAATATCAAATAAATATAAATATATAGCAAAAATAAAAAACGAGAACTAATACTGCAAATTATACCTTAAAAACGAAATAAAAAACAGTTATAAGAATGAATAATTTCAAGATGGTTTAAGAGAACATTGCTGTAATTTGGTTTTAAATAAAACAAATCTATATCTTTTTGAATATTATATTATGTTATTATATTATGTAACAAGCACATTCGATTAATGGGAGAACGATGATCTAAATTGCTTCTCGATTATGGTTTTATCGATTAATCGGTTTACTAATTCAATTAATGATAACAATAATTATTGTTTTTTAAAGTATTGTAGACAATTTTATTAGTTGTGTTACGACACTACAATTTCCCATTTATCTTAATATTTAATTGGTTATAAAATTATATATTATTATAAATTATATACCTATAATTATATACCTAAACCTTTCTCATGTATTACTCTATCTATTGGTGAAGACTGTATTACAATCCGTTCAGTAGTTTTTGAGTTATCATGAACATACAGACAGACAGACAGACGCGGCGGACGTCTTTGTTTTATAATATGTAGTGATTTAAAAGGTTTCATTCAGCCAGTCTGACGTTCAGACATTCTAAAGTCATAGAACTGCACACCTTAAGGTGCTTGGTGAAAGATTTTCAGCTTGAAGGTAGCAGCTAGCTATGCGGACTTGAAAACACGTTACCGACATACTGTAGTTTCATCACGACGGTTTCCTTCATCGAAAGCTCCGGTCCTACGTCACTAGACGCGGTGTTCGAACACGCTAACCATAGAGTCCTTATCGTATCATTGCATTTACTATTGTTTATCTGTATATAAACAAACTATGTATACAATGTTTAATAAAAAATATATAGATTTTTATCTATTTTTTTCTGTACAGGACATGTAAATACAAAAAAAATATTAAAAAATTTAGTTAATTTTTAAGAAAGTTATATCCAAAAGACTAAAAAATAATTATTTTTTGAACGAGTAATCAAAAAATATCTCAAAATTTACCGGGAGGTATATATTGAGAGATGACACTAGAACATATCAAAATTGACCGTCCGATTTACTGTGATACCCTTCATATATAACTAGCGGGCCCAGCAGACGGTGTCATCATCATTATCATCTGACCCTTATCACGCCTAAGTAGGGTCGGCATAACATGTTTTCATTTTCCACTCTCTCCTGTCAGATGTCATCTCAGTATTCACACCTTTTATACACATATTATTTTTCACATAATAATTCATAGACAACTTTTTCGGTCTTCCTCACCTCCATGACCGTCAACTTTCAAATTTAAAAATAAACCTGGAATTAGATCGCAGCGCCACCTATCGGGTTCAAGTTTGAATCTAAACTATACTTAGATTTTTGAACACACACTAACATTTTCAACAAAATATGTCCAGCCGTTTAGGAGGTGTTCAGTCACACGTGCAGAAGAATTATATACCTAGTATTGCCATAAATACTGAAACAAAGAAAAAACAATTTTTCTATTGCAAATAACATTTATTACTTTTACAGTGTGTTAGCTTAATACATAAATATAAAACAATTTAAAATTTAAAAGGTTATTCGAAGTGGTCTTCATGGGCTGCAATACAGTCCTATAAACATTGAGGCCAGTTATTAATAGAAGTACGCAGTCTTTCCATCGGAAAATTCTTCACGGCCAATCGTACGGATTGTTTTAAGGACTCCAAATTATCACGGTGTTTAGAGCAAGCCGTACTCTCTAAAACTAACCATAAATCATAATCCAGAGGATTAAGATCGAGACTAGACGACGGCCAGTCTTCAGCTCTAATGAAGTCTGAAACATTCGTTTCCAACCAAGACCGCGTAGACCGAGCTTTATGACTCGGCGCCGAGTCTTGCTGGAAGGACCATTCTTGGTTATTGAACATGGTATTGTTAAGGGGCTTCGCTACCTTCTCAAGAATGGTATCTTGATACACTTGTGCCGATGTTTTGATAACCCTTTCACAAAAGTATGGCTCAGTCACTCCTTCATAGCTAATACCCCACCAAACCATCACTGAAGTCGGGTAGTGCATATTGCACTCTGTCGACTAATTGGGAAACTTCTTTAGAGCTTTGAGCATAAATACAGTCATTTTGTTTGTTAAAATGTTGCTCAATTGTAGTTGTTTCGATTTTACCACCCTATTCTTTTTTAAATTATCAGTTAAGAAAGGACCAGTACGTCTCTTTATAGGCTGCAAGTCCTAAGTTATCTATTGAAATACGCGACATGGTTGTAGGAGCTATCTTCATCTGCCGAGATTAAATCTGTTGCTTTTGGACAGCATTTCTTCGAATTCTTTCCCGAACTACTTTGACCACCTTTTTCGTACGAAAACTACGAGGACGGCCAGATCTTTTTCTGTCACAAACAGAGGAGGTCTCATTGTACCTATTAATATCCTGGTACATAAACATTTTACTAGTACCAAGAGTATGGAGAGTTTTAAAATTTGCATTTGGCTCCATACCTACTTTGTGTAATGCAATTACAGCGATTCGGTTCTCTTTATCACCCCACTCCATTTTAATATCGCAAAATATTGTACAATGTATTGACGTCAAAATGAAAAATTCCAATGAACGATCATATAAAAAAGACAGATTCCAAATTCAAATGTAATATTTTGTTTATTTTTAATTATAACAATATATATGGCCAGACTAAGTATATATCTAATATCTCCATATTATGGACCAGTCTAAACCATTAGACGAACACTACTATGAATAAAACAGGGATTTCCATAACATAAAAATTAGATAGTTGACCTGAATCCTTGTCAAATTAAATTGATTACGACAATTAAATTTCAACATAACAGTAATGTGCCGTTAAGAATTTCTTTTTCTTTATTGAATAAAAAAAAAAACGAAACTTTATTAATAAGTTATATTCGGAACTCGGTATGTTCTATAAACTCGTGTAAAATTTCTATTTATGAGTGAAAGTAGTCAATTAGGATGCCAAAGTATAAATATTTCTAAAACAAGTTTTTCTAACTCTCCTCAGAGAGTGGAATGAAGATATATTATATTCATATAAGAAGTGAAATGCTTTGATCAATGGGATTCATATCGTGTGGTGTTCTAATATTTGTTATTTATTACAGAATAGGCGTGTTGCTGTGGTTCGCTTTTATTTTTTTAAGTATTCGTTTCTAACGTTCTCGTCGGACTTGATTAGGCCTACCGTATGTTAAATGTAGTATTCATATTTGCAGTTAGACGTGTCAGTATACAAGCGGGATGGTATGCGTGTAAATGGTGATTAACCCGGTCACAGTGACTGACTTTTCATTTGCCACATTTCAGAGTCAAGCTATGTATATTTAGCTGATAAAATGTTGACATAAAAACTTCTAGTAAGAAAGTTTGACAAATAGTTGGCCAAACTTTCTTGTGTTACGAAATACCGTCAGATTTCAATCGCTAATAACTACGAGACTAATAATAATATAATGATGACTGAGGTCACAATGAATACGGTGTGCCCGTGACGTCATCGGATTAGTGCTCACACGTAAATATAAGAATTAAAGTTGTATAAAACTATAAATTAGTGCAGCGTGAAAATGCGTTTAGCTCGGATATTGATTCGGGTGTCACTATAAACAGCATGAAAAGTAGTATTAAGGTTCAAAGTAAAAGAAAAAAATACTCACTGAAATATATGTAAATTTGTAAAAAAAATAATTAAGATGTTCTCTTATATGAGTTGTAAGTATGACATCAGTAAAGAAAACTCAATACAGAGGAAGGCTCGCATCCAAAGGAATTAAAAATACCTGAAAAGTTCAGTGCCGAGCAAATGCATAAGCTGTGACAGCATTGCAAAGGAATTGAAAAACAAAGGTTGAACACTTGTTATGATTGTATCCTGTGGTTTTCACGGAAAATCCATTACTCGAACCTTGTCTATACTTCGGTCTTTGGTTTTTTATTGCACTATGCTTACGTTCAGGAAGTGCAGACACTTCTTCGTACTCGGGTCAAATATTACAAGTTTTGGTGCCTTGCCACCTCATATCTATGTCATGAGATCACGAGCGGTGCCATAACTAGGGGTACTTAATTATCATCCAATTGCCGAATTCCAATCGTCATTCAATATTTGTTTTGAGTGAAATCCTATTTGACGTCATTTTGTTAAAGAGGATAATCTCTGTTACCAATGCATATACATGTTTCTTTTAATTTTGTTTTATGACTTCAGCCACGGACAAGCACGAAAGAACAAAGCTAAAATGCACACAACATAAAATGCTAACAATGTATAAATAGAAATACATATTACATATACCTTATTTATAACTTTTTTAGTGATAATCTCGACTCAAAGCGAAACTACTGTATTAAACAATTAATGGTTTATTTAGTTTAATGTAATATGCACAGATTATACATAAATGTTATATTTCTGCTTTCTTTCCTCCAATCTTACGCTCCCCCCGAACGTGTAATGTATTTAAGACGGGTTACAAAGTGTTTTCTCCACGCATTAAAGTATAGATATGTGCTCCCTAGCAACAATTCTAAAAGCACCCGTTATACTATAATCAGGTTACGTTGTCAGGTATACAGAAAAGGCCATAGGATAACAACTTTCATCCAGAAAAATGATCAATACCGCGAGTAAAAGCTAGTACTCAATATAGTAATAAATTGTAACAGATATTATGTATTAAAATCAAGTTATACGCAACTCCAAAGTCTCTTAAAGAAACAATTACTTGTAATTTATATCACACTAGATTTGATCTATTCCTCGGGAATTAAACATTTTTTCGGAATGAAATGTACCTTTAATGTATTTTGCTGTGCCCCTGACAATGTGTATGCAATACAAACACATTATCACATTTATAATAGCAGCCTGGATTAAAACCATTTGTCACTGATTATGTAAAAAAGCAGTCAGCCATTATATGATACATCTAATTAAAAAAAAACTTCAAATGTCACCACATCATGTGATTTGGACGACTTTGTTGTCACACGAAGTTATTAGTTTCGGGTAAAATATAGTATTGATAGTAAAATGTATCTCCGTAGGCGTTTGACATCTTTACTCAGATACTCATATCCTCAAGAGATCGATTCTTTTTTTTTTTGTTTGATTGAACGCGTCAAGCCCTTGGACTACTTGTCAAATTTGAAAATAAAAATCTTATTTTTTAGATATTTCAACCATTATAAAATAATGACAAAAAAACTTAAGACAGCCATAAGGACTGCCGAAAGTCGTAAAAAATCAAACAAATGGAATAACTGTGTTATTTTTTTGAAATTTTAAATCTATTATGGTCTGAATTATATACATTTTATAATTTGTAAATTGAAATTATTAACATTAGGCTGGTTTTCACATCTATTGTCACTCCGAGCAATAATTTTCTGCATTTTTAAACAGTTTATTAATTAATTAAACGTATGATGGGCTGCACAAGCTCAATACAAAAAATAATTATTAAATAGACAAAGGCCACGAGCATGTCGAGATCATCGGTGACGTGAAGCCATAAGTCTTTTTCCCTGCCAAAAATCGCTCAACGCAGCTAAAGAAGTTTTCACTTCAAAAATCACTTTATTCGTTTATATGTACGTGACTATTAACATGTATTAAGTTGCATGCGAAACAAGATGGCGGATTGACAATTATCTTCTTATTTGAAACTAGTTTCTGCCCGCGTTAAAGTAGATTTGACGTGTTCGACGTGAACAACATGTTTCCTGGATAAAGGTATCCTATCTTTTTGTATTCCTGCTTATGTCTATGAAAAACGGCAATGATGATCAGTTCAGTAGTTACGGTGTGAAAGTGTAACAAACAAAAAAAAAAACAAATTTATTTTCGCATTTATAAATATTAGTAAGACGATTAGTATTGTATCCTATGAACTAGGTTTTTATGTCCGTGCAGTTCCATCATTATAATGCATTACAAGTACTGTTATTGAGATGTAATTCGACTATTAATTTCATTAAAATTCTCATTACTGTGCATTCGAGCTAATAACTCCTTTGTGAACTGCGCTCCTAATGGTTTACCCATTATACAAAGTGGTAATAAAAATTGTGGTGGAGTTTTTTTATTAGATTTGTTTAGTTTAAAAACCTAAACTATTCTTATTTTTTATACTTTATATGTTAGCGTTTAACCACGTTCTCATCTGATGTTAAATGATGATGTGGTTTAAGATGGTAGTCACGCTAAGCCTAGTGGGAGACAAGCTCTCAAGTGTAGCTGCTGGAACACACCAACAGGTGCTTGGCGACAGATTATCAACCTGAGGGTGGTAGCTAGCCAGGCGGACTTAGGAAGAGCCCTGCCACCATGCTATGGTTTCATCGCAACATTTTCCTTCACCGAAAACTCCGACTCAGTTGCTAAGAGTCGAATCTACGTCCTTCGGCGCTGTGTCCGAATACACTACGATCTGAGCCATCGTCGCTTTAAAGACTGAGATGTGCTTCTATAAGAATAAACCTACTTGAATCGTCATGCAAGGCCAGGCAAATGTAAGACAGCGAAACGAAGTATTAAAGATATTGAAATTAAGGATATATTAAAATGTAATCAATGAAACTATAAAAATGAAAAATTTATATATTTTATGAATATTTCCCTCGATTTTCAATTTCAATGTATTTTTATGCATCATTTTGTACTCTGTTACAACAATTAATGTATTCTCATTAAAATTAAATTCAGGCTAAAAAAAGACATAATTTTTATTTAATGTTCTAGAATGTATGTAGAAATAATATTTGGAATATATATTATCTATTACAATATTAGGATATTTTTATATACGGAGAGGAGTACAGATTGATCAATATAAATAATATTTGAAGCGAAAACTTAAAGTCGTGTTGAATGATATGGTTTGCAACCCTAACTTTCGGCAAAGAGAAGCATCATAATCAAACCATGGCACTATAGGTGGGAAATCGAACCGTCAGAGTTGCTATATAGTTTTTATATCATCCAGTAGCTCACCTAATAGCATCGTATTATTAGGTTAACAATAATAAGCCTTCGAAAAAATCTTTAATTATATTTACCGTAGTCTGTATTATGAATACAACGTTTTTTACCTATCCGTAGATTTTTAGAAACGTTGATTGCTCACTGATTGGAGTATTTAGATACCGCGTCGATCGACATAGGTTCCACTCTGAATTGTTACAAATGAGCCGAAACTTTCAATGAAAGAAACATCGTGTTGAAACTGTAGCATAGTGATAAGGTTTTTTATAAGCCCACCTAGCTGGTTACTACCCTCAGGTTGAAAATCTATCTCCAAGTATCTATAGGTGTGTTATGCCAGTTGCACTTGAGAACCAGTTGTCCTTTGCGTGTTTACCAAGCATTCAACATCAGCTAAGATTATAGTCTAACTTATAAGTATATTATACTGACGAATATTCTTTATAATTCTAATCTAACCTATATATGTCTTTGACCCATATTATGTTGTCTCTATTTATTTTTGTAATTACTGCTTAGCCTCTTTTGAAAAGTGTAATAACATACAGTCAACATAACACTTTGAGGACTCATATATCTGTCCATGAAATTCTTATTAAAACCAATTCAGGTGGTTTGGAGGTTACAACAAGAAATACCTTAATTTTATTTGTCTATAAATTAATTTATCTTATCAGAACTTACATTTCTCTTCACCAAGATGGGTTTTTGATACGAATAATAATCCTACCAACTAAGTTGCTTACTTAACAGAGTTTATTGATTCTGGTTTTCAAGTAGATGCTATATCTACACCAACTTCTCGAAGGCTTTTGACTGAGTTAATACCGGTTAATGAATTAAAACACTGTAATTTTACGGTATTGGCGGAATATTGTTGGAGTGGTTTTCTTCATACCTTACTAATCGTCTTTCAGTTATTGTAATTCATGGATTTAAATCTCAGTAATTTAATATAATTTCTGGTGTACCACAAGGGTTAATGTTTGGCCCACTTTTGTTAGGTCATCTTTAATAATCGTTAAAAGTTTGACACTCACGTTAAGAATATTTATTTACCAGCGTGCTACGCTACCGCAACACAGCATAAGTGCTGACAAAGAGTACCCCATGGTACACCATGTGCACGAGGCATCAAGTCAGAAATTTCAGTGGAAACGTTCGGTAACCCGGTTCCTCTGTTCCCATATTGCTTTGGTATAAATTATTGAACAAAATGGTCATGTGTCAGTGTTAATCTAACATCGGTATCATTCATAAATTATTCGTTTTAGTTTTATTTTGCAATTTAAAATAAATTAAGTTAAAGTGATTTGTTTTTTTTTGGATCCTCAGGCTCTGACCTTCGTAATTAGCGTCTAAAATGTTATGTTTTGACATTAAGCTATTTAAAAATAAGTATATCAAGAAACGTCTATACTACACGCTTGTAAGAAACCAGCTTGAATATTGTAGCACTGTTTGGTGGCCTCATTATCAACTGTATATAAACCGTATTGAAAGTATTCAAAGACGTTTTATTATAGCTTGTTTATCAGAGTCTAAGAATTGTGATAGACTAAAAGAAGTTAAAGTTATATACTTATACAATACAAGAATTAATATACCTTATTAATTTATATATCTTCCGGAATATCTAGATATGTAGTCTCTTTATTTGATCATAAAAGTTCCAAAACCAATCTGTCCTAGATTATCACGTTAATAATATAACTACCTGGTTAAAAAAAAATCTCTTTATAGGCATATTTAGCAATTCACTTTTTTGTTTAACTTTGTAGTACTTCATCTTGTTGACACTTTTCTACCCTTTTTTTTTGTGATATATAGTTATTGCTATTACACTTATTATTGCACTTTATGTTATTAATTTATAATTTATTAAGTTGTTTAATAATATTAGTTCTTATAATTTATTTTCCTGTTTCTTTTTATTTTTCATGATTATATCTTAGTCTATAAGAATGCTGCAATTGGCTACAATTAGGAACATAGTTAATTCTAACAACTATTATGTCCATTAATGAATATTATTTTTCTATAGACTCGATTCTTTTCGAATTAATAAATGTAGAGAGAATATTCACAAAGAAAAAAATTAAAGGCCTCTTGGCTAGTTGGAAGTCTATCTCCCGTAGTTATTCAGGTTTACTTTAGAATTTCGGCCACTTTGGCACCCTTGTGATTGTTACCAAGCAGTTGAGCGCCATAAGCGGTTGCCCCATTAGTCCGGCGAAGCTGTGTAGGCTCATCAAGCCAACAGTGTATAGTCAGTTCGCAAGAAGAAACACTTTAGATTCAACTTGTATTTAATCTAAACCGCTTAACATTATATGCAACCGGTTAGAGTCCATATTCTAGTATCATGAATAGTTCATCTAAGCAAACATTTTTATCAGAGACGAGACCTTGGCTTTGAACAGAAAATAATTTATGCGTTGCTGTAGATACGTAATGCAAACGTACAAAGAAAATTCCCACCAGAAAAACATGATAATTAATCAAAGAATCGCGGCTAACTGGCGAGGCTAGCGGGTTTGTTAATGATGAAAATGGGACCAAATCTTCTCTCTACAATAATATGTACAATAATACCATCAAATGAATTAAAATGGCGCCCGAGTTGATATTGTCAATATTATCGAAAATATCCCTACTGTTTTCTGTCTCAGTTACTCGCAAACTTTTTGTATGAAATTTTTATTTTCCACATATATCACTTTTCCGTACGATTTTTCAAACATCATCTTTCATATAAAACCTTGTCCTGACAATGAAAAACGCAACGAAGATGAATTAACCGATCAGGTGCCATTCTGAAGTGATACCCTTACATAAATATGATAATTGATTTTTCTAATATAGATTATAGAATTGATTAAGTATATTGTGTTTCTATGTCAAATATTTTTAGTGTCTATTTTGCACTTACAGAATATAGAAGTGTCATGTAGATATTAATTCAAAAGTATTTTAATTTTAGTCACTGGTTAGGTAAAGTCGTGTTAAACGCATGTTCGTTTTTTTTTTGTAATAAGACCGCTATTATTTTGACTGTTGCTTAAAAATAAGTATATTAGCAAAGTCTAGATAAACTAGATTTAATAAACTGCGGCCGTATGTTTAATACCAGAAGAAACTACAAATTAGCCATCCCATATTTTAAGCTCAATAAAACCAATAAAAGTTTTTGAAGTAATACTATAAGAGTTCTTAAGCTGATAAAGCACATAACCGATTAACCGGACAATGAGTTCAGTCAGCAAGTCAAACAGGTTTTGCAGTCAAAAGGTTATTTTTTGGTGAATTATTACTTGAATATTAGTCACGTAATATAACGCCTTCTCTAATCATGCGCTTATATATATATATATATATATATATATATATAGCTGAAGATAAAATTACAATCCACTTTTTTATTTGTGTTCTAACCGATATTTTTTTATTAATAAAGCTATTGATGTAGTTTTATTGTCATCAATAAACAAAAAATTTGGAAACGTTTTTTTGTTACCATCGACGAGTTGATGCTTTAAATTTTTCTTCTTTTTACCCTTATCCCACCTAAGTAGGGTTGGTGCAACATGTTTGTGATATTGTAATGTATGATTAGGCGTAGTTTTTACGATCGGCCGCGCGCGCCTCACATCAACCCTCCTTAGGATTATTTTGTAGTACCACTATATGTGGGAAAAATATGTAACCGTTGATTTCTCTTCATTCACTACAATGACGTGGGCCGGAGAGATGAGTTATGTTAGTCGATTCCTCCAAGATAGTTTTTCCCAGCAATGATGCACATACAGGCTGACATTATGTAACATTTCTATATAGTGTTATGAAGATATTTCATGTAATATAAATGGGCACGGCTGCCAGAATTATCATCTTTATCTGGAGAAAATTATATCAAAATGTCGTCATCAATTAATTTCAAGAGAAACTCACCCATTAGGTTTAATCTTACTTCTTAGTTAAGTTTAGTCTACTTTAGTAAAATTGTAATGTCATGCATACGTCATAGTTGTTGCTTTAAATAATAAATTTATATACGTCATATTTGATAGCCTTATCTCTACTAATCCTAACTAATGAAATAAGGAAATGTTTGTTTGTTTGTCACGCTTTCATGACTTACCAGCTCAACTGATCGTCATGTAATTTAGCATACATGTTCTTCTTCTTCTTCTTCTGAAGTAATAAACGATTCCGCCAGTGTCATTTATATATAGAGTGGCCTATCCGTGTTAAATAGTGTCATAAACGAAGGAGAACGATAAAAAATGAAATTCGATAAAAGAAAATAATGATCTCTACATATTATGAAACAAAGTCGTCCGCCGCGTATGTCTGTATGTTCGCGATAAATTCGAAAACTACTGAACGAATTGTGATGCGGTCTTCACCAATAGATAGAGTAGGTTGATGGAGGGGCTGAGGAAGGTTTAGGTTAGGTTAATTTATCAAGGTTTTGTGTGAATTGGTTGAAATACAACGATCATTGTTGAAAGTGTTGGGAAAAAGTCAAGCCGCTTGGGAGCTTTCAACGAAAACGCTGCCTAATTCTTTGGGATATAACAAAACAATGCATGGTGAGATATTCCTCCCTTATAGATCTAAAAAAGGTCTACGATGGCATATACCTATCTTTTAGGATAGCTTACTATACTTAGCTATATTTTAAAAACATGGTCACATAGAATGAGGTAATATTTTTTTTCTGTGATTGAAATATCTTTTGGCTAATTCAATATGTTAATAATTATGTATGTAAAATAGAATTAAAAGCTGTTGATTTCTTTAAATAAACAATATAAAAATAATCCTTATCAAATTGAATACATTAGTGACCTTAAGCATTGCATACACGTAAATATACATTTTTTATTATCAGGGCAAGACAACGTCTGCCGGGCCAGCTAGTTTCATATATTTTAGTAAGCGTACACGTTGTCAGACGTACAGAAACGGTTGTCGAACGCACTGAAAACGGCATAGTGTACTTACTTTTCATTTAGAATGAAATACTGTTCCCAGGGGTAGGTCAAATTTACATTTATGCGAGTGAAGCCAAGGGCAAAACCTATTGTAAAATATTTGTACTCCGGCAAAAAATCATTGAAGCTTAAAGAATTCAAGAATTATGGTTGAATTTCGACCATTGGACGATATACTATAATATAATGGTTATGAATAGTATGGAAGTGTAGACTTTAATTTAATAAAAAAGCTTGTCAAGTTCCTTGTCAGCACTTCTCGATAACTGGGATGTTTTTCAAACCAATGGTTATAGTATGTTAACAAATTTTTTCCCAGAATGTTCGTTTAAGATCCCTTTCTTATAATTTTACTGTTTACTTTAGTTTCATAAATTTTAGCTGTAAGTAGGTATAACTTATGATATGGCTGACATATTTGTATTCACAAATGTCTTTAAATTATTTTATTGTATTTAATAATCGATTAATAATCGCGTGTGTTTCCAATTAGAAACCTAAATTGATTTTGTTTTTATAAAAACACACAAATAAAGAGGCAACTGCAATTACGTACGAAAAAGATAATCTTGCATTTTATTTTAATATAAATAAAATCAAATTGTTAAACGTTCCGAGCGAAGATCAGCAAGGTCGTCCTGAGAATCCACATTTTGTAAACAAATCTATTATTGAGGAAATTGGCTCACTAATTATATTATTGTCGTTTTTTTTTATCATACACACTCGTAAAATTACCAAAAATTCTACATTAAGAATTTATTTAAGTAAATATCATGGATAATTATTATTTATACCAAGTGTATTATTCATAACATTACTTATAAGTGTACATCCTTGTTATTATTATTACCTATAATAAAAAGCAACGTCTCTGTCTCTATCTCTCTTGTTCATGTGTCTAATAGAAAAAGTTGGGGGTTTCATCAAAATGAAGCTACTCACAGAAAATTAGCTAAATAGTAATCAATATACAAAATGGACGGTGGATCCCGGACTATTAGCCGTTTGACATGTTTCATTTTATAATACTATTTGACCTGTATAATATGATACATCAATACAGCTCTCGCCAGTCATTTTGACCGCTCCTGTGAATATAGACATGCAGAACATAAATTCAGACATAAATTTGTATTATATTACACGTATAACATTGAAGTAAGTTGAGGACAAATAAATGCTAATATTAAATTCATATAATAATAATATAACTTTGTTCTGTATTCAACTCTTAGCTGGATTAGACGCAAACCCGAACTGAAGTCAGTCTGAACAACTGACACACTCGTTTACCCTTCTTTCTGTAAACTATTTACTACGTACTAATATTAATATGAAATGTAATTATGTACGTATATTTTTTATGAATTTATAGAAATACTAGTTCTCATGGAGTTTATCGGCAGTTAAATTTATTACAAGTTTGTTAAAAACCGGAGTTAATATTTAGAAGCCACAAGTGCCTCATTATGAATTTAATTTGTCTTAAAAAAAATTCTAACTTCGATATAAACCAGCTATTTCAACGCGTGAATCGTTAAATAAATAGGTCATTTGGAAAAACGAGCCCTTGTTACGTATTTCGCAAGGGCAAAGATAATGCATCAGCCATAACCAAACATTAAGAGCCAAAATACATATGCGTGTAAATGGCGTACCAGGTGCTGGTAAACCGATATGCCGGTTACTGGCATTCCGTGAAGCCGCGATACACATATATGCCTGTGGTTGGCATTCCAGTTTCTAAAATCAAGCTTCTTCATGCTAGTGACGTACAACAAATGCCCTCCCTACTTCCCCGCGATTGCCAGAAGCATGTTCTTTACCAGTAATTGGCATGCTTTTGTGTGACTAACAAGCATGTATATTCTGGTCCTAAGAAACAGATGAGAGTGCTACGTATGTATCCTCTCATTCATTCGGTAACCACATAACTTACAATCATAACTCTGTACATTTCTACCAATCAACCGACCTTCAGCTCGATGGAGGATTGTGCTGAATCTTTATATTGCACATCTATTATGCTATTGCACTAATCGTCTGAGATTGCCTCCTCCTGCTATATGGTGTTAAAAATTAAGTCAGTTAGATACAATCATCTATTTTTTCAAATCCACGCTTAAATATTCATCCTAGCTTATCTTCTGCACAAAGCCTAAATTTATTTGTACAGTCTCAACTCTCCAGTCCAGTCATTTTGTTCATTCATCTGTTTCAAAATATTCCTTTCAATGACTGTTAATACCCTCGTCATTCATAAAAATATTTCCTCGGTCATCCTTAATTCACCTTACATACATTTAATGTGTGTGATTTGTATTATTTTCTTTCGCTATGACAAATATATACAGGTATTTTAGATAATATATAACTTTAGTTCATAAGTTTGAAGCCGATATTTAGCCACTTTTGGTATTGTTTTCGTACGTCGATCGACACACTGAACAAGTTAACCAATGAGCCATTATCATTTCAACATATAAATATAGCGAAAAATGTGCTTAGTATATATTTCCTTTTTCTTATAGGTTAGCGTTTGACCACAATCTCATCTGATGTTCAATGATGATGTGATCTATGATGGTAGTCACGCTAAACCTAAAGGGAGACTGCAGCTGCCGGAACACACCGACAAGTTATTTGGCGACACATTTTCAACTTCAGGATGGTATCTAGCCAGGCGAACTTAGAAAAAGCCTTACCATCAGGCTATGGTTTCATCACGATGTTTTCCTTCACCGAAAGCTCCGACTCCTTTGAAGATTTGAACCTACGTCCTTCACCGCTATGTCTGAACACACTAACAACTGAGCCAAACGCTTAAAATTTCTTCAATTGTTCCAGTCACAATTCCACTGCTGAATTTCGGCATGGTGCAAGGATGGCTGTCTCCCATGATATCGGTCCTGCAATCGTCAGACGGGCCTTCACCGGAACCATACGCAAGCAGTGACATATCCTGGGTTACGTCAGTTACATATATAACGGCCATCATATTCGGAGCTCCAATGGGTCATCTCACAGATAAATACGGAAGAAAAGTAATGACTTTAGTCACAACTCTATCACTTATTGTGAGTATATATATATTTTATTGTAGCACACACCAGCACAGTACAACACAATTTTTTTTTAAACTAATTATATACACTGCTGGTCTGACATACGTTTGCAGCTGCACTGCGCTTTTTGGGCGAGCGCTTAAGAAGCACTGCACTGCCTCTTGCACTGGGGTGCAAAAATGGCCGGAGCTCAGTTTGAGCTGTTGCATTGCGTGTAATATCGCGTATCGAGTTAAACTATCCATGAGTACGGCTAACATATACATACCATCATGTGTGCCTTACGAACACGCACATATATATTTCTAGTCGGATAATTTTGGTAAAAGCGAAAAAAAAAATTAATAGGTTACAGGGCATGACAACAGTATCATCTGATGGTAAATGACAATTTAGTCTAAGATAGTATGTTCATAAGTAGTTATGAACAAAAATAAAACAATAAACTACTTTTTTGAAAATTCGATATCTGGTGCACAGGTAATATAAATAATGCCAAATTTGACCAGGAAAGCTATTTTGAGTGGTACTAAAACATATCAAAAAGTTTAGGAAATAAAAAACAATTTTTCAAAAGGTCCCATTTGGCGTTTAACGTTACATATATAATAGTGACTGTTATTGAGTCGGACCCCATTCGGGCATACAGTTCTCCCGTCTTCACTCATGTCAGAACTCTGCTTTCGTAAGATGCAGATTTGAAATGATATCTTCTTACGGAAAACGGTCGGTGCATCATGGTTCGTCCAGAAGATTGATCTCCACAAGGAATTGGAGTTTCCTTAGATCCGGATGTATATAAAGTCCTTAACGACTAGTTATTTCGAAAAAACATCAAATCAATTCAAATAGAGCGTGTTCACTTTCAGATCCACTGTCACAACTAGTTTAAATAGTATTCTTTTACAACCTCCCCCGCTTATTCAGTGATCCATGAATCGAAATTTTAAAAACTATACTGTCTCACTTCACATCTTGACGACTATGTTAGCTAATCTAAAAACTTTAATTACATCCGAGGAAGCGGAGAAACAACAACATAAAAACCCAGTAAGGAAGGAAATAATCCCAAAGTTCATCAAACCATGTTTTGTGGTGCTGTTCACGGTTAGTTTGCTCTGAATAGATGAAAAGAAATAACTAAATAAATCATTTCGTACAATAAATAAACAACATTCAATTCCAATGTTCAACTTTTCGTTTATAATTAACTAGCTTTTGCTCGCGGTATCGCTCGCGTTATTGTAGTCTTGACCAGCCTTTGAGGAACAATACTTTTAAACTATATGGAAACATAATACACACTCTTTGACCATTCAACTACCAAACTAGGTTATCCTGTATTTTGGTTTACCTCTGAAGAAATGTTACATATGTTTGTCGTTTCCTTTATTATTACAATGTGGATTAAGGGGAAACAATATAAAATATAAATTAAATACTCCTTGAAATATAAAGATTACTTGAAGAATACAAATAAATAAATCAATAAATAAATAATTAGCCAGTATCTAAAGTGTATATGTTGTATGTATGTTTTTGAGAAATTGTGTCTGTGAGGGGCATTGTGTTTTCGGACGTGTATATGTGTGTCGTGTACAAGATGGGTGTATTGAGTGTGGGTAATGTATATGCATGCGTGTGTGTGTATAGGAAGTGCATGTGCATACATTTTAAAGGATCCTTTTTTATACCTATTATTACTAAGTGTATGTAAAATTTCATGACGATCGGTTGAAAGCGTAACAAACAAACAAAGTCAGTCACATTCGCCTTTATAATATTAGTAAGGACGGAATGAAATATATAAGTGGGCGTACTGTAAGTGGAAGTTTAGGTCTCATTTTCTTCGATAACGCGTAACCGGGACGGGCAGTTAGTTTTAAATATAAAGCTTTAATATTAAACAGAGTACATTGTGTAAATAACATTAGACATGACATATACTTTGAAAGTGAAAAATTCTTTAGGCGCGTTGAGCGGTTTTTGGTAGGGGTAACACTTATGGGTTCGCGTCACCGGCGACCTCGACATACTCGTGACGTATTACGCTTGCGCTAGACCAGTGACCCGTAGTATAGCAGTCTGTAAATACATGTAATATTGATATTTTGTATTGAGCTCCTGCAACACATCATATGTTTGATTAATTAATAAATAAACTATATACAGATATATATCATTATTGTTCAGAGTGCCAATAGATGTAAAAACCAGATGAATGTTAATAATTTCAATTTACAAATTATGAAATGTAAATAATTCAGTATATAATTGAGTTAAAAAAGAACACAGTTTTAAGTTTTCACTTCTGTCGGCAATGACAGTCTGTTTTTTATTTTAAATCACAATCCATTAAAAGCGACAATGAATACACATAAATTAATTAATTTATATGTAATAACTGAATCATCTGTTATTTAATATTCTTAAGTTTTGCGGAAGTTCCCGTTTCGCGGAAAGATAACTTATGCGATTGTTGCTGACCCCTAATAACGGTACAATTCTCTAAATATAACACAACGTTCTAAGGTCACAGAAAAGTGGTTTCGGACGCGGATATCCGATACTAAGAGACAAAACGGTCAATACCTCACATTCTTCGGGACACAAACCATTGCCTTTCAAAAAAACCAAACAATAGTATTGTATCTGTTTATAACAATAAAAACTTGTTGATTCAATTAATCAATGTTCAGTCATTTTTGTTTGGAATTAGGATTTCTGTGTTTACGAATTATTATCAAGAAGATACTACACTGAGTTTTATCTACACACATAAATAAAATTGAAATCAACAACTTTTTAATAAATGGATATGAAATTATACTATTATTAATAGTATTAACAGTACTTTAAGAAATGTTCAATTTTTAAAATTGTTGCCCGTCTACCTGTTTATACCGATTGATTTGATAAATCGGTTGGACCGATTTTAACGGAATTTTCACTGGCAGATAACTGATGTCATTGGGAGTAACTCTTTAAAAAAATAAACTTTAGCGCAATTATAATAAAAATAAGACACAGTGTCCAAAAACGCGTGCAACTCAGCGTCCTTTTACACTGAACAATTTTTTTTTTGCTAAATACTACGTAGTTAAAGTTGCGAATAATGGATAGTTTTAGTATTAAAATTAGTACAAACCGAGACATTTTTGTTATACATTTTCCGAATTTCTCATCTTATATAAAGTAATGTGAACTTTTTATCAGATTATGAGGCAAATAAGTCTTTGAATGTAAAATTCGTATGTATTTAGGCCTATTTTCTTTGGCACGCTTTGTAATCTAACGGCTTAATGAATTTTAACATGTAAGCTAACGTAACATTCAATTTAATTGTGGGACTGACATGGTTGTATCATAGTATTTAAGTGCTAAATTTGCAAAACAAAATAAGAGTAAGAATATCAGTTATTTTCTAACCCATTCTCAACTGAATAACTTGTTCGTTATACGACTAACAAAAAACTTGCAAACTTTTTGCTGTTGGTTTTATTGTAACCTTTTTTATAATTCTACGTTTTTTATCAAAGAATTAGCAAACAGATAAGTGATTCGCCGTATGCACAGAAAGAAGTCTTGTAGAAAATAAAAGATTAAATGGCAAACATGAAATATGGATATGAAATTAAATGAAAAAATGGCAAAGCGTCAGTCCAAAAATAAGTAACCTAGTGAGTACTAGGGTACTAGTGAGTAGCATAGAACTTTAGCGGAAGTGGTAGCGAGATTACCACTTGCTACTTTCATAAGGTTAAAAGGTATAAATAAAATATCTGACTCCGTTTGTGCAGACTAGTAATCGCTTTGGCAGCTGGATTACGAATCTTCTTTTTTTTTTTTTTTTTTTTTTTTTTCGAACTGACTAAACGCTGTCGGCCTAATGGGCCTTCACAGCTTCACCAGACTTTTAAGGCGAGCGCTTAGGGCACTCAGCCGAGAGGCAACAAGCTCAAGGGTGCCAGAATGGCCGAACCTCGGCTTGGGCAGTTGCCTTGGGATAAACGTGAATCGAACTAAAATATCTACATAAAATAAAATATCTATATGCCATACATGTACACTTTAGTGAGACACATATGCATACCTTCATATGTGTCACACTAAAGCGCACGTGCATATAGTGCCTGATATTTTTGGCTAAGTTTAACTAGCCAAAAAGGTAAAACGGTCCCTTACAGAACCAGTGTACGTACCGTGTGAATGTGCACGTGTGTGGAGTGCAGTGTCGTGTGTGCAAGGAGCTAGTGAATGTGGTGTCACTGTATCGCGCTAGCAGCATGCTCGAGGGCTCCCGTCCGAGGGATCGAACCTAGGCTTAAGCTGCTGCCGAAGGAGGACGTGGCGGGTGTGCGGGAGCGAAGTTGACCGCCCGACCGTATCGGCGTGATCGGTGGTTTCGGGGGCGTGGGCGCGAGCATGCTCTATTTAAAGAGTCGTCGGTATGCAGATCATTCGCAGCCGTTATGTCATCCGGGGGATCGCTGAAAATGTGTCGCGGTCGTCTTTTAGTTTGCGGCGGGCTTGGGGGTGTAGTTTGCAGCAGATACCACTAACGGGTTGGGATGATTTGTGGCCTTGTCGAAATAATTAGCTGTGACGGACTTGATGTACGCTTGAATCGAAGTAATATCCAAATCCTTATGAAGATCGTCGTTCCGAACATAGTAGGGGGCGCCAACACATTTTCGTAAGAAGCGATTTTGTATGATCTGCAACTTTTCAAAATTATCTTTCGATGTATGTGCAAACACGGGGCAACTACACGTAAGAATAGGGCGGACACACGTCTTATAGAGAGTGAGCTTATGTCTGAGTGACATTTTGCTCTGTGAGCATAATAGCATATGTAATCGGCTCAGGACCATAGCAGCCTTGTTCCACACTCTCTGGATGTGAGTTTTAAAGGTAAGTTTGTTGTCTAATGTGACACCGAGATATTTAACCTCGGTAGCCCAAGGGATGTCAGTATCGAATAGCCTGAGAGGTTTTAATGTGTTCTGTTTATTAGAGGAATCAAAAAGTATTGCGGAGCTCTTATCTGGATTAACTTCTATACGCCATCTTCGATACCATTCGCCGAGATTACAAACAGCACGTTGGATGCGTGCTCTGAGATGCACTCTCTGCCTGCCTGAAGCAAAAATCACTGTATCATCGGCATAACAACCTACTTCGACTCCCGGAGATCGTGGTAGGTCGCTAATGTACAAGTTAAACAGGGATGGTGCAAGAATAGATCCTTGGGGAACACCTGAGTGTATTGGGTGTGGTCGGGAGAGTTCATCTTCCACTCTGAAGCGGAAAGTTCTGTTCGAGAGGTAGTCGCGAATGATATGAACTAATCTATCGGGGATTCGAAACTGAAGAAGCTTATAAACGAGTCCGGCGTGTGAATACCTATCACTATAGCCTTTTTCCAGACGGCTGGAAAATAACCCTGGGCCATGGCCGCATTGAAGATGCAGACCAAGAGGGCTATGAGATGATCGGGAAGTAGTTTGAGAACTTCATTCTTGATACCATCAGGACCAGGAGATTTCCTGGGCTTCAGAAGTTTTATAGCGGCACAGACCTCATCCCGGGTTACCGGGGTTAGAGGATCCGTGGGGGGGAACAGGATTGCATTCTCCACCGAGGTTTCAATCGATCGGATATGGACTGGGTCAGTGTTCACTGTATTTGGAGAACATTGTTTTTCTAAGCTTGCTGCTAGGCATTCCGCTTTGTCTATACTATCGAATGCAGGTGACATACCTGGACCTCTATCGAGGGGAGGCATCGAAGTGGTGATCTTCTTTATTGAGCTGAGCAGGTTATATTTAAAGGAAACCAAAACAGAACACGTGCAAGAATTACAGAGAAAACAATATACAGACATAAATATGCAAACAATACTGAAGTCATAAAACTAAAGTAAAAACTAACAATTAACAATAAAATCTGGGTAATAAAATAATGTAAACAATAACTTGGGATTATAACAATTCGCCGCATTGTCTGTAGAGTTTGTCGGTCAGATTATAATTGTACCCAGGTAGCATATGGTCGCCACCTGGGCGGCAAGTCTTAATTAGACGCGTTGTTAAGCCAACTAATTTCAGACTTTGTAGTGCCGCTGGTTTTTCGCCTGCTTTGTTGTAGTACACACATACCACGTTTGATGTAGGTATGTGTGTCGCTACAGAACCTAGAAACGAGTGTCCTGAAGAATTGTTTAACCTCACCCTATCTTCTCCTGTCCACTACAGAATTACGCGGGCGGGTATACGTCTCTACAGATTCACAGTAGCAACCATCCCGACAAAAAAAAAGTTCGAAAATGCTTAATGCGATTACGATATCTGGTTCCTCAAACGAAGCGTGAAGAGGCACTTTTGCACTGCCTTTAGTATTTAACATCGACAGTCGCGGCTGTTTTTTTTTTCGAACTCACTACACTGTTGATCTGGCAAGGCCTCTACAGTTTCACCGGACTACCAGTCGCGACTGTTTTTGACTGTGCCGTACTTTCCATCAGGTATTGTGCAGTCATTTTGTCGAACTAGTATTAAAAAAATCTACGAAAATTCGGCATTCAATGATTATACTCCTATGCCGATACATTCATCAGTTTTGACGTAATTGGGCCTGAAAGGGACTGTATTTTCATGATATATATACTACATATATATAATTTGTCGTAGATGGTTCTAGATTACTTACTGTTTAGTCTCGAGGGGCGCCTCTTCCTTAGAAGTTTCATTTTTCCAATAAAGGAAAGAAAAAAATTCGTAATCGGTTCATACATGACGCGGTTAGAAATAAACATACAATCGAATTGAGAACATCTTCCTTATTGAATTCGGTTAAAAATGTGTTTCGTTTCCCACTCACTAATATACACACACCCGATTTTGTTTAAATAAATATTGTTAACATCACAGATTTACTGGCAGATAAAGTTATCTTGCCTATCACCATGGGCACTCATCCTGGCTCGTGCTGTAGCTGGAATACCATGCTCCGCTTGCTACATCGTTCTACCTATCTACCTGAAAGAGATTAGTGATATAGACCTGAGAGGTGCTTTGGGGTCACTACTTATATTAAACAGGTAAGTAGGTAACGGTGGTGTCGACACGACCTTATAGATTTCATTAGGTTACCACACACATTCGAACAAATAAAATGAAGAAATATTCATGTATTTGTCATTATTTATTTATTTATTATGTAATGCCCACGACTTCGTTCGCGTTAATTGTAATTTTCGGTACTCTATTGTTTTATGCTTTACATGTTTAAGCATTTGACCACAATCTCAGCTGATGTTAAATTACAATGTGGTACAAGATAGTAAACACGCTAAATGTAGAAGTACGGGATATCACGTGCAGCTGCTGAAACTCACCTATATAGGTGGTTGATAGTGAGGTTGGTAGATGGCGTTGAATCTAGAAGGCTTTTTTTTATGTCCCTCTAATGTTAAACGGTTACTGCATTCTATGGCTGTGTACAATCATGTAGCATGGTGGTAGAGCTTTTTTTAACCCGCTTAGCGACCTAACACCCCACCCATAAATTGAAAATCTATTTCCAAGCACCCATGAGTGTGTTCCAGTACCTGCACTTGAGAGCTACTCTTTTGGCACTCACATTCACGCACATTGTTATTTAAACATCAGGTGAGATTGCGGACAAACTCATATAAACCTATAAAACTGTTAAAGTATAGAAAAAACTAATCTCAAAGTGTCGCGGTCCTGAAGCCAGTCACAATTGTTTACAACTCCTGTGTTATCAAACACTCTTCGAACAGAGAGAGAGCAGTGCAGTGGTCGAAATAGATCTGGGGTCCTAGTCCTATTTGATTTCATATCACAGATAATTGAGTGATGTCTAAAGGAACCTATTGTATAATCGCAATAATACTTGTAATATATTTTAAACAACAAATAAAATCCGAATTGAAAAAAATGTACCAGAACGTCCTTTACCATTGTTACTACCAAGTCTTGGATTGTCATAAACCTATTAATATTAATACCACTATCCTGTTTTATTCTGAGGAGTTCACAAGTGCATCTTCAAAATCTAAAGTTCAAAGCTAGTGAAACTAAAATGGAACACCTAGAAAATATTTTCTTTACAAAAAAAAAATCGGTTTATAAATGAAGAAGTTCTGAAGCAACAAAAATAAAAAAAATAATCTTTTTGCAGAAATATAGGTTATTTAGCGAGCTACGTGGGTGCCGACCTCTTAGACGTGACTACAATGTTATGGTTGGGTCTGCTTGTACCGGCGGTGGCCTTTTTCATGTTCCTCGTGATGCCGGAGACGCCAGAATTCCTCGTCAAGCAGGGAAAAATTGACGTGAGTGGTTTTTATTGTGGTTAGTGCTTTAAGTGTGTTAACGCTCGTGGTTTCTGTAGATTTGGTTTATTCCTCGGGAACAGTGCTTTTTTCAGGGTGAACGTGTTCACAAAACTTCATAATAATCGGTTCAATAGTTAACGAGTGAAAGCGTAACAAAGAAACATTTACGTTTATAACTCTTCTCTTTCTTCCGTGATAGCATTAGTAAGGATAATGCATCATCTGTCTATGAAAAACAATTTCATAATTAAATTACAATGCTGCCATATTCAAAGATAATTAAGACACGGTACAAAAAATAATTAAATTTACTAATATATTTTCAATGTAAATAATAAAATGTAAGTTTTCACATGGGCATAAATAAAAACAATAAGAGAAAGTAATAATATTAGAAGGAGAAAGTGAATAAAATTAAAATACCTCGAAACTTTAATATGTGAATAACTTGACATGTATGTACTGCTCTTTTAGATATATTTCTTTTATTCGTGTAAAAAAAACTTGGGTGCTACATCAAGAATTTTCTCCGTGCAAAACACGTACGTGTTCCAACTCTCATGGCAATAATTAACCTCTCGGCTGATTTTTTAAGACCCAGATCTTAAAATGGCAGATTATGTTGTTTATTTTTTTATCGTACATTTTATATGTCATGGTTTTGTAAAAAACAGTTAGTACAAATGAAAAAATATAATTTTACAAACAATAGGTAATTTGTTATTTTTCAAAGCTTTATAAAAAATAAGGTATTGTTCAAAGCTTATTATTATGCTGCTAACAGTGTGTTGACCTGTGCCTCGTGAGGTCTACATTCGCTTGTGTGGTACTTAAATCTTTATGGTTTTGGACAGTCCAGGGGTTAAAACGGTGTTGAACTTTATCGAATTAATTTATGATGTGTTTAGATTTATTAATTAGTTTCGAAGTTGAAGAACTTTTGATAGGTCAAACCGTAGTCGCTATCTGCTGGACGAATATAACAATATTTTATGCATACATAAAAAACAATTGCCGATTGTATCTAAGCGCATCACTTAATAATGGCCGCATTTATTTGTCTAATTATTTTTCTGTTCTTGTTCTGTTATGTTTGTAATTTTCAAGACAAGGTTAGTATGAAAGAAAACGTTTGAGAAATTAATATAGAAAAGTAAAAAAAATCGGTTAAAACAATGCCATATAAAAAGGGAGTGAGTGAGACAGAAGGCAGTTAGGAAACCTTAAAAAATATTAACAGAATTGACAGACTTGTTGTTGCTCAATTGTTCCGGTGCCATTTTATTAAATTATATGGTCGCAGTGTAAAATTGGGCTTCATTTTCTTCACCTACTCTACTGTCTTTTTTTATACTTTATAAGTTAGCGCTTGACCACAATCTCATCTGATGCTAAATGATGACGTGGTCTAAAATGGTAGTCGCGCTAACCTAGAGGGAGACTGGCTCTTAAATGTAGCTGCCGGAACACACCAACAGGTGCAAGGCGAAAAATGTTCAACTTGAGGGTGGTAGCTAGCCGGGCGGACCTAGAAAAAGTCCTACCACCATGCTATGATTTCATCACACTGTTTTCCTTCACCGAAAGCTCCAACTCAGTTGCTACGATTCGAACCTACGTCCTTCGACGCTGTGTCCGAACACACTATTAACTAAGCCATCATCGCTTCAAAAACTACTCCTACTCCTTCCTCAGAGGCCGGCAACGCATCTGTGATGCATGATCTCGTGTCGCAGGTATCCATAAGCGGCGGTGATTACTTGCCTTTAGGTAACCCGTCTCTTCGTTTGCCTCCAATCGCTTAAAAAAAACTACACCCGTGCGAAACCGGGACAACTTGTTTACAATAACAATAACAGTCCAGATATGCTCACAGAAGTTCATGTAATAATAAGGCAATATAAACACAAAAACCAGAATGACACGAGTGCTATCG
The DNA here is from genome assembly GCA_035772565.1 of Antheraea assamensis. NCBI lineage: Eukaryota > Metazoa > Arthropoda > Insecta > Lepidoptera > Saturniidae > Antheraea > Antheraea assamensis. The sequence continues at coordinate 16,671 of JAQQSE010000173.1, read as the reverse complement.
ATCAGTAACACCGGATCAAGGATTTTGATTCGAATGTTATAAAAAGCCTGAAAATTCGATCGAAGTAAAGATATTGACTTAATATGTGCTAGATGGAAATTTGTCGTGATCTAGTGATTTGATCGTTGGAATATCAATCCGATATCCGCAGGTTCGAAAGCCGACGTGTACAAAAGAATTTTTCGGAATTCGCGTACATTTATTCATTGACAACTCTACTATGCTATTGATTATCGTTTATCTGTTATTGGTAATGACAATGCTCGGCAGGTGTTATCATAACGTCCGAATAAGAAATCATGCAGCAATCGGCAATTGCGACAGAGAGACCACTTCACATTGCTTACAAATAAAACAACGAAACGAACAACAAATATTAATTTCATTAACAATTCGTTGTTACTAATACAATATGATAAGAAATAACATATTACCCAACAGCAGAATAACTGACAACAGCTTATAACAGTTGTAAAATAATTTAGCACGTGTTGAAAACCCGTTATCAGCAGCAATGGAACCGTACTTGAGAAGCAATTGTCATTATAGACTTTACATATTCCCATATTCGATCAAATTGACACTTAATTTGTAATTTAAAGTATTGGTTTCGCATTATTACTTACTAGCTATTGCCCATGGTTTTTCACACTTTTAACACTTTAACTTTTCCTCGGGGATAGTATTTTTTTTTGTGTGAATTATCTGTCCTAAGTCTTTTTTTGCAACGTTGACAATGTGTATGCAAAATATCATGATGTTTGGTTGAGCATTTAAGGCGTGAAATCGTAACGAACAAACAAACTGAATTTTTTCATTTATTATATCAAAATATATTATCCCATAATATTATATTATATTAGTTAGGAAGTTAGGATCAGTGGTCCTTGAAGAAAACGTTTAACAGTAATAATAATTTGATGTCGTCTACTTAAGATATGTGACTCTGAAGTAAATGGCTTTTATAAAGTAAAGAATATATTTCCGTGTGATTACAACATGTTGTAAATTAGATAAATAAATGTTTATGGTTTGTATTATGTTAATTCAAAACTTCTGCCGGCAGTTTTGCTATTATTTTAAAACGTCAATTGTACTTCGATCATTTTCGAACTATAAATGATAAAAAAACTTTGTTTCAGATTTAAGTTTCTTAACTTAGGGAGTTAATTGATAAAAATCGTCACATAAGAAAAAAGTGTTACACTTCTTCCACACCATTGTCTATTGTATGCCAGTGTATACAATATTAAATGAATCTTTTTGTTTTAATTCTTTACTATACATTAATCTTTTCTTTGTTCTTGAAGGAGGTCGCTTGACGGCACACGTTTATTTTTTGGTATATTTATCATTTCAAAGTTGTTACGCGGTAAGGTCTATATCCAAATTCTAAAATGAGTCTGAAGCTTTCCATTATGGGCAATGTCGTAATGATACCGTAGCACGGTGACAGGATTTTTTTTAATTCCCTCCGAGTGATCAAGAACCAAGTACAACCAAATCTGACATGAATCACCTGTATGTGTGCTTACGTAGCTGCACTTAAGAACCAGGCACGATTTAGATTTTCCCATCTTCAGCCACAAGATAGTATTAAAAAAAACTGAATTCGCTAACGTATAATAATATAAGTTTTTTTATAGACTATTGCTAGCCGCTGCTGGAAAAAAGCAGTTTCTGACGGTATCAAAGTCGACGATACAACTTATCTTAATACTATCTGTTAAGCAAGTCTTGAGACATGAAAGTTCTTTAAATCAATGACCCCACAAACTATTACTTTAAATGTAGGAAGTGTGAACGTGCCTGCCGCTCGCGTATTCGATTTAGTTGCCAAAAAAGTACTTCCGCGAACCGTCTAAAGCATATACGGAAATTGTGAATAATATAACAAATGGCTAAGTCTTCTGAGATGTCAGACTGTTCTCCAACAAAAAATCATATGCTTCTTATTTGTATTTTCATGTAAGTTTGCGATGAGATTATCAAATCGGTAATATTGTATAATTATACTAGCCGTTTCCAGCGGCTTCGAACTCGTTTTCTATATATTAAATATTTTCACCTCTTTATTCTATGTCTTTATGTAAAAAATAATAACTGACTCACGGAAAAATGACGGATTACATTCAAACTTTCATCTCCTTTTTCACCACCCATTGCTTTGAGTTTTCACTTCTGTCGGCAGTCCTAATGAATGCATCGGCTTTTTTTTATTTGAATACCAAAATGACTTTGGTTATTTTTGCCTTACGTTATGTGGCGTACAATACCTAAAGTTTTTTAATAAGCAATAATATAATTGGTTCTTTTTTACCTCTGTATACAAACGGGTATCACATTGTGTTTTTTCTTTGTACTTACTCCGTGAATCAGCTACAATCTGTCGGGTCGTTATTGAAAAACAGTTTGAATATGAATCGAACGTCGGCGAATTTCGTGTAATTTCTAAACTTATTGCAAAGTCAAACGAGGATTTATTCCTTTAAACCAAAAGTGATTTATAGGATATTTTTAAACTTCGTGAAGGTAATCTAGTCCCTTGGCTTGACCGAAAACGTTTTCTTTACAATTAATAATGGAAAACTTTGGAATATTTTTTTATAAAAATACGTTTTATAATGTATGTACATTATAGTAAGAAAAATGAATTATAAAACTAACAACCTGCTTCGGTTTCGCACGGATGTAATAACACGAAGAAAATGAGACAATGTACGACCATGTAATGGAATAAAATGATCACTGAACAACTGAACGTCAATCTGTCAATATGTTTGAAGATCTCCTACTGTCTTCTGTCTCATTCATTCTCTCACTTGTTGAAATTGAGATTTATTAATCACTTTTTCGTACAATTATTCAGACATTTTCTTTCATACAAACATTACCCTGACAATTATAACTACAACAAAATAGTAATTAGAATAACAGTTTTTTTTACAACCAATCTTGTAGATTATTACTGGCATTGTCAAATAGGTTGTAATATTAGAACGGTCGTGTGTTACTTTCAATGTTCTAACAAGATGGCGGCCCCTTTGTTCGAACTTTCTAGGGAGTTTTTGTGGTGTCTCAGAATTCATGCTTCGTGGTATTATTTTCCCTCAACTAGATTCATACACGATAACCGAACTATATTACGTAAAATGTTACCAATATTACAGAATGTACAGCCAAATAGCACATGATTATGAATAAAATACAAAAGCCACTATATGAGATCCCGCCAAAAACTCTACATAATAGTTGTAGTATACGAACATCCGGCAACTAATTTTTATTTAAATGTAAGTAATAATCTCTGTAATGGTAGTCCATTTGAATAGTGTTCAAGTAGTCCCAAAACATTTACAAAAGCCCTACGAATTTGTGGCAGACTTTTTGTAAACAACAAGTCGTAAGTAGTATACAAATCAATTCACATTAACTATTATATATTACAAATTATTTCCAGGAGGCAAAAACTGTATTAGCTTGGCTCCGGGGTGTTACGGTAGCAGACAGGAGTGTCGAGGAAGACATTGATAGCATCGTGAGAGCAGAGAAACAATCACAAGCTGATCCGAAATCTATCTGGGGAATTATACGTAAGTGTTGTTTTTTTTACCAAAAATTTGGTGGTAGAAGCTAGGCTGCAGTTATAAAGTGATGAGAGTTGTGTGGTTACCGTATTCGAACAGTGCGTCGATTGGCGTAGGTTTAAATCCTTGCGAATGTGCTGAAGTTTTTGGTAAAGATAGACATCTTGATGAAGCCGCAGCATGGTGGTAAGGTTTCTTCTTAGTCCATCTGGCTAACCATCACCCTTGGGTTGAAAATCTGTCGCCAAGCGTCTACGGGTGTGGTGCTTATCATGTCATTTGACATAAGATATATTGTGGTCAAATGTTAAAAAAATAATATAAAATATGCATGTAAATAAAATCAGACTCGTCCATAAGTAGCCCATGCTTCAATGAATGCCATTCGAATGTTAAAAACTCTTAAACTTTGTGTTGAACCTTATACGAAGAATATAAGAACTACCGGAAGGTTCTGTCTATTTCTATAATAACAATTTTTGTCATGTGAGCAGAATTTTATTTAGCGCATTATTGGTTCTCTATTTCTACTGCTTTGTCTACACATACTGACGTAGCAAATCAACTAAAACAACGTTGATTCACGTTAGTCTTAGTGTGAAGTGATAGTAGATAGACCCATGGCTAATGACAAATTTGATTTACACCACTGTATTTTATACGAATTACAACAAGGAAAAAATGCTACAGAAGCATGTCATGTAGAAATATATTGAAAGTGCTTGAAAAGTTAAAGTTTCTGAAAGGACCATATCTCCCGGACTAAGTACCCTCTGAATATCAATTATTTTCGTCCTTAACAAAAATTTTGAAGGGGAAAAAATTCAAAAATTAAGAATATATCAAACAAGCACTAGGTCATAAATAATAACGGCAATTATATTATATAATAAAATGTATTAACGCTAAGAAAATATCGTATTTTGTTTTATTACAAATACAATCAGAACTTCCCAGGTGACCTATTATAATACTTATGTAATAAAAATACAGTTGCTTTGAGGCTTAAGTACGTTAAAATTACTGAAACTATCGGTATAGGACTACGACCAAACGATGCGAAACGAAACTCAGATTCGGAAATGTGGATTGTTCTAAGCTCTTTATTATTTGGATTCAATTAACCCTATGCCATTTTTAAGTTGGCGGGTATCTGATAATATTAACCCAAATTATTTGTATGTTCCAGTAAACGACAGGCCAACATTTAAAGCCTTTATAATTACGCTCGTAATAAAGATCACACAGCAGTTTGATGGATACCTCATAGTGCTAATTTACGCTGGATTTGTCTTCGAGAGAGCTTCGGAGTCTATCACATTGAAACTCAGTCCAAACAAACAGGTCATGATGATTGGCCTCGTGCAGCTCTTAGGATCTGTCCTTGCCACTTGTATAGTGGAAAAGACTGGTAGAAAGGTAAGCATACGGCATAGTCTGTATAAATGTTGATTGTATGTAAGCGCATCACTTCAGAACGGCTGCAGCTATTTGGTCGATACTTTTTTAAGCTTTGTTTGTCCAATGGACATGTAAACTGTCCAGAACCCTAATCAAAAGTTCTGTTATGTGTACCTACGATTACATTAATCCGACGTTTTTATAGTTTCATTCTCTAGATTATATGTTTGATTTTCAAATTATAGTCTTAACTAACTTGAAAGAAATTGGGTAAGGCCGGCAAAATTCTCACTTTTAACACAGAAATTACATAGCAACTTTTTATGTTACGATAACATTAATGTAAGCCAAAATAGCTCAATAATTTTGTAAAGCTTGCTCCATATAAAATGTATGAAATTCGTAACACAAAAATGTATAACAAAAAAGCAAAAATTTATGGTGCATTCTGTAAAAAACATAAAACCCGTAACATTTAATATTTTCGCAACATAGTTACTGTATACTTGGAGTTAAATATCTTATGTTGAATGTGATTTTAACGTTACACTTATCAAATTATAAAAAAAATCTTTATTATAACATTTTATGTCAATGAACGACGCTGTATTTTTGCCTAAAGTTGGGAATCCTAAGTAACATTTCAGTTTATATTTTTATCAAATAAACTCGTCAAGTACACTTTATTATTTGGAAAAACTAGCGAATTAATCACTTGACAGATTCCAGCCATCATGAGAGTTATAATGTTTGAGTTTCTCTTGAAATACATGTGGACATTTTGATATTATTTGCTCCATGCAAAAATGATAATACTGGTATAGCCATACCTAATTACGAGTATGTCACCTGTAGATAAATTATCTGCAGTGACTTTTTCAGTTATTTAAAATTTTTCTTTTGTTTTCATACCTATTTTTTCTGTTAACAACTATATGTGTGAAAATTTGTAATATTAGTCTTCCTTTTTGATTATTTCTACTAACCACAGTTAGTAAGAAGAACTTGTTATTGTAAAAGAGAATTGTGTTTGTTTAATATAAAAGAACACCGGAGGATCTTTAGGCTTTACAGAAAAATGGTATTTTCATATATTCTTTTACGGTAGCAGGGTAATGTGATTGCTCTATTCTTGATGGTACAGGGAGTACAATCCAAGAATAACCGTAGTCATCGCGAAATCGGCAATTCACTACGGGTTCTCGTTATCATGTCGGCTTACAAATGTTTCGCTGCTAGGCTTACTTTTGCAATATGTACTGTCTTATTACTTGCACGCGAGAAACTAAAAGAAACACTTTTTACGTTGTTATAACTGTGTGTGTAGTGGTCGCAATTAAATCGATTACAAATCCCTCCTCTTTTTTTTAATGGATATATATCGGCTGATGTTGTACGCGACACACCTTATCATGATAGTAAAGGGGATGTTATACCTAGTGTATGGTGAAAATTAAAAATGTATTTATATGAATATCAATTTCAGTTACTCTTGGTATCAACGTCTTTCGCCGTGGGTATTGGTATGCTCCTCCTCTCAGCGTGGTTCTATATGACGTCAGTTGGCATGTGGCTTCCCGGCTGGTTGCCAGTTCTTGCCATGTGCTTATGTATCTTCGCCGATGCAGCTGGTTTCCAACCGATATCTTACATCATCATTACAGACTTATTCACATTCCAGGTTCGTGAATTTAATATTTATGTATATATGTAATATTAGTTTTATGTCGTACGTAGTTTCGAATTCTTGCGAATGAGCCAAAAGAATCGGTAAAGGGAAATGTCGTGATGAAGCCATAGCATGGTGCCAGGGCGTTTTCTAAGCCCGTCTGATTAGCTTTACCATCTTAAAGTGGGATAGTCTATGACCAAGCTTCTATAGATATGTTCCGGCAGCTGCACTTGAGAGCCAGTACCCGTTTAGGTTTAGCATGGTTACCACCATCGTTATTTAATATCCGGTGATTTTGTGAAACACTAAGTTCTATAAAGTAAAAAAAAATAACAGGGTAAATCTTGAACAAACTTCAAAGAAAGATGTAAGCAGACAAGTTAAACGATACACTATTTCGTTGATTTTTTAAATAAATCAGCTATCTTCAACACACAGACATAGGCAATTTAGAGAACTTCAGCAATGTTACTGTTAAGAGTTGATATTGTTATACAAATCTTTGAAAGTAAAATATTTGGCACATATTTAAGTAATTGTTGTTATTATAATTTCAATTTTATAATACGAATGCCCAATCACGGTACAACTTTAAAGTGCATACAGTTGATTACCAATAAAGTGAGCAGGATTTTGTTTTTGGTTTCGATACTTTACAATCAGTTAACCATCAATAAAATTATGTTGATTCTTAACAAGTTTCTATATGAAACTTTCCTAAAGTTCCTAAGTATTCATGTCATATGGCATCAAGAATTTTTAACCGACTTCAAAAAATAAAGACGGTTCTCAATTCGGTTGTATTTTGTTTTCTATACTTGTACACATCAAAAGTTCGTTATTTACAAACGTTTGGGAATATTTTCAAGGTTTTAAAATTTTGTTATGCTGGAGCAAGTTCGTTATTTTAGCTTATACTCATTATGGCGCTGTTGTTGCATACAGGATTTGTGATAGATATCATCTGTACTTATTTCCACATATTTTTATTACAGCTACGTGGCACCGTTTCGTCATTCGCTAATATCTGTGCAAAGCTCAGCAACTTCGTTCAAATGAAATGGTTCACGAATCTCTGTGAATTCATCGGTATTCACTGGACCTTCCTTTTCTTTGCCATTGTGAGCTTCGTAGCCTGCTTCTACACTGTAGTCTTCTTCCCGGAGACGAGGCAGAAGACCGTTGCGGAGATCTACGCCAAATTATCAGGAAAGGAGGAACCAAAAGATAATAAAAGAACGGAAGCTGTGCCTTAATGGTTACAATATATTTGTGATTGGGTTATTTATTTTTTATGTGTACTTTGGATATTCGTGGAAATTCGTGTCTACTTATAGTTGTGTGGAGTGTTAATTGTGTATACATTGTTATTCTATACGAATTTAATAAGTTACCAGCAATGCAATGGCATTTCTAATTATAAGAATTAAAGAGTTTAAGGTTATTTTATAATGCAAATGTATATAATTATAATATACTTTTAAGTATAAGTGTAAAGTCGCCAAAATTATCATTTTTGTCTGGAGGAAATAATATCAAAATGTCAACGTCAATTTCAAGAAAACTCAATATAACTCTTCTGATGGTCGGATGGAATCTACAAAGTGATTAACTGGCTAGCTTTTCCAAATCATAAACTGTACTAACTGAAATGTTACTTACGACTCCCAAATTTGGGCAAAAATACAGCGTCTTTCATTGATATAATATCTTATAATTAAGTTTTTTTTTTTAAACTCGTTAAATCTAACATTAAAGCCACATTGAATATAAAATAATTAACTCCAATTGTAAGTAATCTAATTACAAGTGTTAACTCCAATTTTTTTAGGTGTTATGTTCTTTACAGAATAAACTATATTTTTTGTACTTTCGTGTTACATTGACGTTATCGTATTACAAAAAGTTACTGTGTAATTTTTATGTTAAAAGTGGGAATTTTGGCGGCTTTACCCATAAAGGTCAGTTGAAGATTTTTTTAAGGTTTGCGTATTATTGAATAAGCAACACTGATTAATTTAATTGATTATTATTCTGTTGTTTGTAATGCAATGTGAAAATCAAGCGTTTCTCATTGTTATATTTGTTCGTATTCTAATATGTATGTACTCAAAAAGAATCGTCTGTCTCTAAATGCGGTATTTTTGTGATGTGTCCATTTAATTTTGTATATAATCAGTCGAACACAATTTTATATCTCTTAGGAAAACCATGACTAACAATAATTATTAACCCCTCGGCTGTTTTTTTAAGACCCAGATCTCAAAATGGCGGATTATGTTTTTTTTATTAATTATTTATGACATTCTACATACTATGATTTAGTAAAAACAAGTGTGTACAAATGAAAAAAAAAATATTTAAAAATACATTTTACATAAAAATTATATTTTCACAATACATAATTTGTTATTTTTTCAAAGTTTTGTAATAAATCAGGTATTTTTAAGCTTATGCTGCCACCATTCTGTTGACCTGTATCTCATGAGGTCTATATTCGTTTGTATGGAATTTAACCGTTATGGTGTTGGACAGTCCAGGGGTCGAGTACTTGCAAGCTAATGTAATTATCCTTCGAAGAAAAATAGGTGATAATGTAAATGATGAATATTGTTACAATTTGAATCTAAATATAAGAGCTTTACAGTTGAGATTCAATTGATAATTAATCAAACCGTTGAAGTTTTTTGGGTTTACCCACTATTATTCTATTACTGAATTCAGTCAATTAACATTTATTATCATGATTTCAACAATAATATTATTGTTCACTATATAAAGGTTGTAGTTAAATGCCATATAGCTCTCTATTTTTTCTAGAAGCTATTAGGTATTAATTCCCAAAACATATTAATAATTCAGATCATTCGGTTCAGACCAATCCTAAGATATTTTTTATCTAATTGTTACATATTTTACTATAACTCGTAATCAGTTATCTGAAACTTTCAAGATCTTATTAATGCCTAAATAAATCTTAAGTACCGTTTAAATGTCTTTATGGGGTCAATTGTCTATGCTTATACCCCTATGGCCTTTCGTTTAGCTGAAATTGGCATTTTTAAGATTTAGATTTCTATTCGAAATTATATATTTCTTAATCGATTATTCAAGTATCGTGATTATTAAGCTCCTTATTTTCGGGCATTAAGGAGCTTAGTATATCAAACAGTACACTGAAGACCACGCTTAAATCGCTTCTTAAACAAGCAGTTTTGTTTATATATAAACTTATTTCGTATTTCTCGGAAACGGTTCTTACGATTTTGATCCAATTTTGTATTTAGATAAGGTTTTGCTTTTAAACATTATCTATATAGGAGTCTTTCCTGAAAAATTGCGTTTTTTTCGCAAAAGTGAAGCAGTTACCTTTGTAACAAATTATTCTGTCATTTACCGCCATCTAGTAAATGTTTGTGATACTTTTATTTCATTACTAATAGTTAATAATCTACTGATATCTCAAAATTTTCTGAGATGGCGTAGTATGACATAGATTGAAAAATACTTATAAGTACTGTGTGATTCATATCTAAATATATCATCTCCAAAAAATGCACAGTTTTCCCAAAAAAAAAACACAAGGCAATATTAGTCGCTTTGGTCCTAATTAGAGAACTGTTCAATGGTGCTATAATTATACAATATATTGAAAATAACATTGGTTACCTTATTATTTTATTCAATAATTCTGTAAAGAAACAATATAGCTCACGAAATAAATAAGGACAGAATATCCGTCCAGAACAAAACATCATTATAATCATATGTATAAAAAGCATTCTAAAAGTAATCTAATTTGAATCATATTAGAGGCGGTTTTGGTCAGAGATACCCGCGCTTTTAGATATGATATATTATGTCTTTGACGAATTAACAGCTCAGTACTATATAGTGTATTGGGATACAGTGTAGATCGAATCTTAGAGCGCTATCTCATAAGGACGCCGTGGCGGCGCCACATAGGTGTCTTGAGGTACCAAGCGTTAACTCTTCGAAATCCATTTTGTAACTGATAAATCCTTGTGTTGGTAGCTCAAGACACCACGGTGGCACGACCGGTGGCGCCGCCATCACGTCCTAATGAGATAGGGCCCTTACAATGATCCTAAGCTATAGTCATAATAAATACACTAAAGGCCATCGTTTTAACTACTACTCTCATACTGAAAATTAGTCGCCATGCGTCCATAGATTTCTTTAAGCAACTCCATTTCAAAGCCAGACTTTCTAATCTTAGTATGTCACTGCCTTAGACTACAATAAACAAACGATATTACTGTCATTATACATAAATACAAAATAAATAAAATCGACTTAAAAAATATATTTAAAAAAAAATCAATTACCCAGTCCTGGACTGTCATAAACCAATATACCTCAATCACTATATATATCATATTCAGTTTTGGGAATTTGTCTGTTATATCTTCAAGAACCAAGGTCTAATGCTAATCAAACTAGACACCCATGAAAATAGCTCTTTCCAATACAAAAATAGTATTTTCCAAGTTGATTTTTATAATACAAAGTTCAGAAGTAACAAACATTTAAAAAAATACAACCGAATAGAGAACCTCTTCCTTTTTTAAACTAGTTAAAAATAAACCACAGAGCTAATTATAGTATATCATCATCATCTTCTTACCCCTATCCTACCTAAGTAGCGTCGGCTCAACATGTTTTCCTTTACCACTCTCCCCTGTCAGGTGTCATCTCAGTATTTACACCTTTTATACATATATGATTTTTCACACAATCCATCAATATCTTCAGTCTTCCTCTACTCCTATATCCGTATATATAAATAAATAAAATCAAGGACAGCGTGAGAGGACTTCCTATATTTATGATAACAATTAAGAGTGTTCACTATTGTTTTATTATTAACCAGTTTATTTGTGTTTTGGGAACCGGGAAATGAATCTTCAATATTAACACATAAATATTCATCATTATCGCCTATTTCATTTCTTGTTTACTCTTCTACATCTATGTATTATTTTGTCATAGTTGTTTTTTTATTTGTACAATCAATAATACGACATAGAAAAATATAATACAAGAAGTTACGGATGGATGACAGATTCTTAAAAACTACTAATTACCATAGCCATATTCATATTCGTCTGTATGAATATATTTGTATTAAACTCTCGGCAGATTTTTTTAGGACCCAGATCTCAAAATGGCGGATTATGTTTTTAATTTTACGACATCGTACATTGTAAATTTCATGGTTTAGTAAAAAAAAAGTTTATAGAAATGAATAAATAATTTTAAAATACATTTTACAAAAAAATATATAATTTGTTATTTTTCAAAGATTTGTAATAAATCAGGTATTTTATTAAGCTTGTACTGCCAACAGTCTGTTGGCTTGTGCCTCATGAGCTCTACGAGTACATTCGTTTATATGAAATTTAAATCTTTATGGTTTTTAACAGTCCAGGGGTTAAGATTATATTTGTAGTTATAAAATATAACTGACAGACCTGAAACAGGGTGTTTGCCGTGATATTTTTAAATGCACAATTTATTGAATTTTTATTGTAAATATGTGATAGTAATCATTAAATGAAATACGTTAAGTGTAATATAGTCATTATGGATGTATATTTATTATTACAATTATTAAACTGAAATGGAAGTTTTTGCGTTTTATTTTGATGAGTTAAATTATATACATTGTAACAATGTGCCTATTACCATATACTGCGTACTTATATAATATTATTAATAATATGGAGATACTCAATTATTAAAATAAGGAAATTATTTATTTTCTTAAATAATTTTATCCAGTTTTTTATTTAAACAGAAAAAGGTCACAAATGTCTATAGTTTAACTGTCTGCTAGTTTTAGTAAGGGCCCTTGTTAGCGACACCGAACAACGTTCCACGTTTTTTACACCGGACTGTTGTCCATTACGTAGCATGCTATGGTTGCGTTCCACTAAGCGTTCACGACGCCTAAAATACTTTTTTGGCCGTTCCGCATGGCGACTACGATCATTATGGTCGTGGCGAAAACGTCACTAACGACGTCATGACTTACACTCACGCGAAGCTCACGAAGACCCATATCTAGAGGTGCGTTGAACTGAGCGTTCAGAAAATTGGTGAAATTTTTAAAATTCAAAGCAACAAAGATGGCAGCTATGAAAATATTTCATTATTTGATTTTTATTTATTTACTAATTATGACATTTATTTTATTCAATATAAATCCATTTTACTAATAATGATTAAAATTTACACTTAAGACTTACAAATTGTAACCTAAACTCTTACAGCTTTAGTTACCTCAACGCTCAAAACACTCCATAATCCATTCCATTTGGGCTTACGAGTGTAACGTTCGGGGCAAAGTGGAACGGGAAAACCTGTGGTCGTGAGCGTGATTGTCGTGAGTGCTTAATGGAACGCAACCTATGAGTTACTATGAGTACATGTTCGCGCTCCGGACGTCCATCCGGTGGTGTTATCCACGCTGTGGGCTTGCACATCTGTTCTTAGGCCTGCTTCAAAGTGCAGACGGATGCGTGTGCGTGTAGTTCAAACTTGTCAGATGGGCATAACGCGGGTGATAACACGACTAGCGTCCTTTGCACGGATGCTAGGGTAAGAAATCCGCTGAAGCGGTACCGATACAGAACACGGTGACGCGACACGTCGGTACGTTGCGCGAGAGTGCATGTCTACGTTAAGAATAATTAGTAATTTATAAGTTCTAGTTCTTAGTTGATCTAGTATGCATAAATTAGATCATCCGAGACACAGAGGCAGTCCTTTAATTCGTCTAGTAATTGCTTTGTGTGGTCGTAAATAATAATTTTCATATTATTATTATTACTCTCGAATACGTCTCATATAAATTCTAACTAATATTATAAATGTGAAAGAGAGTTTCTTTATTACGCTTTCATACGTTAACTACTCAACCAATCATTATTATCACATATCATTATTTTGCACATATGTTGTCGGCAGTACAAAAAAAGGAAATTTCATCCAAATAAATGTGTTCGCGAGGATAGTTCAAATCGACGTTACTGCGAGCGAAGGTGTAAACAATAGCTAGTAGTGTACAAATATTTTTGTTTACTAAATGTTTCCTTTGTAATACAAAACCACTTTCACTTTTATCGTGTGTCTTCGATGAAACCATAACAAGGTTGTAGAGCTTTTTCTAAGTCCGCTTAGCAAGCTACCAACCTCAAGGTCAAAATCTGTCGCCAAGCATTTTAGACATTAGAATTTTTATTTCATCTTTGACAACCACAACCTATCGTCTAGTTCAGAGGTTCGTAAACATTTTTTTCTCATAGACCCCTTTCAAAATTTTACTGGTTCCGGTGGACCCCCTGCAGGTTCAATACTACCATATAAAGTCAAGCCAACATTGTTAGTTCTTCACACTACCGAAAATAAACCAATTTTAATAGACCCCCGCTTACTAATTGTGCACCTCCATTTCTTTGTCACGCAAACGTACACCCCCATCGAGTCTCTTGTGGACCCCTGGTGTCCACTTGGACCACTTTGGGAATCACTGCTCTAGATTATTACTGCCATAATCAAATGGGCAATGTTGCTTCATGTGTTATGTCATGGTTTCAATGTACCAATGTAGAAAATGGTATAGGTCTTCATACAACTTTCCAGATAGTTTTTGTGACATTTCAGAATTCATGCTCAATGGTTTTATCTACTAACCACTTGTGTACACTAACCGAAAAATAATACGTAACGTGCCACCAGTATTACAGAGTATAGGGTCAAAAAAGCCAACATATAACAAACAAAGGTCTCCATAAAAACTATAACATTTCAAATCATTTCGTAGAATATATATTTTTTCTTAAGCCAAGGTCGCCGGCAAAACAACGCCTTGCAAAATAGTTAGAGCAAATCGTAATATCAATTATATTTCTATTTGTTGTATTTCTTTGTATTGAAAAATGAAATCATATTTTTATGCCTATATATTGTATACTTTGTCCTGTGTTTTCACTTGTCACATAACCGGCACAGCGTAGAACACAGCTATTTCTAGAAGGAGCGGACTGTTATTTATTACTTGCTTCGTAAGGAACGAGTAAACATTTTTAAACGTAAGAAAGAGCAAGCTAGTCTCTCCTAAAAAAGATATATTTAGCAAGGGCAAGTTCGACATTGTATTCTTTTAATCCTAGTTATTTAAATAAAAATGTATTTACTAAAGCATATATTAAAATAAGGTTTTTTAAATAAACTTAAATTTTGTATTGCTTATATTTAACGCTTTTGGATGACGAGTTTGCTGACCACTGCCCTAGAGTGACTCGTTTTGAACGACTATTGTTTTTTCGCTTCTATAGCCAAGTACGTTTGTATATATAAAAATCACCCTGAAAATATGGGCCCTTAATTTTAATTCTAACCAGTTTTTAAAGTTTTTACATTAAAATTGTATAAGATTTCAATGCTACTTTATAGGACCAAAGCACAATTTGTTGATAAAACTTTTTCAAAGTACTTCTACTACAAACAATTCTCGTCAATCTTATTAGCCGCTCTAAAATAGACGTAAGATTGCTTGAGCTTCCACAGAATATAGTCAAGAGTTTAACACAATACAAAGTTAAAATATTATTATAGGAATATAAAATTATTGAAATATAAGGATAAAAATATTTACCCTTAGGTTGCCTCGCAGTCCATATGATATACAATATGATTCGTATTTATACTTAAATTTGTGTTCTGGGCACCTATATTCAGAGCGGTTCAAAGAGTTTGGCGCGGACTGTACTTTGAATCACCCTAATATCCACCCACAGACAATCGAAAACATTCACATCATTTTTTAACTGTCACCTATTTAAATTTTTGTCATTTTTACTGTTTCATGGATATTATGCATTTTATCTGGACTAATCGTAGACTGCATTTTTATTATTGTAGATTTAATAATATTAATTCCAATAACATTTTTACCTACTTTAAGCTAACTTTTTTTTTTTTTTTTTTAATGTGGGAAGAAATCCTTCATTGGACACCCACAGCCCTGGGGAGCTGTGGGGTGTCAGACTCTTACTGACTAAAAAAACCCACAAAATACCGTCTGCCGCGCTATGGAGTGGCACGGGAACGAACAAGCAAGCACCCATGCTACCCCGGCGACAAGGCCCAGCGCGAACGCCCTGACCGCAACGACAGCCCGGTCAAGCTGCCTACCCGTCTACCGAACCAATGTGCAATGGAAAGTCAGGTCCCCAGCCCCTTCCCTCCTTGGTCCGGCTTGGCAGTCAAGGGGTCACCCCCTCCAACCACCACCACCTGTAACTTTTTTACGTGGTTTTCTACCACGGTGACTTTTTAACGAGGTTTTCTCCCTCTCCCTCCGCCCGAAGGCCTCCCCTCTGTCACTTTTAATGTGGTTTCCTCCCACAGGAACTTTTTAATGAGGTTTTTCTCCCTCTTCCTCCGCCCGAAGGCCTCCCCTCTGTCACTTTTTAACGTGGTTTCCTCCACGGTAACTTTTTCTTGAGGTTTTCCTCTCTCTCCCTCCGCCCAAAGGCCGTCCCTCTGTCACTTTTAACGTGGTTTCCCTCCCACGATAACTTTTTAACGAGGTCTTCTACCTCCCTCCGCCCGAAGGCCTCCCTCTGTTTTTAACGAGGTTGTCTCCTCAACACCCGTAACTTTTTAACGTGGTGTTCTCACCACGGTGACTTTTTACCGAGGTTTCCTCCCTCCCACCGCCCGAAGGCACACCCGTCTGTAACTTTTTAACGTGG
This sequence comes from Antheraea assamensis, assembly GCA_035772565.1. Classification (NCBI taxonomy): domain Eukaryota; kingdom Metazoa; phylum Arthropoda; class Insecta; order Lepidoptera; family Saturniidae; genus Antheraea; species Antheraea assamensis. Next base: position 226 of record JAQQSE010000173.1, on the reverse strand, counting down.
TTTTCTCCCACGGTGACTTTTTACCGAGGTTTCCTCCTCCCTCCCTCCCAAGCCCGCCCGAAGCAACTGCCCTCCGTACTTTTTTACGTGTTTTCTCCCCGGTACACTTTTTAAGGAGGTTTTCCCCCTCCTCCACCCTCTGACGGGCGAAACCGAAGCATGCCCGTCCTTACCCCATCCCTTGTCCCCTCTGATAAGCAGAGTCATACTACTAACGCTACTGAAA